>KE372941.1:0-15559 GCA_000418225.1 Zizania latifolia | reverse complement strand
AGGGAAGGAGAGAGACAAGCACTGAAACGACATACGGCATTCGTGTCAGAATGCAGGCCACGACGTCACCTCCTGCTATCTCTCCATTCTTTGCTTGCAGTCTCTCACCTCCTGACATCCAACCACTATGTTTGCTTTTTTTGCTTGCAGTCTCTCACCTCCTTTTTTTTTATTGCATGCAATCTCTCCTGTTGCTTTGGTGCGTCACGCTTCACAGGGAACAAGATGTAAAGATGTAAAGGGTGTGCTGTGTTCAGCTTTTTCTGCCAGTTTTTTTTGGCTGAGAAGATAGAAACTAAACTAAACAGCTTTAAATAGTATCTAGCTTTTCTAGACTCTTCAGATTTTTACAATGTAAAAGAAAATCTAAGGTACCTAGATTCCACAGCTTCTGAGGTACGTTCGGGGAAATTAAAAAAAAATACCGATTCGCTCTTTCGCGTAGACAGAAGCCTCCTGCCCCGTTGAACACTCTCCTCCCAGGCGCCGCCACCCCTGCGCTCCTCCCCGGCGCCGGCGCCGCCGCCCCCCGCCCTCCTCCCTGGCGCTACCGTCCCTTGTCCTACTCCCAGGCGTCGCCGGCCCTGCCCAACTCTCCAGCGCAGCCTCCCTCCGCCCTAAACCCAGGTGCCGTCGACCTCTGCCCTTCCCAGGCGCGTCTAAAACTTCAGATCTGAAGGTCCTGTGTTCGTCTCCTACTGTGGTCGCCCTAATCTGCTAATCAATGTTTTGTTCTGTTCATTCAGTGCTTTAGATTAGCTACATTTCATCTTAGTCGTCAGTTCATTTCATCTTTGGTGCTCTGCCAATAAAGTTCATTCCAGAAGCAGGAGAACATTTTGTTATTTATTCAGTAGAGAACAAAAGTTTCTTGTTTACATTTATTTTTTTCTTGTTTAGCTATTACTGTGAACTGATAGGTATATGTTTGTTTCAGGTGCCAACTAAAGAGCAAGTCGATGCTTTGTGAAAGGAATTGCTTATTCGTTTGAACTACAGTGAGATGGAAAGCATGTCCAATACCAAACTTATGATAGGCTCGGAATCACAGATTCCTGCAATCGGAAGTGAGGTGCGAGTACGGCACTCGAGCTGGGATCGTCGAAGTGGGAATTGGGACATGTCATTAGATGTAATTAGAATAAGTGCTTCAGGCAGTGAGGCTGTACCTCCATTTCAAACAGGAACTCATTAGTCAATTATTTGTGCATTCAGAACATGTGTCAAATTTGGATTTCAACGATGATTTAAATGCATATTATTAAACAAGTCAGTGTGTAATACTAAGACTGTATAGTAACAGTAAACCAAACACAGTGATATTACAGACATTTACTATCAAAATAGAAATTTATAGCTATTCTAACCAAACAACTTCTCAGCTTTTTCACAACTTATAGCTCACAGCAGCTTTTTCACAGCTCATAGCTCACAGCAATTTTTTTAAAATCTACAACTTAACCAAATAAACCTAAAAACAAATTAAGAGATGGAAAAGACAGCAAAGCTAGAGAAGGCAACCAGCCCCGACTCCAACGCGCCCTTGAACAACTCGCTATTTTCCAGTGTCGTCGACGGTTGGGGCGATTTTTTCCAATGTCGACACGGGCCAATATCAGGAATCTGGACATTTCAGCTACCAACAGACACACCCTCTGTCGACACCTCACTATCGACAGCTGTCAATTTTTATAATTTTTGAATTGAGGTTGTAATTTCGAAAAAAATATTTTAAAAATCCGTTGAATTGTTACTTCAAGGTATGTTTTTGCATGGCTAGATCAAGGTATTTCTCATACAGGTGCTACAGTCATAACATTAACTGGAGTACAAACAGTTCATAATCAATTGAATTGATATACCAGTCTATAAAAAATTGCCCCAAAAAACAACTCCCACAACAATTTGTTCTGCTCTTGTAGTCTTGTACTCCAAATTACTAAGATGTATCGTTTAGCCATATAACAAACATGAATTGTTCGTAAGCTAAAACCTAAAAAGTAACTTTACTGAAAAACAGAAAAAAACGGGGGATTGATCCCCACTTCACATTAAACGTACAATTACCATCACCCAAAAGCTGAAAAGATATGCTCTGCGCTGTCGTCTTGAAACTAATCAATCTTCACAGACGAGTAGATCAACCTTGTGAACCAGAAGCAAGCGCAGAAACCAATAGTACCAGTGAGCACAAAGAACGCGAAGGAGGCAAGCAGCATGTATCCAAAGTACAAGATGCCAGACACCAGCTTAGTAATCTGCAGCTTCGTGAAGAAGTAGAAAGCAGCATACAAAAAGAGATAAAGTGCCGAGGATCCTGAGGTGAGGTAAGATCTCCACCACCACATGTAGTCCTCGCTGCACAGTTGGAAATAGCAGAGCACGATTGTAATCTCAGCACAGGTGATGATGAGGATAACAAACACAAGGAAGAGGAAGCCAAAGATGTAGTAGAATTGGTGAAGCCAGATTGAAGTGAGGATGAAGAATAGCTCAATGAAAACAGCACCAAATGGAAGAATGCCGCCAATTAGAACAGTGAAGATTGGATTCATATACCAAGCTTGCTCAGGGATCTGCCTTGGAATCTTGTTGGTTTTTACTGGAGGCTCCAAGGCAGGTTTCTTGAACCCAAGATAGCTTCCAACAAACACAAGGGGCACTGAGATACCAAACCAAAGGAGGACCAAGGCAAACATAGTGGTGAAAGGGACAGCACCAGATGACTTTTCCCCCCAAATCAGAGCATTCAATATGAAGAAGATAACAAAAGCAATCCCTGGAAATAAGAAAGCTGTGCGCAGAGTTATTTTCTTCCACTCTGAACCTTTAAACATCTTGTAGAGGCGTGAAGAAGAATAGCCAGCAATCAACCCCATCAAGACCCAGACAAGAAGCATCGCAGTCATCAATCCTCCCCGATTTGATGGAGAAAGGAAACCAAGAACTGCAAAAATCATTGTAACTAGCAGCATGCCGAAGAATTGGACACCAGTACCGACATAAACGCAGAGTAAATCGGAGTTGGTCGGGGCACGGAACACATCCCCATGAACAAGCTTCCATCCAGTTTCCTCTTGTGCTTCTTCTTGAGTTTCAAGTTGGTTGTATCTAGAGATATCTCTATACAGAGTGCGAAGCATTATCATGGCCACCATACCAGATAGGAAAAGCACAATCATGAGAGAGTTGACGATAGAAAACCAGTGAATCTGATCATCAGTCATCAACAGATAGGTGTCCCAACGGGAAGCCCACTTGATATCACTCTCCTGCAAAAAAGAAAAAAGATCTCATAGAAAATCAACAAAAGAATTTTAACATTAAGAGAGTAGGAAATAACCACGTGGAGGGAAAAACAAAATCCAAACAAGGCATGTGCCAAAATAGTACCTGGAAGCGAACATCATAGGTGAAAATAATTTCTTTGCCAGATTCAACCTCCTGAGGAGATTCAGAGGTTGTTACAAATTTGTTAGCATGAGGATCACATGTGCTCAGACGAGTGTTCACACCATTCCATTTATCATCAATCTGATGCTTAATGCTGTCAATAACAGCAAATAAAAATCACACATATTAGGCCCATTTCATACAGAATATGGCAATTAAGTACCAAATGTAAGGTAGGAAGAAAACCTGTACGGCTTGACCTCAAATCCCACTATTCTAGAAAGTTCTGAATCATCATCCTGGTGGAACTTCACCAAAAAAGACAAATGGTTGTGAATGAAGTACTTCTCTTCCTTGCTCTGTGAATACAGTTGTAAATGGGAAATAGTTAGTCCAGAGCATATGGATGAAGAAGATGTCAAGCAGGATCAATTGAGGGCATAACTTACTCCAGTGTACTGGCCTTTGATGCCAACATGATAGCCACTTTGGTATGCGACAATATTATCATCTTGCCTCATGACAGGAACGACTAGTGGGAGATTGTCAAGAATCCTGTAAAACAGATCATGTCACTTTGGAAGATTACTGTGACTTGAAGTGCAACATCACCTATATATCCCTTACATGTTCACACGATATTCATCCTCTATCTTTTCCTTGAGCTCCTTTGCTTCTTTCTCACTAACATCTATTTTGCAAACAATCTGGCACATCTTGGTCTCCCTCATTTGAAACTGTAGCTCAGACAAAAAAGAGGATGGAAAACACAGATTAAGACACATTACTCCAAAGAAATAGACATCAATAAATGAGTTACCCAGTACTAACCACATATGGAGAGTTCTCAATGCGATCACCACGAAGAACCTCACCAAGATTTTCAGCGCTGTCGACAATTGCATTTGGCTTGCAGAAGGGAAGTGAGTAATATGCATAGGGGAGTTGAGTCTTTACTGATGTCAGCTTATTCACCTTCACAGGAAGTGAATCCCCCTGTATAGAAACAGGAAAGGCAACTTAAGGCAATCCTAACAGCAAATAAAATGCTATGATGACCTAAAGTATTACTTTGTTAAAGATGGCATTTATTTGGACTATCTATGCATTAATATGCAGCGAGGCATGTGCACATATGAAACTACCAAGTGCAAAAACAAGAAGATGAGCTAAACCAGTCTGACCTAACAAGTGGATTCACTTGTTTGGAAAAGAACCAAGCAGGGTATCTTTTCAGCATTCAGCATAAAGCTGAAGATCAGCCCACCTGAACTTTGTATTAAATCCCAGCTCATGGAATAATAATCAGAACCAACCAGAACAATAATAATTACAGTTCAGATTATTCGTAGCGAAGTAACCCTTAAAAAGATGACCTTGTGGCATATACAATTACTGTGAGTTGTGCTTTTTTTCAGAAATGGGACTTCTGCTCGTCTCAGATGCTCAGTCGGTCAGTCCACATCAGTTGTTTCAGCTCTAACTTTGGATCAAACTAAGAATTATTACAGTGGTTTTCTCAAGCACCAATTCCAATACTTACTGGTAGTACTTACAGTTTGCACGAGGCAAGTCATAGGATACCCAGTCACAAATTAATAGTTTGATTGACTTTGTATACCCAGTCACGGACTCACGGTAACAATCAAAACCAACCGTGGGTCCGTGACTGGGTATACAAAGTCAATCAAACTATTAATTTGTGCCTTGAACCACAATTGATACAAGAACTTGATCATGCATGTAACACACAAACTCAAAATGAAAACATGAGACAAGAGGAGCAATCGTGTGAGGTGGATCACAAGCTCAGATATACCCCACTACCACTACATTGCGCCAAAGCTAATCAAATCAGGAGAACGTATCGGAGGAGTCAACAAACGGAACCCCAAACCCCTAGAGCTAAATCTACGGATCTCAACCACGGAGCATCCACCCCGTTGACCAGATCCAACCCGAGCACGCACATAGCTATTCCTAGTCGACTAGGAGGGGAGAATTGGGGATCGAACCTTCCCAAAGTCGGTGGGGGCGACGCCGGGCAGGTAGAACCCGGCGGCCGGGGCGGCGGCTAGCAGAACCACGAGCGCCACCGCGGCCGCGGCCCACCGGAGCATCACCGACGCCCGCATCGGTGAGAGGCGGCGGAGGGGGAGGCCTCCGGCCGAGGCCTTGGGATCTGAGGGGGGAAGAAGGTGGGTAGCGGGTGGGTAGCTCGGCGCGGCGGGCGAAGCGGCGGCGACGACCCGCGCAGCGAGGAAGAGGAAGAAGCTTCGGGGTGTCGGGTTGGATCTTCCCGGGGTTTTTATCGGATTGAAGCTTTTTTGCTTTTCAGCCCTTGGAGTTATATATAATTACGTGGACGGTGTTGGTTAAGTGAAGTTTTTTGCGTATGACTCCTTAGAGATATGTGTAATTACGTAGACGTGTCGGTTAAGTGAAGCTTGCTTGCGTCTGGGACCTTATATATGTGTCTAACTACGTGAAAGGTGTCAGTTAAGCGAGTTTTTTCCGTTTGGGCCCTTATATATAGGTGTAATTACGTGGAAGGAATCGGTTTAGTGAAGTTATTTTGCGTTTGAGCGCTTTGAGATATGTGTAATTACGTGGACGGTGTCGGTTAAGTTCGTTTGACCGCACATGCGACGGCCGTGAAATCGTGGAGCGCGTTTGACCCGCCGATGCAGAGGGAACGAATTAGCTTAATTTCTTTTCGGCCCTACCGCTGCTGCTAGTTTACTAAGTACTGATGTTTGGTTTTCTTTCGATTTGAAAATTTATAATCTCTCTTTTGAATCATGCTTACAAGATCTGGTTCGTGTCTTTATCTGATGCTAAATTTTAAGTAAACTATGAATGGATGGATCAACTTCAAGTTCAACTAGGCGCATATCATAAAACATTTGGTGGCGCAGAGGGAAGCTAAAAATATAAGCCCATTAAACATAAAAGATTATGTTAGTCTAGATCTAATCAGATACAACTAATAATATTAATAGTTTTTTAATGATTAGATACTAGACCGAGGAGCATATCAATAATAGAGACAAAAAATCACTAACTTATAAATTATTATATAACAACGGGTAACCTAACATCTAAAACTTTTAATTATCTAATTATGGTCACAAGGACCCATTTTAAAGCCAGAGCGGCAGTCCGCTTGCCTTCGTTAGGGCCAGCCCTGACTAATGTTCAGCACAGTGAACCACAGTAGTCAGAAAATCCGTAGAGATACATGTACAATGTATTTTACCATTAAAAACGAGCATACACGGCGCTTTAACTTGAAGTTTTAACATCACTTTCATTACAAAGACAAATTTGAGAGAAATGACCCAAAATTTTGAGTTCATGAAACATCTTAATGTATGGCCTCCTCCATTTCGTCCTAGACACTTTTTATTTACTTTCTTATTGTATAATAAACTCTTTTCTCTTATGTGTGTGAATGACCTGCTTGAAACACACAAATTTTATAAGGATTAATTCATTTTTTACCAGAAAAAGATATTAATTTTTTACGATCTCAAGCATGGTCCACTTGATTGAAATAGTTTAAGAATGTTTTTGGTTGAGCTATAGATTCTAAAAGAACTACTATGAGCTATGAAAAAAGTTACGAAATTATTTGATTTGAATAACTATGGATCAGTGGTTATATATTCACCATTAATTTCATAAAGCTCAATAACTAGAAAAGATGATTATATATCATATTTAACGGTGAGTACAATAAACTTATATGATCTATTAAAGGGATCACATGAAATTGTGAAATCTAGAGATAGATAATTTTTACTTTATACTTATAAAAAACTACTCCGGTGAAAAAATAGTTTTATCTGATATCTGTTTAGTTCAACTTTTAGCTTTCTAACATATAAGTTAATTGAAAAGACCTAAATCAAACACACCGTAAGTATACTTTTCCAATGGGACTATATTATAGAATATTTGATGATTTACCACTTTTAAAAAGTAAATTTGGTTATTTGTTACTTTGACTCATAGTCATAGACTCTGACGGTCTCACATATCATGTCATCTATATAATTGATAAATAATCAAATAGTGACAAAATTCTAATGTCAAATACTCAAATCTCCCGTGTTTATTGAGTTATGGCAAAAAGCAATAAAAAATTAAATATAAGCATTGATCAACTTGGTTGTGTTGTGCTTCCCTACCAAGCATCGCACATTCGCACGCGGCGGCGTTCCAAAGTGGATCTCGGCCAACCGCCCAAGACCTGACCGGACCGCCTTCCCCTCGCCGCCTCCCCTCCTCTTCGCTACGAATACCCGCCGCCCGGCCTCTCGTCTCGCCTCGCACCGCACCGCTTCGCCGCCCCGGCCGGCCGCCGCAAGTCCAACTCAACTCACCCAACCGGCCAACCCCTCCGATTCCAGATCCCCCTCCCCCGCCTTGCCGCTCTTCAGATCTCGATCGACGCGGCTGCGGCCATGGCCACTGCCGCCGCCCTCCGCCTCGCTCTACTAGTGGCCGTGGTCGGGGCCTTGGTGTCGGGGGCATCGGCCGCGTGCCGGCACACCAACCTCACCGCCGACTTCTCGGCCGACTTCACCATGCTGCAGCACCAGCTCCGCGGCACGGTGCGCCTCGCGCCCGACGGCTCCTGTGCGCTGCACGTCTCCCGCTTCGACCTCCTCGCGGCCTCCCCCTCCGCGCGCTTCTGGGCCGCCCAGGGCGCCTCGCTGTCCGACCTCGCCGCCGGCCGCCCCTTCTCGCCGCTCCCGCTCAACTCCACCTTCCGCAACGAGACACTCAACCTCCCTTTCTCCCGCCCGCTCCCGCCCCTCCTCGCGCTTTTCGATCCCGACACCTCCTCCGACCTCGGCCACGTCTTCTTCCCTGTCTCCAACGCCACTGATTCCGGCCTCGCCAGGCCGTCGCCCGCTCCCGTGCCCACCGTGTTCGACAACTGCCTCCCTCTCGCCGAGAACAAATACGGAAATACCGTCTCCGTTGGACGCTCAACGTCTCTGCCGGCACCGTCGAGATCGGCCTCGAAGCTGCAGTGGGATCCGAGTACTACATGGCGTTCGGGTGGGCGGACCCCAAGGCCAATTCTCCTGCCATGATCCATGCCGATGTTGTTGTCACTGGCTTCACCGAGGAAGGTACGCCATTTGCCGAGGACTACTACATAACAGATTACACTGAGTGCACGCTGGGGACGGATGGCTTGCGGTATCTGGCGTGTGCCCTGACAAGGTTTATGATGAGGGGAAGAATGATTCCAAGCTGGTGTATGGGCACCGGCGGGATGGAGTGTCTTTCGTGAGGTATCGGAGGAAACTTGATACTGAGGATGCCAAGTATGATGTTCCAGTGAGTGCCACTGAGGAGATGACAGTGGTATGGGCAATTGGGAAGCTGCGGCCACCAGATAGTCTGAGATCGCACTACCTCCCGCAGAACCATGGGGGGCCGAGGGACACAACCTTTGGGTTTGCAAGGGTGAATTTGTCAGAAACGGTGGACAGTTGCCTTGGACCATTGGATGCTGACAATAAGGAGGATCAGGAGATGATCATCACGGATGCAAACACACCCCTGGTGGTGACATCTGCTCCAGCTGTGCGTTACCCGAATCCACCAAACCCTGACAAGGTGATTTACATCAACAAGAAGGAGGCTCCTCTGCTGAAGGTGGAAAGAGGTGTGCCAGTGAAGTTCTCAGTGCAGGCTGGCCATGATGTTGCACTTTACATCACTTCGGACCCAATTGGTGGGAATGCTACACTGTGGAATAAAACGGAGGTCATATATGCTGGTGGCCCTGATGCCCATGGTGTACAACAGTACAAGCAACTCCTACTGAGCTGATTTGGCTGCCTGATCGGAATACACCTGATCTAGTCTACTATCAGTCATTGTATGAAGCGAAGACGGGGTGGAAAGTTCAAGTGGTCGATGGAGGCCTTAGTGACATGTATAATAGCAGTGTCCTTTTGGATGATCAGCAGGTTACCCTGTTTTGGACTCTGTCCCATGATTCTATATCTATAGCAGCTCGAGGGGAGAAGAAAAGTGGTTATCTTGCTATTGGGTTCGGGAGTGGCATGCTGAATAGTTATGCTTATGTTGGCTGGGTTGGCAATGATGGAGTTGGGCGAGTCAAAACTTACTGGATTGATGGAAAGAGTGCAATGGGCATCCATCCGACATCTGAGAACTTGACCTACGTCAGGTGTAAGTCGGAAAATGGCATTATTACATTTGAGTTTACTCGTCCTCTTAAGCCTTCCTGTAGTGGAAGGATAGAGTGTAATAACATTATTGATCCAACTACACCCCTTAAGGTAGTTTGGGCTATGGGTGAAAGCTGGTCAGGTAATAGTCTGACAGACAATAACATGCATTCGATCACGAGCAGTCGCCCCATCCATGTGCTTTTGTTGAGAGGTTCTGCTGAGGCAGAACAAGACTTGCGTCCCGTTCTGGCTGCTCATGGGTCTATGATGCTTGTTGCCTGGGGCATCTTGCTTCCTGGTGGAATAATGGCTGCCCGGTATTTGAAGAGCCTGAAAGGTGACGGGTGGTACCAAATACATGTCTGTCTGCAGTATTCAGGAATTGCTATAATGTTCCTTGGTGTCCTTTTTGCTGCAGCTGAGCTCCGAGGTTTTTATATCAGCTCAGTGCATGTTAAATTTGGTGCAACAGCTCTACTGCTGGCAGGTCTTCAGCCACTAAATGCCTGCTTCCGGCCCAAGAGACCAGCTAATGGGGAGGCTTCATCCTGGAATCGTATCCTCTGGGAGTACCTGCATGTTATCACAGGAAGGTCAGCAATCATTGTTGGAATTGTGGCACTTTTCACCGGAATGAAGCATTTAGGCCATAGGTATGATAGTGAGAATGGAGAGGAGCTCACTTGGGCCTTGATGCTGTGGGTGCTTTCAGCTGTAGTTATAGTGCTGTACTTGGAGTACAAGGAGACCAAACGGAGGAGCAGCGGCGACAGAAGCTTCAGAGGGCATTGGGTACTAGGTAACACAGAGGAAGATGATTCTGTTGATCTTTTGCATGCTGACAATACATCCAGGAATTCAGAATCTAGTCCTCCTGGTGTGATGGAGGTGCAGCTTGAACCTCTTGCTAGATGACATATACCAATATGTGTCCCCAGGGTCAGATACAAATACACCTATTCCTGTTTTCACATATATGGTTGAGATCCACAAGTCCTGATGATTTGCTGCTTCAGAGGAATCTGGAATTTTCATGGCATGATATTTCCAGTCAATGCAAGACCTCCAAACTACTCCGTCTTAGTTTCCTGTCTACATTGTATAGTGTACATTTTTGACAACAGAGGCACAAAATTCGTTGCATTACCCCCAGGTGATTATTTTAGTCAGATAGAGATGAGAGAAAGATGTTAGTTGAGGTGCTTATTTGCATTCGCGGCATTATTAGCTGAGCTGTGTATTGAAGAGAGTGGTAGAAATTGTGTATCGTATCCACTCTGAAATCGGGTGCTGTTCATTTTGAGATCAAAGGGATTTTAGTGTTTTACACATTTTTGGTTGACACACGGCGACCGTTACTCCCCTTTTTGTTTTATGCTGAAACGCGCCGGAGCGGTCAACAGTTCGACAGTAGGCTCAAAAAACATAGACTACTCCTATGCTGCTGAAAATTTGTATAATTATTTAAGATTCAAACAAATAGTTTTAATGTTCAAGAGTTAATACATCGTTTTAGATTTCTTTACATAGATTTTTTTTAAAAGTTGAACTACGAATTTAGAAAACGTGAGCTATGTTGTTGCAAGTCATGGTTTCCTTCATCTAGAGCCAATATTAAAATTCAAAACGAACGTAACATTAAGTGGTCGTGCCGGAGTGGTTATCGGGCATGACTAGAAATCATGTGGGCTTTGCCCGCGCAGGTTCGAATCCTGCCGACCACGTTTTTTTTTGCCTGTCAGCCTACTGACTTAATTAGTTATTTGGGTTTATGATTTCAAACTTAAAAACTCTTAAAAAATTGTATTAAAAATATTTTAAAACTGTTTATCAAATTAAATCAGTAAGACAATTATTTGGGTTTAAGATCTCAAACTTAAAAATTTATATTAAAAATATTTTTAAAACTGTTTATCAAATTAAATCAGTAAGACATTCGATCGAACATGCTTAGTTCAGTTAGTTGTCACCGCCGCCACCTCGCATCCCTCCGTCTTCGCCAACGCTCTGCAGAGGCAAAAGCTCGAATACATGGCGCGCGCCCTAGCTCGACGGGCTCTCTCCCTCGCCGCCGGGGCCTCGCCGGCGCTTCCTTCCTTCTCCACCGCCGTCGCGCCGCTGCGCTCGCCCCTCGACGACCGCCTCCTCCGCCTCCTGCGCTCCGAGATCTCCTACCTCTCCGACCACCACCCTCCCTACCCGGTACCCTCTCCCCCGAATCCATCTTTCTCCCACCCGCTCTCTGTAGCCTTCTCTGATTCGCAGCAAAACGGGAACCCTGCAGCAGCCGACGGCCTTCAAGTCGTTCGCCTTGGAGGACCGCCCGGGAGAGCAGTGGGTGCGCCTCCGCGCCAGCAGCCGCGGGGCCCAGACCGAGGAGGTCAAGGTTGACGCCACCATGTTCGACGGCGCCGCCGTCCCGCCCCCCGACGCGCCTCTCTTCCGCCGCGTCGAGTCGCTCGAGCGCGGCCCGCGCCTCCACCTCAGCCTCATCGTCGAGGTCTCCCGGGCGGACCGCGTCCTCGGCTTCATCTGCTCCGCCTGGCCCGACGAACTCACCGTCCGCCACGTCCTCACTCTCCGAGCGGCTGACGGTTCCAGCGGCGACAGCGGAGGCCGCGATTTTATGTGCGGATGCTTTTGTGATTTTGCGCTCTGGTTGATGTGGTTTGTGAAGTTGCTCAGTGCTCACTTTGTCTTCTGTGGATGATTCACAGGAAGCTGGAGGCTAAGGAGAGGGAGTCGGTGAGGAAATTCTTGCAGGAGAGGGAGTTGGATGACGAACTCGCCGAGTTCTTGCACGGCTACATGGCGAACAAGGAAAAGATGGAGCTTCTCCGGTGGTTGAAGACCGTCGAATCATTCGTTGAGAAGTAGGCTCAGGAGGAGCTGCCATAAAAGCAGGTGAGATTATCATACATATATTCAGAATTGTGAGATCAGATACATCATAGTTTGTACAGTTAGAACCCCTAAAAGGGGCAATGACTGAATCTACTTGCTTGACAATGCTAGTAGTTAGTAAACAAAGGGTCCAGAGTTATAATTGCGCATGAGTGGTGTAAGAAACATGCGTTACATTGTGAGAAAAAGGCTGCAATGCAAAAGTTATTAAGTGGGGACTTGATTTCCAAATTTTAATGTTGCTTGTTGCTGTCTATGATGAGGTTGCTGACTAGTCTAAATGGAGAGAAGAGATCAATGAAGTTATGAACTTATGACTGCTAATTTGACAGGAGGCAATCACCAGGAATTTTGATATTTGGGGCCCCTGAACATTTTGCCTTGACTTCCATTTCCATTGAGCTATGTGGCTTAAACTCCTAAAGGAGGGGAAATTCAATATCTTTGATCGCTGTTGATACAACTATAGCGACTGGAACTACATCAGCTGTTTGTTCTAAAGTTTTTGTTTTAACAAGCATATACTCTAGTATGGAACATACCGCCTCTGAAATGGTTTATTTGCAATCTTAAAATATTGTGGAATGATATCCACACTTTTTACTTAAGCAAGTAGGTTGCCATGATTAATTCATTAGCGGGGGCATGAACATATTTTACAATGTGACCTCTTTGACGATAATTTTCCATCACTGGAATGATAAATTCAGTAACTTTGGAATGTTATTGTGTATCAACTATCAACACTGTCTTATTCATCCTCTTTGTCTATACATTATCATTAAATCTATGATCAGTCGTATTCATCTTTCTCGTTAGTAATTTGGTGTCCTGAAATATCTGAACCCCTATTTGCAGTTGCAGGAGCGCATTGCTGATATAAGCATGACTTTGGACCTTGTTTTACACCGGGGACTGAAGATAAATAGGTTTTACAGCAAGTGGTGTTAAGATATGTTCTCCTACACCGCCTTGCAAAATTATCCACCTCAATCCATTCGTCGTGCTGTATGAAACTAGCTTTTCTTGTTGCCTAATAAGCAGGTTTTCAGCTTAATTCAGTAGCTCAATGCTCATCGAACCTGCTAGAAAATTAATGAGTACCCTCATCTGATTATGCTAGCACATTACCATTTCTCTGTGGAATACAGACAATTCCGGGTGCTGGCTATTTGTACTACAGTTGCTCATCTATGCATCTCTTTTCAATTGATCTCATCTGTTAGTTTTGAAATGCTATGGGTTTTATTTTTCTTACTGTGTTTTAGCCGCTGATTTGCTTATACTTGATAATGATAACCTGGTGTCTGGTAAGGCTATCGCAGCCATTTGATCATGCGGTGGACGGCTCAGATCGAGCTGTAGCACGTGGGAATGTTTGGAATGATGCTTCATATTTTATAAGGCAGCTGGTGAGGAAGAAGTTGTTTCCTAACTTTTCAATATTAATTTATTTTTAGATTCTATAACTACTGAGTTATACTATCCGGAGAAAATTTTGAACTGTTTGTTAATATTAATTTATTTTTTGATTATGTAGCTATTAAGTTTTAAAATCTAGAGAAATATGAACTATTTAGATAAGCTCAATATTTCATGAGTAGCTATAGCCGCTAAAAGCTTTTTAAACAGAGTCATCAAACTTTTTCAATTTTAACCAAATTTAAATAAAATATATTAATATTTACAATATCAAATAAATATACTATTAAAATATATTTAATGATCGATTTAATAAAACTAATTTAATGTTATAATTGTTGATATATTTTTTATAAAATTGGTGAAAATTAAAAAAATTGTTTTTAAAAAATCGAATACTTGTAATATGAAATAGAGCCATAGAAGGTATATCTCGGTTCAACTTGAGCTGCAGATGAATCTATACAATATTCGGGCCCACTTGCAGATTCATCTCAACGGCTAGTTCCCTTCGTCCCCCGTGCCCCCAGCCAAACAAAAACCATTCCCCTTCCTGGCTTCCTCCTCGCCGTCTCTCACTCACCATCTCTCTCTCTCTCACGCTCCCCTCCTCGCCTCGACCAAGCCAAGCCGATCGCGAGCAACTCGCCGACGAGAAGAAGCGGCGATGGGGTACACGTACACGCCGACGTACTACTCGGGCCTACAGGACACCATCGCGTCGCTGTGCAAGTCCATCCTGCCTTTCAACTTCAGGGGCGGTCGCCGCCTCACCGCCGACCAGGCCGCTGCGCGCCGCCACGCCGACGCGCTCAAGTGGCAGCAGGAGTCCTTCCACCGCATCCTGCATCTCTCCGGGCTCCACCGCGAGGGCATCGTCCCGGCCTCCGACGTCGACGCCTTCCGCGCCGACATGCTCGCCAACCTCGCTGCCCCGTCCGCGCACCCCGACCAGCCTGCCATCCTCCGCGACAAGCTCCTCTTTCTCCAGGTAAGTAGATCGTCTTCTTCCTGCTCCCTTGAATTGAATTATATATATATGCATCCAATCAAGAGATCAAACTCTCGCTTCCTTCGCCTTGCAGGAGCTCTTGTACGTCAAGTGCATCTCGGCGGCTGAGTACAACTCCACCAAGAGGCCCCTCGCGCAGCGCCTCGCGGCGCTCGGCGTCGTGGTTGAATGCCCTGACGCGGACGTCAGCGACGGCGGCGCGGCGGCACCAGCTTCCTCGTCCGTGGAGGAGTGGTCGGAGATCGACCTCCGAGACCCGCCCCCCGCCGCGGCAGCCTCCGACAAGCCGAAGCACAAGGCCTTCGTCCCGCCATGGAAGAGCAGATGCAAGAAGGACCAGGACGGGAACAGCGCACCAAGGTCACCATTAGCCCAAGTGGACCAGAACAACAGCAAGACCGCATCCGTCCTCATGGCCGAGATCTCGCCGTCGGAAGCGATGCCCTCAGGGAAGGCCGAGAAGGGTAAGAGAAGGCACCTTCCGGCAATATTCCACAACGGCGGCAATGGCAGTGAGAACAAGGGGCCTGCGGGGTCCATGGAAGTCACCGAGGAGAAGGGGTCGGCAGTGAAGTGCAAGAAGTAGAGCTCGTGGGGGTTCGAT
>KE372940.1:277496-291669 GCA_000418225.1 Zizania latifolia | reverse complement strand
GCAGCACCCTACCGCACGCGCCGCCGAGGCCCTCCCGCGTGGTGTGCACGCCGCCAGGGAGGAGTAGTGGCCGGCAGGCTAGGGTAGGAGTGGGGAGATAGGTGGAAGGAGAGGTGGGAGAAGGTGTGGGAGAGGAGAAGAGGTGGGAGGAGGAAGAAGACACCTCAAATTTCAGAAAATGTTTTTCAATTAATTCAAATCCTCACGGTTCACAGTAGATTACATCCCCTTATATAGCCCGAGTGGACCGAGAAAAAGACTCATCTACCCCTATGGTTTCTGATACAGACTCAGAGCCCGCAGGGCACAAAAGTAAAAGACTGACTCTAGATATTTTTATTCGATGCCGGACTTTTCATAGCTTCCACGGCACCGCTAGGATGTAACACCGTTATCATCTCCGTCTAGTCTGGGTGACGGTTTTACGCCGAAACCATCGAAGCGCTTGCCGCCCTTGCGCCGTGCACCCGGATTGGACCACCACGACCCCGCGGCTCCTTCAGCCTGGCAATCGCCCGTCCGTCTACCTGAGTCGCACCGACCAACGCCACAACAAGTCATCCTCTCCTCGAAGTCCCTCTCTTCAGAGAACCCTTCGAGGTGCCCCTCTTCAGGGGACTTCCTTCATCTTCACTCTTCCGTTGACAACACTCATCATCTGGGAGCCATGAGGCCCACAATCTTCACCATGGCTGCTCATTTAACACTTTATTCGATGCTCCGCATAGCATAGACTCCGTTACGGGTTCGCATCGCACAGACTCTATCGGAGCTTCGCAGCACGCAGACTTCGTCACTGCTTTGCTTTGCGTAAACTTTGTCAGAGCTTCGCGTCGCGTAGGCTTGGTTATGGCTTCACTCCAGGTGCCAGCCAAAAATTCACCGGGGCTTTGTGAGGTTGACGGTTTTGAGCCGAAGCCGCCAAAGCGCTTGCCGCCCTTGCGCCATGTACCCGGATTGGACCACCACAATCCCACAGCTCCTTCAGCCCGATGACCGTCCGTTCGTTTACCTGAGTCACACATGACCAACGCCACGACAAGTCATCATTCCTTCGAAGTCCCTCCCTTCGGAGAGCTCCACTTCGAAGTGCCTCCCTTCAGAGGGTTTTGCCTTGCCTCCCTTCGAAGGACTTCACCTTGCCTCCCTTTGGAGGACTTCGCCTTGCCTCCCTTCGGAGGGCTTTGATCCGCCACTGTTACAATCATTCATCGTCTCAGAGCCATGAGGCCCACAGTCTTCACCATGGCTCCTCAGGTCGGCCATCTATTGCTGAAGGCGCTAGTAGCATGGCTGATAGAACTCAAAGAATGATGCCGGACTCAGGTTTTCTACCAAGTTCGGGGCAGCTGATCTGACACATCATTAAACCTCGCTCGGATCGGCCTCGAGTCATTTACAAGCACGCCGATCGGCTCCTGGAGACTCTATAGGATATCAAGTAAAATGGCACGGACATCGGCAGGTATTGATCTAGCCTCAGCAGCATCAGATTGTTTAGCTGGGACATCTCCAACCAGTTCCCCAATGTCAAAAGGGAACATGTCAACAAAAGACTGCAAAAGAAAAAGAATCATGAATGGCCAATAAAAGCTTGCGACAAGAAATAAGAGAGACTAACTGATGGGAGTCCTGCAAGTCCAGAGTCGGCTGTTTGCTACACAATTTGTCTAGAGCCACATGCAGAGACTTCAAGATCAGTGGCAGCAGGAAGAGACTCTGGTGCAATAGCTAGATCAATCGCCCGATCGAGGGCAGCTGATGCAGAACGAGGAATGACTGTCGAGCTAGCAAGCGGATGATCAGATGAATCCACGACGGGATCCGCAACAACGGGGTCAGCGCCTGTGAGCGGATCGGCAATAGTAACCTGCTGTGACAGAAATTTAAGTATCGAGAAGAGGGAAGAGCTAGACAACCATTTTAAGTTGATTACAGGGACCATCGCGCTGGTCAAGACGTTGGCTGATGTAGCAGCAGAGGAACTTGTCGGCAACAGTGGCACATGAGCAGTGGTCTTCTTCGCCCGAGGAAGAGCAAGAGAGATGACAGCAACTTTCTTTTGGGATGGGCCAGCATCCCGTGTCGCCTTAGGCGCCCCATGTCTTTTTGACCCTTTCTGAGGAGGCGGCGTGGTGGTCGACGGAGTGGTATTCAGAAAAGCCATCGGAGTTGGCGCGTCACACCCCAAATTTGGATTGTTGGATGGAGGGGTGTAGCTGATCGGCTTCCCTCTTTGACTCTACGTCAGCACTACAGCACGTGTATCCTGAAAAAAGATATATTAGCATAACACCCGCGATGGTCAAACCAACGTAAAACCAACAAGAGAAGAGGGCCGATAGAGATACCTCTTCATCAGCTCCTATATATCCAGGATCGAAGTTGGAATGGATGGTGGATGTAGCCAGGTTAAAAAGGTGAAGTGATGAGGACATCTCTCCACAGGATACATCCATCGATTTCCCATCATTTTCGCCAACAATACAGCTACAAGGACCGATCACACGCGCCCATGCCCGTTGCCTAAATCATGAGGTTAATTAGTTCCTTAGCAACTATAATAATGCTTATTTGGATGGGATGCTATTGAATTCATGTGATACTTTGTTGCTTAGGAATATGGGAGATGGTGTAGAGGAGTTGGAGATGAAGAGGACCACCACTCGGTCGACCGCCGAGAGCCATCGGCCGATCGCCGACCACCACTCAGCCGACGGCTGGCACTATCGGTCAATCACCGAGCGCCATCGGCCGATCGCCGACCAGCACTCAGCCGACCGCAGGCACTATCGGCCGATCACCGAGCGCCATCGGCCGATCATCGAACGCCATCGGCCAATCGTCGACCACCACTCAGCCGACCACTAGCACTATTGGCCGAACATCGAGCGCCCTTGGTCGACCATCGACCGCCATCGACCGACCGCCGACCTCGAGGCCGCCGATTGGAAGTCACTGATTCTAGTCGAGTCAGAGTCTCAATAGTTTCTTCGACTCCATTAGGTTTACCATCCTTAGGGCTCGGCCCATATTCCTAGGGTACGGCCCGTGTCTTGAATGGCGTTCCCCGTTTTCTATAAAACCTATAAATAGATCACCGCCGCCTTTGTTTAGTGTTAGGTTTTGCTTAGATTGCATCTACACGTTCTTGTGTTAGATTTCGCCTTGCACCAGAACGATAGGCTGCTGCATTGGTTTGTAAAACCTCAACTATCAACGTGCTTCATCTATATCTGCAATTCAGATTGCGTTCTTTCCATTCTTGCTTGTGTTCTTGGATTCGCTTGCAGGAATTAGCCTTCGTGGTGAGGTCAACCGTGTTCCGGTGAGGTTGATAACCAACGGAGCAGTGGTGTAACGATTGCAAGGGTTTGATCCGTCCAGATCAGAGTCTTGGATCGCCAACGTCGAGATCTCCACCAATCCAACCTATCTACCTTTCGGAAGATCGGGACCTAGGCATCTATCATGAAGCCACCACTCATCCCAAAACCAAATAAAAGAGGTAGAACAAGTAGTGCAAGGGGTCATAGCCGATAGCTTGCTGAAAGACAGATCTGAGAGCAAGCTCATAATGTAACGATATTCCAATGGTCGGATACTACATCGGGCTCGGATCTTGCCGAAGAAGAAGAGGTCCATCAGCAACTGGCCGAGTCCAAACTAGCTAGAGTACACCGTCGGATGATAGAATTCGTACAACGGGTCTAATCGGCCTTAAGAAACGCCAATGGGAAGAAGGCCAGGGTGAATAGCGGCAAAGTAATTTATGGTTGATGTATTATCAGCCCCAATCTCCGATGGCCGAAGATGACCTGGATCTTCGTATTCATTAGTATAAAAATAGACAAACCATACCCGAGCAGAATCTGCAATTCCAAAATAGAAAAGTTTGAAATACTCGCCCACTCTATCGGATGACAATGGGGAGCTTGGAGCATAGAAATAGCTTCGCCAAAGGATGCGCATCAGCGGAACCAGGGAAGCCGAGGCTGAGCAGAGGAAGATTGTTGACAGCTTCACACATATATAGATTTAACCACAGCTGCACAAACCACTAGGGGCCACTGACACGGTCGACGGGCCTACCAAATAAGAGCCTTTCGGCGATATGATGCATCATAAGGAAGGTGGATCCAAGGAGTCTACATCTGATCGACAGCTTGTGGTGATCAGCAAGATATTCGGCCAAATATTGAAGATCTTGGGAAGGTCAACAAGAAGAACCGCAGAAGAAGAAATGCCCCTGCCACATGTTAAGAAATGCTGCATGCACCCGCGGGCCGACAGTGCCTGTCTTCTTGTCATGGTGCTCAATGTATCTTCGCTAATTGCTGAAACTGTCGGTCGGTAAGCGATGAGAGGTTTCAAACTAAAAATCCATATTATGATCGGTCGCCACAATGTCAAGGCCAGTCAGCATTGCCACATCCAGGAGGGTGGGACCCATCGGACCATGGAAAAAGACGAAAGCATTTAGGGTGTTAGACCAAAAGTAGCAGGCAACAACCAAGATTGAATGATCCTTCAGAGGATTGGCTAACGACAATCCAATGCTATGGCTGAGCTTCATTTCATCCCAATATAAACGATTTATGGCCAATACACTAAGATACCAATCTCTCCACCAGGACAGCAAGCTAGGCCAAGCATTGAAGCTGTTTTCCCAATCAACTATATCCCTTGAAGCAACGCGAAAAGGGATTCGGTTGGTCTCACAGTTGATCAACTCACTAGGATCATCATCACCGTAAGGGCCTAGATAATATGACGATGAACTCTCATCCAATGGAATCAATAGATGGTACCTAAGATTCTACAGAAATAAGAAAAGAAATGACCTATGTACTCAATGGAAAATTGAGGAAAATGAAGAAGAACAAATACCTCTAGGATGTTCTCGCTGGAAGCTGTGGCAGGAATGCGTGAAGAAGAAGTCATTACTGATGACGAGCGACGCATCAAGCCGGAGAAGATGAGGCTTGAAGCGGCAACTGTGGTGGAACACAACTAGCGGTGGGGAAGAGGAACTTGAGGGTTTCGGCATGAAGTGAGAGAGTTCTGGAGGCGTACAACCGAAGATAAAGGGCCACAGGCTTTATAGGTGAGAGAGAAGTGTAAACGGTTGGGTTCTCGATATGAAATTAAAACGCCACGCCAGTTGCGAGATTCCAGAAGAAGTTCAAAACGTGACCCTCCATGTCCCGAACTTGGGGGGCATTGTAAACCACAATTGGTGGTACACCGCAACTGGCACGTATATACAACAAGGGCGCACGCTCGGTCAAAAATAGTCAAAGTTACTGACCGGGTCAAGATCGACAGAGGTATCGATAGGGCAATGAAGGCCATCATGCCGATAGACCAAGGAAGGTGATCGAGCCAATGAATCGAGGGCTGATAAACTCATAAAGGCCGTCATGCCGATAGACCAAGGAAGGGGATCGAGCCAATGAATCGAGGGCCGATAGACCCATAAATCTTAAAAAAATTGATGAAGTTTTAAAATGAGACTTTCAGTTGATCGAGATGAGATAAAGCCGATAGGCCGTCCAATGAGCAAAAGTTCCTAGAACTAAGTGTGAAAGCTTCATACAGTCATCGGCAAAAGAGAGATAAAATAGCTGGTGAGGTAATTTCATTGAAATACAAAAAGTTCTAAGGAAACATGATATTATTCACAAATGGAGTCGATTACAGAAGGCTGATTATAAAATATAAGGTAACTACAAGAATTAAGTTCCTAAAAATCTTTCTAGAGAAGAAGCTGCATCGGCTTGGATCTCTTTCAGTGCGCAGAATTGTCGCATTATCTTTTTCATCACTCCCGTCGATCACCCGGATGCATTGTTGATGCTGAGAGAGATCACTTGTCAGATTGATCAAATCGGCCTTTTTAAATTGGATTCTGATCGGGAGGGTCTTGAGATGCCTCTGCCGATCTGCCATGTGGGCTCGAAGCTGATCTAGCGTATTGGTCCAGGAACTTATTGTTCACAGAATGAAGTCCTCTACTGATCACAGCCGATCTTGGTAGGGTTGTTCGTGGTTGGGCAGACCTAGCAAAAACTGAAGATGATTTTCGGTCGTTTGTACCTTGGCTTTGGCTGATTCAAGGTTCTACCGATGGACCCTTTGCATAGCGCGGTCGGCGAGGTTGGAATGCATGTTCCTGTCAACAAACTGGCGCTCTTCAGAAAGGGCCTAGGACAAACTTTTGGCCAGATCAACAGGAAGACGATCAGCTATCAATTGAAATCGGGCTCATGGTACCTCGATACCTTGAAAAATTGAGCTGATAGTGCACTGGATATGATGTAGTATAGCCAATATCTCACCTTGAAGAGGGTCCTGATAGATGAAGGATTTGTTCAATGATTGGGATTCAATAGCACCGACGGGTGGTGGCACAACGAAGCTAAAGGATCTAGGATCTTGAAGAAGGTGAAGGGTCAGCTGATAGTCTTTGACTAGCTGATGAACAGTGAAGAAAACACGTACCTCTAGAGATTGACGGTCTGAGAGAGAGCTCAGAGCAAGCAAATATTTAGTAGAGTCATCATCGTCATCAGATGGTTGGAAGTCCAGTGGTTGCCGTGATAAAGAAAGAGTTAGGTTATGATCATTGGTTTCATCAAGCAACTGAGTTTGAGAAATGGAAGCTCTAGAGTTTGAAGGGCTAGAAATATCAAGGTTTGGCTGAGTAGGTGGAGCCTAGAAGCAAGAGGAATGCAGAATGAAAAATTGCATGAATTTGATGAAGCTAAGGTAAAAAGATCACAAGATCAAGATGAGAAACTATGAAAGGCATATCGAGTCGTGATCGCTAGGTACGTCGTCTTGAGAGGCTCTTGTCTTCAGTCTCTTTCTTGGTGGAGAGTTTGAGCTGTTAGATGCCATTGGAGCAAAGAGCATGGAGGAATTACTGTTTAAGAAGGGATGCTAGAGCTTGAAAAAGACGGTGTGTTGAAGGGGTTTTAAAGACTAGAAAACAGTATCTTAGCCATTGGATTTTCAAGAAAAGATTTCAAAACGTGACTCCTCGCATTCCAAACTCGGGGGGCATGTGTTGACACCAGAAATTAGGTCGACATGCTATAGGTTGTCAGCCCAAGAGACTGGGCTGATGGGCCGCCAGAAGAGGTTCAAT
Source organism: Zizania latifolia (assembly GCA_000418225.1). Lineage (NCBI taxonomy): Eukaryota > Viridiplantae > Streptophyta > Magnoliopsida > Poales > Poaceae > Zizania > Zizania latifolia. The sequence goes on along the minus strand of KE372940.1, from coordinate 284,516 downwards.
AGACAAAATTCAAGACGTACGCAAAGTGGACTTAGGCTTGCTAGATCTTTATCTTTAATAATTAGATAATAAGCTAGTTTAGATTCTGTGTTAAACACGGATTAGTTGTTTTCCTGGCTATAAATAGTTGAGCCCGGGGTCATTGTAAAACGTTCAGTCAACCAGCCAATCAACTCTTAACGCATCACCAACTTTTAGGTATGTAGCATTAGGGTGATTCCCTGTGCGGGATCGGACTGCATTGGTTAAATCTGATTTCTAATCATGCTGGGGATAGCCTTCTTGGTAAACTGATTGATCTAATTACAGCTGTCTCGGTTAGGTCTGATACTACGATTAGATCGAGTAGCTTTGCTAGTTATCGGTACAATGCATTGGTTTTCATTCTTACATTATACTTAATGGTCTGGATTAGTGCATTCGCCAATCACGTCGGCCTCATGGGTTATATTAGATTAGATCGTATGCTGATTGTTAGTGTGATGTTGTCTCGGTTAAGTCTGATCCATTATACTGGCGTGAGGCATACGAAATGACCTGATCTAATCTACTTATCCATCGATCATTGGAGTTTTAGCCGATGAGTTACCTATTACCTCGTCAATTGGACTTAGCGTTGTTCATATTACTTCTAGCATGATGTTTTTACGCTGTATCAGTTAGGTCCGAACTATAGAGATTTATCTGCTGAACTATTCAGTTTAGGCTGATTGGTAAGGTTTGTTGATGAAAATATTAAATAAACTTAACATCCAAAAGCCGATGTAGTGATATTAGTATATTCATGCGATGTATCATAGTAACTCTGTGTGCTATCGGAGCCGATGCCAATGGGTCATCGTCCGATAGCATTGGAACAATTCATATTTTCTTTCTTGTCAATTGCTGGACAAATTGACTGGCATGCTCTGTACACCTCTAGGTTTTTAGGACCTGCACTGGAGCTATACCCCTCAAGCACGAGCTCAAGCACGACGATTAAATCTTCAGGTGATCTCGTTCCTAAGTACCTATTTTATAATCTTTAGAATAAATTGCTATCTAAGGATGATATTATTGTTAGGATCTATGGAGATGATGAGAAGGTACATGGAGACAAGCAAAGAGGTGGAGAAGGACCAGCGAGGACTCCCAAGTTGAGTTGGATGTCCAATCCAACTCCAGCTCGAGTCCAACTCGGACTCCAGGAGCAGCGTGCACTAAAATCATTGCCTAGGCTGTATACAAACTCCATTTTTGATGTTCCACCCATGCACAGAAAGCTAACTTCGGCACCTTTCCAATGGCGTTGGTTTCACATCAAAAATCCTTCTGGATCAATAGGAATCATCGAAAAAATTTGGCATCCAGAATCTATTAGCATGCTGTTTTCCGCGTTATTGGGCCTTTGAGTCGTGTATCCAGTTGAGCCCATTAGGAGTGCATCTAGAACTACTATATAAGTTGTTTCCACAGCCATCTAGTGTTTTAGGGTTTATTTTATATGTTGCTTTGATAGCCGTCGCACCGCCGGTCTTGTAAGTGAACCCCAACTCATAGATTCCAATAGAATTTCCGTTCGATTGTGTTTTCTACGTTCTTGCTTGTGTTCTTCGATTTGCAGGCAAGGATTAGCCTTCGTGACGAGGTCAATCAGGCTGTACTTGGTTGATAACCAAAGGATAAGTGGTGCTACGATTGTAGGGATTCGATCTCGCAGATCAAAAACCGAATCATGTGTGTCGTGTTTCCACCAATCATTGTTTATCATCCACCTGACGAAAGATCGGACACCCACCCTCCATCAGTTGGTATCAGAGCTCAGTTTACTGTCGGGTTCTTGTATCTTAGATTAGATTGATTTCATATTTTTCCTACAGTCCACGAAAAAGCCACAAAAATTAATAGTCGTAGTGTTTCCCCTGTCCGAGACCATCCCTAGCATTTGCACGTTTCAGTTTTAGAGTCCATAGTGTTGAGTTTGTGTCCAAAGTCAAGTCCGGTTGCTGGTTAGTATTGTGATCTCCCTGCCTAAACTCTTTACACCAGCTGCCACCCATAGATCCCCTTCGGTTTGCAATTCACGTGCAAACTAGAACCTCGAAACCTTGATTCAGACTACCCGCAATAAAACAGTCATAACTTTTGCATACAAACTTGGAATCAAGAAAATAAGTACATCTCGGAGATCTATAGAAAAAGTTAGGTCCAAATTTCCCTAGCTTTGCTAGGTTTGCCGATTTTAGTTTTCCCAAATTCGTCCTGGAAGATCGATTTTTCCAGCCCCAAAGTTTCCTGCATAAATTTTCCAGCACATCTTTGTTTGTCTACATAGTACTTCTTTACAGCAAAATTGTGTCACATCTTCTTGGTTTGTCTTCTGTGTGTTCCTAGTCAAAAAAAAGAGAAGTGTCAAAAGAAGAATAAAAAAAGAGTTCAAAAAAAGAAAGAATCAAAAAAAGAATTATATAAAAAAGGAGCACATAGAGTTGATCAAGAGGATATGTGTTGAGTAGTGCTGTCTTATGCTGTTTTTGTGCTATTTGTGCTGAATTTTGTCACCTTCATAAGCCATCCTTTAAGCCTTAACCACTCTCTCATATAAGTCTTTTTGCCATAGAAATCACATTCAGACCAGCAATTAGTATGAGTACTCTGGACACTTATTTAATATTACTATCTATTTCTGAATCATATTCCACCATGTAGACTACTTGTATTTAACCTCCTAGACTCCACATATATACTTCTGATCAGTGCAGCTTGGGTTCTTGCAATTGCCATGCCACTACCTCTTGAAGTCACCGACTAGTCAAGATTGTGCCGTAGCCAAGATTGTGCCATCCATTGTTCTATGTTGGTAAGATCCTTGTAAGATCATGGTAAGACGCTTGAGTGTGAGCGATACCACCTTTCACTACTTATTAGTTGATAGGGCTAATATATTTTTTCTAGTGTTTTTTTTTCTACTAATCATGATAGGAAACTCCAAAAGAGAATTCACTGATGCCATTACACATCAAACAAGGGCGTTTGACCAAGTCATAAACTGGTTAGACACCATGCAAGATAGCATCCAAACTCTCTCCCGAAAAATAGCAGGTATGGGAGGTAATGCCAATCATACTCGAGGTAACAATGATTCTTCTACAAAAATTAAGTTTATCATCCCATCTTTTCATGTGAATATGATGCTGAAAAATACACAGATTGGGAGATGACCGTAGAGCTGAAATTTAACTTATATCTAGTTCCTGAACAACATAGAGTTAAACAAACAACTAGTGAGTTTAAAGATTATGCTATAATCTTGTGGAAAGATCTAGGTGAACTTAAATTGCAACCTATTACATGGGATAGATTAAAAAAAGCTATGCGTAGTAGATTTGTCTCTCTTCCTTATCAATGTGAAATGCATAAGAAACTATAATACTTGGTTCAAGGTAACATATCTGTGAGAGAGTATTATGTAGAGCTTCGAAAGGGTATGACCCGTTGTGGTGTTGAGGAGGACATAGAGGACACGATTTGTCGCTTCTATGATGGATTGAAGCATGAAATTTAAGATATCATTTATTATAAAGAATTTAATACTCTTAGCCATTTGTTCCAGCTTGCTATGCGTGTAGAGAAAGAATTGTAGGAATGACAACACAAGGCAAGAAACTCCTATCCACCACGAGTTATGAGCGCACCGGCACCGACCAAGCATTCCTCTTCTTCAAGCGTTCGTCATGTGCCTGTACATGTACCTACATCAACACCAGCAAGCACACGGCCTTCCACCTCTATATAGTTGAGGAGTCAGGTAAAAAGTCATTACAGGTACTCATTGAGGTTGCCTCATCAGCTATAATCATGGAACGCCCTTTACAATTTGATAATGATGCACTTCACCGTGATAGGACTAATAACTATACTCTTGTGCATGAGGACGTGAAAGTTACTTTGTTACCTTTAACTGCCAATAAAATTATTAAAGATGATATCGAGACGGTTGCTAATGAGAGCAAACAACTTGATATTCGATCTGAAAATCAGCAAGAAATCAAATTAAAAGATTCTGCTATCCTTGCACATAAAACTGATCATGCAAAATTTAATAATCAAGATGTGTGCTATGCTGTGATTTGCGAAACTGCTTCTTTTTCTCTTACTAATATAGTTTATACTTTGCCTCCTTCTATCACAAAATATTTATCTCACGTTGAGTTACATGGCTATAAACTTGACTTGCCTCCTGAGTTTTTATCTTCTGTTGAGTTACATGACTATAAACATGACTTGCCTCCCGAGTTTTGGGTTAGTTTCACATTTAACATTGTAGAATTGAGATCATCCATGGAAGCAAAAGATGAGTTTGAGTCGAGGACGACTCTATTTTAAGAGAGGGAGGATGATGAGAACATCACTCCTTTGGATACACACAATATGCCTCACGTATCTATACAAAATCCAATCATCCGACCTCAAGCACGACGATTAAATCTTTAGGTGATTTCGTTCCTAAGTACCTATCTGTATAATCTTGAGAATAAATTACTATCTAAGGATGATATTATTATTAGGAACCATGGAGATGATGAGGAGGTACATGGAGACAAGCAAAGACATGGAAAAGGATCAGCGAGAACGTCCAAGTCGAGTTGGAAGTCTAATCCAACTCTAGCTCAAGTCCAACTCGGACTCTAGGAGCAGCGTGGACTAAAATGTCACCCAGGCCGCATATGAACTCCGTTTTTGACGTTCCATCCATACACGGAAAGCTAACTTTGGCATCTTTCTAATGGTACTGGTTTTACTTCAAAACTCCTTCTAGATCAACAGGAATCGTCGAAAAAATTTAACATCCAGAATCTATCAGCATGCTATTTTCTGTGTTATTGGGTCTTTGGGTCGTGTATCCAGTTAAGCCCAATATGGATACGTCTGGAACAACTATATAAGTTGTTTCTACAGCTATTTAGGTTTTTTGGTTTATTTTACATGTTGCTTTGATAGCCACCATGTCGCCGGTCTTGTAAGTGAACCCTAACTCGCAGATTTTAATAGAATTTCCGTTCGATTGCGTTTTCTGCGTTCTTGCTTGTGTTCTTCGATTCGTAGGCAAGAATTAGCCTTCGTGGCGAGGTCAATCAAGCTGTGCTTAGTTGATAACCAAAGGAGAAGTGGTGATGTGATTGCAGAGATTCGATCTTGTGGATCGGAAGCCGGATCGTGTGTGTCATGTTTCCACCAATCGTTGTTTATCATCCACCTGACAGAAGATCGGACACCCTGCCCTCCATCATCTAGGTTTTTAGGATCTACACTGGAGCTAAGCAGACTCTCCCAGACCTTCGAGTGTGAAGGTACAAAGATTTCCGTGTGATTTGTGTGTCAACGGTATGTCTTTTATAAGAGGGAGTATCATGTAGGAAAGAGGATGAGGGTAAGGATGCTGCTAGAAAGAGTGATGAGATAGAAATCAATCATCTACTGTCAATAGACAAGAAAATTATATAGTAGCTATTTAAACTAATGTGCATGATCTATAATCTAAATGACTAATTTTTGAGCTTTTTCCTTTTTTCGAAATACCTATTTTGAACTGCACCTAGCTCGGTCATGGCCATTGCTTATATTTTTTTTCTTCTATGATGATCAGTGTCCCTTTTGCCGATTGTTGGTTTCTAGTGCTATACAGATAATTGTTTTGTTTTGTTTTATCACATGTTTTCTAATCCTCCATTTTTCTTCAAATAACAAAATTCCCTTTCTGTACTGGCATCCGTTGAACAAAAGTTAGACAGTTCTTGTGATGAATGTTAAGCACTGGTCCCTCCGTACTAAAAAAGACTAGTCTTTTGAATTTGTTTAAAATATTTTATTTATATTCTCTTATCTACATTCGTTCATAAATTAAAATATTTTATTCTATTTCTTTATAATATTATTTAAGTGACATTTTGTCGTTTTAATTTATTAATTTTATTTAAAAATAATTACTTGATATGATGGATAGAAGTTTGTTTATATGAACAACTAACACAACATTGTGTTGTCGACTGTCGATCGCTGGCAGATAACAATTTAACGGCATAAATGCAAGCAGAGATTTTCACCGGAAGCTTTTGCCATTCGCGTTGTTGTGTTAGTACTGTGCGGCTCTTCACAGCAATGATCAATTAATCATGGTTTGTTTCTTGGTCGTTTTGATGAGCAATGAGAGCAAAGTACAAAATGTTCATACATTGATCAAAATTTTCCTTTATTTGTTAATTCAGCTCAAATTCCTGACGCTTTACCAAGATATCCAATCAATCAATTTGCCGTTTTTGTACTTTATCTCCTGAAGAACTTATCCTGACAGGTGGATAGTATGGGAGATAAAGCCTATTCGGAAGAATTCACATTTTCTCTCCCATTCTTTTCAAAGAAAAAGAGAACATCTAATAGGATTAGCACAGGAAAAATCACACTAATCCCCAATCACAGCATAATCCACATGAAACAGGAATCCCCATCTTTATTTGAAAATCAGGAGGAGAAAAACATTTCAAGAACTGAGAAGAAGAAAACAAAAGAGGAGCAGTGCAGAGCAGAGCAGCATTACTTATACAAGTATCAAGAATTTACAAATCAGCAGAACAGCAGCGGCAATTCTGATTTCGGCATCATCATCATCATCAATTCATCATCACAATACCCTCCACAAATCCCAAACCCCTCGCAATAATAATCCACTAATTAATCACCCTTATTTTCCCCGAGCCATGCCTAATTTGCAAGCCATCGTGTCACGCTTCCCCCAAACCCTCACCTCTCCATCTGGGACTCGTCGCCGGTAGCTTCCGCCTGCTGCGGCGACGAGGAGAGCTGCGCCGCGGCAAGCGCGTCGGCGAGGGCGCGCATGGCCTTAACCTGCATCTCCAGCGCGGCCACGTAATCGGCCGTCTCCTCGAGCAGCACCGGCGCGGGGAGCTTCCGGCATCCGGGAACGAGGCGGCCCAGGACGCGGAGCCGCTCCTTCACCTTCCTCTCCTTCAGCATCGGGGGCTC
>KE372940.1:218318-239018 GCA_000418225.1 Zizania latifolia | reverse complement strand
ATATATATTCATGTATTTTTTAGTTTAGACCGTTAATTGTTGAGTTAGGATCAAAGGGATGGATGTAGATGAGTGTTGGTAATGTATTTACGGCAAGTTATCAACATGTCGAGTTGATCCGGCCCCGTCGTTCGTTGGATCCGACAGGGGGTCATCTTGACGTACCATATATACACTCACACAAATCAACAATGCGATATTCTTTTTTCTAACTTGCCGGCCTTAATCTCGTCTCCTTCCTCTCCCATAATTACCTCTTCGCTCCTGACGATTCTCTTCACCAACGCTACCGTAATTCAGTCAATCGCCGAGTATCACAGACACTCGGCGAAGGCCCTTTTCCACTCGACGAAGAACACTCGATGAACCCACAGCTGACGAACAGAGGTTCGCTGAGTGTTTTTTATCTATAAAAAGTTGATGATTGCTTTGCTTGAAAAAAACAAAGTTTTATCTACTTTTTCCATAACAAAACCCTTCTCGAGCAGAAAAGATTTCAACCTATCATACCATACTCGAGAAGCTTGTTTCAAACTATATAAAGCTTTAGATCACTTGAAAACATGGTTTAGAAATTTAGGATTTTCAAAACCAGGTGGTTGTTTCACATAAACTTCCTCACTAATGAAACCATTAAGAAAAGCACTTTTAACATTCATTTGATATAATCTAAAACCTTTAGATGTAGCAAAAGCTAAAAGCAGTCTAATGGCTTCAACTCTAGCAACAGGAGCAAAAGTTTTATCAAAATCCAAACCTTCCACCTGAGTGAATCCTTGAGCAACAAGCCTAGCTTTGTTTCTAACAATTAAACCATCCTCATTTTATTTATTTAAAAAACCTATTTAGTTCTAATAATATTATGTCCTTGAGGAGGTTTAACCAAATTTTAGACTTTATTGCGTTCAAAGTTTTAAAGTTCTTAATGCATGACATTGATCCACGATTCATCAGTTAAAGTATGAGAAATATTTTTGGGTTTAAAAGAAGCAACAAAAGCTGAATGAACATGAGAGTCAAGAGACGCAAACTTTGAATGAGTGATACGCTCATAGAGATTATTGATTATTTGTTTAGGAGGGTTTTGACGTTGAATGTGCAAATGAGCAAAAACATCTCGAGAAGTGTCTTGTACAACATCTTCGAGAGACGAAGTGATCTCTCGAGGAACATTCAAAGTTATCGAGACTTCATCTCCTTGTGATCGGTGTTGCTCCTCGACTTCCTCGAGGTGCTAGTCAGACTCGACCCGGGCGTTGGTCTGACCCCCAGCCACATCGATGTCTTCATCATCACTTTCTTCGATAAATATGCTTTCATTTTCTCCCTGAATCTGTGCACCTGTAGCTAAAAGATCGGGTCTAGTACCAGGACTAGCCTCATCAAAAGTGATTTCATAAGTCTCCACAATCTTGTTAGTTTCTAACACAAGTACACGGTAGCCACGAGTATGAGTTGGGTAACCAAGAAAAATACCATCTTAAGATCTTGTTTTAAATTTATCCAAATTTCTAGATTTCAACACAAAGCATTTGCATCCAAAAATCTCAAGTGAGAAACACTAGGTCTATGTCCAAAACGAAGCTTATAAGAAGTTTTGCACAGCTTTGATCGCAAGAAAACTCTGTTTGAAATAGAGTAAGCTGTAGAAATTGCTTCAGCCCAAAAATTCTAAGGAGTCTGATGTTCATCAAGCATAGTCCTTGCCATCTCAACCAAAGTTCTATTTTTTCTTTCAACAACACCATTTTGTTGTGGAACTCTTAGCGAGGAAAACTAATGTTCAATGCATTTTTCAGCACAAAAGTACTCAAAAGATGAATTCTTAAATTCAGTACCATTGTCACTTCGAATTGCTCTAAGTGCTCCCGAGGTTTCAACAGAAAGTATAAGAACTAAGTTTCGACAAAGACCAAAAGCTTCATCCTTAGATGCCATAAAGAAAACCAAAGAGTATCGAGAGAAATCATCAATAATGACAAGAACATACCATTTTTCCCCAACAGATTAAACTCGAGCTGGTCTAACAGTATCTATGTGTAAAAGTTGACCAGGTGCAGTTGTCATAACCAAGGTAATAGGAGAATGTGAGCTAAAAACTATTTTGGCATGACGACAAGAAGAACAAACCAAATCACCAACACTTTTAAGTTTCGGCAAGCCACGAATAAGATCCAAACCACTAACATGTGTGAGATGATCAAAACCAACATGGCTAAGTCTACGATGCCAGAAGAATAAATCTTTAGAATCATTGGCAACTAAATATTTAATCTTAGAAAATGAAGGTGAATCAAAATCAGCTTTAAAAACTCTTCCAAAACGTGAAATCTCAAACACAAGATCATCGGAGGCATCAAGAACTTTACAGCCAGATTTTTTAAAACATAACTCAAGATCCTCATCAATCATTTGTGATATAGAAAGCAAGTTGTATTTCAGATTGTCAACAAGAACTACATCTTTGAACATGAATTTGTCACTTACCTTGACTATAACTTTTGCAATTACGGCTCTAGTAGAAGCATCCCCAAAAGTCACTGATTCAGACTAGGATGCACGTGTGAGGGAGGAGAACCAATTTTTGTCACTGGACATATGGCGTGAATATCTAGAGTCTACTAGCCATATGTTCTCTTTTCTCGCTCTTGAGGCCTACACACGAGAAGATGTCGAGGTCTCAGTACTAGAGTTAGATAAAAGAAATTTGGGAATCCAGTACTGAGACACTCGACGAGAATCACTAGCAGGCAAAGATCCTCGAGCAAAACTAGTGTCACTTTTACCTCTTACCAAAATAGGGCGCTGTCGGTCCCAAGATCCGACCACCAAAAAAGGTCGGCTCGATTGCCTCAATTGTTGTGTCCCGACTACTCTACTAAATTCCACAAATGACCGTTATCACTTATATTTAGCAAATGATTTTTTCCTATTCTTTTTATGTTGTCTTGCAAGTCTAAAACAGAACTGAACCAAATGTCCATCTTTTTCGCAATGTGAGCAATTATACCTCACAGGTTTAGTTATTTTAGATGCAGAAGCAATTGCACTTGATGTTGCTAGGTTTGACAATGTTCTAGCTGATTTAAAAATAGTTTGCTTTGGTTTAGATTTAACCTCAAACTTACCATTTTGAATAACCTTGATAGTAGTAGGTTAATGGGAAGTAAAATAAGCACGGGCATCAAAACCTAGTCCTCTATGATTAGTGCTTACTTTACATGTATCCAATAACATATTGAGGTTCTTTTTACCAGTTAAAAAGTGTTACAAGGATCTTTACAGATAATCAACTTCTTTTGTCAAAGCAACACAATTTTTACAAACATTAGCAATGCTCTTTTGTTTGCGACAATTTAAACAAGACAATGTTTCATGAGTACGTAAGTCATTTTGTAAAAGTTCAACTCTACCATAAGCATCTTTCAGTTTCAATTTAAGCAATGAGCAAATTGAACAAAAAGTTGAATCATGTTTCACAGTGATTGAGCTCTTAAGTTATTTGAATTTACAACAATATAAAGCATTCACCAAGGAACTAGCATAGAAAGCAACTTTCATCTTTTAGAAGTAGTTCTTAGTAACATACAGTTCATCAATAACTCGAGAAAGCATGGTAGTACCAATAGCAAAGCAAGATTCATTCTTGACAATTTTATCACTGAGCTCATGAAGAGTAGAAGCATGAATATCTCTTAATGCAATAATTTCATATTGTAAAGTATCACATGATTTGTATGAATTATCATCAGAAATAAAAGACTTGAGCCTATCAATTTTAGAATTGAGTGGTTCAACAACAAGTTTATGTTTCTTAGCTTTCTTATTGCATTTTCTCAATTTATCATGAAGATGAACAACAGCACGAGCTAAATCATCGTAAGTAGGTTTTACCTCATTTTCATCGTTGTAAAGTTCATCCTCGCTTGAGCCTACTATGTCATGTGCCATGAGACATATTCTAGTCAGGTCATTCTTCTTGTCTTTGCCTTCATCTTCACTTCCATCGCTCATTAAGTCCACATCACTCATATCAACTTGATCGAGGGCGGCAAGGACTCGATGCACCATCTTCTTGTAGTTGCGGTTCTTCATCTTACCTTCTTTAGATGGGCACTTGCTGTCCTGCTTTTCTTCGTTTGATGATTTCTTAAGCTTAGGACAGTTAGAGCGAATATGGTTGGTCTCACCACATTCAAAGCACCCAACAGGACAGCCTCTTCTCCTATTTCTCACATTGTTCAAAGCTTTAGTGACTTTTGTGGAAAGCAAAGGTAAGTCCTCTGCAAACAGCTCAAATTATTCATTAGATAAGGTATTTAAAGCTGATAAAGAAACACTCGAAGATGATACAAAAGAAGAAGACTCATTGGAAGGCGAAGAAACCAAAGCCATTGACTTGGGAGAAATCTTGCATGAAAATACATTTAATTCATGAGTTTTCAATTTTGAATAAAGACTATCCAAAGTAAGAGTAGTCATGTCTATCGACTCTAAAATTGATGTAACTTTCATCTCCCAAACCGACATATCAAGCCCACTAAGTAAATGTCTAGCAATTTTAGAATCAGTATAATTAGTAGCATAAGAAGAATTAACTGAACGAAGATTGCTAAGAATTTTATTAAAGCGAGCAAAATACTCATCCAAGGTTTCACTGGGTTTCATCTTAAATTTCATGTACTCCTTCTTGTACATGTCTTTGCACACTTCCTTGATTGTGGAGGAGCCTTGATGATAGGCACAAAGAGTATTCCACATCTCATGCGCATAAGAAAAATGAGAAATACGATCAAAATCAGAATGCCCAACACCATTGATAATCAAGTTTCGAGCTTTGCAATTTGCTTCAAAAGAAGCCTTATTTGTGTCATTAACTTGATTATCAGAAGGTGGATCATATAGTTTAGAAACCTTTTTCCATATGTCAAAACCCTGTGACATGATGTAAGCCTCCATTTATGTTTTCCAAAACTAAAAATCAACTCCATAAAAAATATAAGGCTTAGTTGAAAACCTCTCAGATGCCATGGTGATTGTTTAGATCAGTTAAGATTAAAACAAAATAGAAACCAAGCTCTGATACCAATTATAAGATCAAAATATAATAACCATGGTAACCAGAGAGAGGTGAATGGTTGCAGTACCCTAAAAATAACCCCAAAAACAAATTCAGAAAGCTAACTCTCGGCCAATCAGCAAAATCCCTAACAAGACTAAAATTCCAGATGACCCAGGAAATTTCCCAACAAATTCTCGAATTTCCTAAGGGCTTTCTCGAGGACTCAGTAAATTTCCCGAGAGTACTCCCGAGCGCTTCCCGAGGACAGAAAACAGCCTGACCAAGGTGCGGTAAAATGAGCATAACTTTAAAACCATAACTCGGATTGATCTAAAATTTTAACACAATATACTAGACTTCAATAGTTATTTAACTCAAATATGAGTTCCTATCAAAAGTTATGATCCCCGAGATTTGTAGCGGTGTAAAAATAGAATAGATCCGATCCAAAAATTAAAACATTAATTACTCTTAAAATACGAGGAATTAACTAATGAACCTTTTTAGATCTCTTTCTCAATATTCTAGCAAGGTTTTGGATAAATCAATTTGAATTAAATCACAAGTAAAAACGAAATCACAGAATAAGCCAAAACGATGCAAACCGATAAATATTAAGAGAAAGAACATGATACGACACTCCTTGATGCTTGAAGATGAATCTTTATTGCATAAGAGTGTTTACAAGGTACAATCCAAAGCACCCCTCATCAAATCATGAATAAAGCCCTAGATGGAGAGCAAAAGGCAAAACCCTATTTTTTCTCATAATCCTCATACATCTTGGATGCTCTGTTTGCTCTCCCTTCTAGTCTTTTTATAGTCCCATCGTGGCTGCCACCAAGAACCACGAAAATAACAACATTTAGAATCCTAATCCAACTAGGAATCCATATCTCTTATGAATCCTACAAATCCTAACTCCTTCTAAATTTTTGTCTCTTTCCATATCTGCACACATCCCATGTATGCCATATGAAAATGTCGCATCTTTTTCTTATTCGCACATATCCCATATACGCCATATAGAAACCTCATCTTCACGTGTCACATCCTCTAGCCCGAACGTCTCGCATGAGATCCTTGATGTTCTGAGCCTCAACTCCTCCCTGAGCCTAGCTCCGATCTTGTCATCGACCACAACTCGTCCTTAAGCAATGCCTGCACATGAACAAACTAATAAACCCTTTCCCGAGCACAAGTTATTTCTAACTTGACTCAATCAGTCCAATCAATTCTTTCCAACCTAACTCTAACATTACAATCAATCATAAACATTGTGTATTTATTGAATAAACAATTTAAACATATAATCCAACTCAAACATCAAAAATCCGAGTGATCCAAAATCCTGAGTGCTAAAATTTCTCGGGTGTTGAAATTCTCTCGAGGGCTGAAATTCTCAAGTGCTAAGTGTGGAGTGCTCGAGAAGAGTGCTCAATAACTCAACCAAAGTGCTCAACCACTCAAACCAATCAAAACCAATTTGTTCAACACATATCAATATCAAAACCAATTTGTTCATACTTAACAATGATCATACACATGATCTCACATAGCGTATGAAGCTGACGAGCGTGATTTCCTATTTGGGGTCAAGTCCTACCTCGATGGTTGCTGTCTTTGATGGGTCAGCTTTAGAGAGGATGATCTTCTTGGTGCTCGAGGGTGTGGTGGAGATCCCTGAGGGAGTTGGTACTTTAGCTGGGACTTCCGAGGCTTCAGGGGGATGCGCTCGGACTTGCCTGAGGGTTTCCTCCAAACCAGTCGATAGGTCAACAGCTTCGGCTAAAGTGAGACTATCTTTTTCACATGCGTGAGAGGTGCTGATGTTTCCCCGCATAGTAATGACTCTATCAGGGCCCAGCATCTTGAGTACCAGGTACGGATAGTGTCCAATGGCCATGAATTTGGCTATGGATGGCCTCGTGAGGATGGCGTGGAATGGGATGTCATACTCTACAACCTAGAAAGTTATGTGCTCGGTCCTGTAATTATCTCGAGAACTGAACGTGACTGGCAAAGTTATTGAGCCGAGTGGTACCGAGCCTTGAGCGGGTATAATACCATAAAATGGGAAGTTATCCTCCTTCCGGACGCTGTCAACTGATATGCCAAGGTCGATGAGGGACTAGCAGAAGAGGATGTCCAATCCATCCCTCCGTCAATTAGGACTCGTCTCATGCGTACTTTGAATAGCATCGGGTCGACAACCAGCGGCCAATGCCTAATTTTTAGGACGTTGGTCCACTGGTCATCTTAAGAGAAGGTGATTGGAACTTCTGACCACCGTAGCTATTGAACCTCCTCGAATCTAGCAGCATTGATTCACCGGCCCAAAATCTTTTGTTGCCATTTAGTTTTGGCTAATGTGGGGCCCATGAAGACGATGTTCTCTATCTTATGAGGTTCCTAGAAATCACTATAATCTTGGGGCCGATTATCTTTTCTCGGGGCATCATCATCATCCCGGCGTTGTTTACTTCGGCAGGAATTACCGCAGGACTCCTTGACCAGTGTGTCTTGCAAGGAATAGCATTTGCACATGGTATGCTTGCCCTTTGGATGAAATGGGTAGGGTTTGTCGAGTTCTTCCCACATGGCTTCATCTTTTTAGCGTCGCAAACTGTAGGCTACCACCACAGTTCTCTCCATCTTCCTTTTTCGCTCATGCTTGCCATGAGAGGATCTCGATCGGTCATCCTCTCGTTGAGGGGATCGAGGATGATCATCCCTGGTCTGACGAGACCGGCTCTTGTGCCGTGATCGTTCTATCTTTTCTCTTTGACCATCTTCACTGTCGGCATAGCTGTCTACAATAGAGATCATCCATTCTATGGTCTTTGACTTCTTCCTCATGAGGGCCACGTGCACTTTAGAAGTGTGGTGTACAGTGTCGATGAAGTAATTAATGATGTCACACTCCTCGACGTCCACAATGGTGGTCCTCTTTTCAGAGAACCTCTGGTTGAAGTTTCGAAGTGACTCATCTTCTTTCTGTCGTATCTGCTAGAGATCATATCTAGTCCTAGGCTTCTGCCAGGTCCATTGGTAGTTGTCTATGAAGGCCGAACGGAGTTGCGCCTAAGAATTGATGGAGTTCTTGGGCAGGCTAGAAAGGCAATTATTGGTGGACAAAGAGAGCATGACTGGAAGGTAATTAGCCATTACCCTCTTGTCGCTGCCAGCTGCATGGATGTCTATGTAGTAGAGTCATAGCCACTACGAGAGATCCATCTTGCCATCGTATGGCTCGATCCCCGTGGGATGGAATAACCTTGGCCACTTGACTCGCCTTAGGTGACTTGTGAATGCGAGAAAACCACCGTAATCTTCTCGGCTTCTGCTTCTTCTACGGTTGCGATGGTTTCGGCTTTCAATTTTGTAGGAGTCAGCATAGTTAGTGCTACTACTGATGCTACTGCCTCTATCTTCAAGGTTGTCCTGATTGTCCGCTCGTCTATGGATTTCAGAACGCAAACTGTTCCATCATTCTGGGGTGGAGGTGGTATTGAGCGATCACCGCACGGACTGTCGACAGGTAGATTCTGATCTTGTGAGGGCTAGTACCGGTCTGGATTGTCGCTCTCCTTGTCTTTCAAGGAAGGTGGCAGTGGCTAGGCCAGAACCAGGGCCGGTGCGTTGATTTGCATTGCTACCACCTAGGCCAAGGCTTTTGCCTGTCACAGTTTCGGAGTCTTGAGAAGAGAACCAAGAGCTCTCTTGATCACCACCAAATTGGCGGCTAGAGTTCTGAAGACCTTCTCCCGGTCAAACTCCAAAGTGAATTCATCCTCGAGGTTTCGGCGAACCCTGTTATTTTGTTTGATCTCATTGCCTTCGGCGCGTCGGCGCCGCTCACTGCTGGTTGTGGATAGCGCACCCTTGGCCATCATGATAAGATTAGCTAGGAATCAGAGGTTACACAGTTGTCGATCAGCTTCAAGCCCACCGATCGGTCCGGCCTCTGCCCACCAGCGCCGGATGGTTCGACCCTTCTTGCTGGAGAAGTCGATGTAGTGTTCAGGTCCAATCGGGTCTCGAGCATGGCTCAACGGGTGGCTTCGCCCGAGGGTCAAGGGAGAAGTTGAACTTCCCGAATTGGCTAATCGCTGAGTGGCTCAAGAGGACAAGCTACTCCGTTGAGTCCCCGATGAACGCTAGACTCCCGAACATAAACACGGAGCTAGCCGACACGAGAAAATTTGAAGGAGATGCTATCAGATCCTAGTGAAAGCAATGTGATCCCCTACCTGACATGCCAACTGTCGGTGAATCACCAAGCAGTCCACCCAAGGGGGTACCCGAGGTGGTGATTAGATATGTGTAAGGGAAGCGCAATGCCTATAAATCCGATGGTTGACTCTAGAACACAAGAGCCAAGATTTATACTGGTTCGGGTCTCCCGAAGGATAACAACAATATATCCAGTGTTTTGGTGTTTAATATGGTGGTGGAGCTTACAATACGACGCAATCAAGCTATAGGGGCTTGAGGCGTCAAAAACAAGAAAAATATGATGAGATTGGATGATTAGATGCCTCACCTCCTTTATATACTCAGGAGGTGAGCTTAACAATCCAGGACACCATCCTGAGTCGATCTAAGATTGCCTATCGTACTCGGGTGCTAAATCCCTAATTACAGGGATTCTGGTATAAATAAATCTCCTGATGCTATATCTGGAGTTCAACTACCCAATAAGGACTTATCTTTCCTTATCGAAGCTAAACCCCCTTTCATAGGCTATACCGGACGATCAGTGCTAGACTCGGCCTGCCCTTCGTCCTGACTGATAAGCCCAATCGAAGAGTACCCGGGGGTCACATTCCTAACAATACCTAATCCTAATAGAGTTTTTACCCATGGGTAAATAGGTATACTGGTAGAATTATCATCTCTACTTATGCTTGTCTACTACTGTCGGCATCACAGGAGAGTTTACAAAACCGGTAAACCCAATAGTAGCCAAACAGTTAGAGTTACTTGCTGGTTATGTGGGTAATCGGTGGGTTAGTATCCCGTAGCCGTCGGCTAGGGGTGAAAGTGATTTAGATAGTTTCTGTCCAAAACTAGAAAAATGGATTTGGATCCAGATTTTTTGTTTCAGATATGCATTTGAATTCAGATATTTTGTCAGATACGGAAACATATTTGACATCACTAGTATCTGACGGATACGGATTTGGATTTGGACAATCCGGATAACTCTTATTCGGATTATCTAGAATAAAAGGCCAATTAGGCCTAGTTATTTATAGCAGTCTAATTTGCTTTAAGATGTGCACTTATTCTATAGTATTTACTGTTTGGCTAGGAGCAGCATGCGTGAGTGCTTGTCTCTCTCCCACCATCGATCCCTCCCAGCCTCACCGCCACCTAGGCACAGCGCCACTGCCCCCACTGCCCCTTCCGGTTGCTGCCCCCACCTCCCCTTTTGGCCGTCGTCCCTGCCAGCCCTTCTGGCCATTGGCCCGGCCGCCCTGCTACTGCAACGCTCCACCCCACCTAGGCTACCAACCCGCCGCCCTTTTCGGCCACCGCCCCACTGCATGGTGCTCCGCCCGTTCTAGCCACCACCTCTGCCACCTTATCTGGCCACCGCCCCAACCACCGCCCCGCTGTCATGGCGCTCCGCCCACCCTAGCTGCCTACCCACCTAGCTCCACCCCGTTCTTGTTGCTGTTGGTAGTCTGATTGTAGCTAATCCCGTTTCTTCTATATCTGTTCTGATACTCTCCCATCATTTGGCCATCATGAATTGAGATTAGGGTAATCTCATGAAACTGTGCATGCTATGTATAGACTATCAAGCTTTTATTTTTCTTTTATAACTTTTTTTGCAGAAGAGGTCTCTAAGGTCTAATAATCTTCCATATATTGTTTACAACTTTTCGGGTGTGATTCACGCACCTATATTTCTTCGATCATTTGCATCTGATAGAAGCCACATAAAGGATCATGCAGGAAATTAGATTGAGTTGCCCCCAAAGTACGAAACAATTGACTGCCTTAGCTATGAAGCTACGGCCAAAAGTTCAAAACTTAAATCATGCATAAGAATTTGCACAATTAGACATGTTGCAATAATTAGTAACAGTTTTACTAGCTTTAATATTGTAATCACAACAGGCTTAATTTGTTGTATAATTTAGTATTTGTTAACTATATAGTTATGAATTTATACCTATTTCTTTCTTTACTTTGTTCTAACAAATATCTGTAACCGTATTTGTATCTAATCCGTATTCACTCCATATTCGTATCCGATAGTATCCATTTTCTGAGATCATGTGTATAATCATTGATAAGTGATAAACAAATTGGTTTGATGTTAATATGTGATGAACAAATTGGTTTTGATTGGTTTTGAGTGGTCAGGTACTCTGGTTGGGCACTTCGCTCGGGAGTCAGCACTCAGCACTTAGCACTCGAGAAAATTCAGCACCCGAAAAAACTCAGCACTCGGGATTTTAGATCACTCGGATTTTTTATGTTTGAGTTGGATCATATGTGTCGGTGAATCACCGAGCAGTCCACCCTAGGGGGTACCCGAGGTAGTGATTAGATGTGTGTAAGAGAAGCGTAGGGTCTTCGAATCTGATGATCGACTCTAGAATACAAGAGCCAAGGTTTATACTGGTTTGGGTCTCCCATAGGATAATAACCCTACGTCCAGTGTTTTGGTGTATAATATGATGATGGATCTTACAATACAACGCAATTATGCTGTGGTGGCTTAAGGCATCAAAAGCAAGAAAAAATATGAAGATGCTAGATGACTAGATGATCTGCCTCTAGGGGTGCCTCGTCTCCTTTATATACTCAGGAGGTGAACCCAACAACCCAAGACTCTATCCCGAGTCGATATAGGATTGTCTACCAAACTTGGGTGCTAATTCCGTAATTACATGGATTCTGGTACAAACATATCATTTTATACTATATTCGGAGTCCAGTCACCCGATAAGGATTCAACCTTCTTTATCAGAGCCGAACCCCCCTCATGGGCCATACCAGACGACAATGCTAGACTTGATCGGCTCTCAGTCTGGACTGATAAGCCCAATTATGGGGTGCTCAGGGGGTCACATCCCCAACAGCAGCCCCCGAGCTCTTCTTAGGTTGGTTGAAAACCTTTGACTAAACAAGCTGGGAGGAGCTCTCCTTTAATCTGAACCTTGATGTTTCTGTTGAATTCTGATGGTCTTGAAAAAAGCTTTGATTTTCTTTCGTTGTGTGAGGTGCACTGTGTAGGTGCACCTACACGGTGTAGCCCTCGAGCCTGGAGTTAAATAGAGCATTTAGCTCGAGGGTCAAAAAATAATCTGTAAAGAAAGCCTTCTAGAACTTCTATCTCTTGATAAATCTTTCGAGGAACCTCTTTAAAACTTTGTTGATAATCTTGTCTTCTGGAACTGTTGGTGTTGAGGCCTTGTCGAGAAAAGGCCATGATCGAAGTCCCAAGACTGTGGTGGTCTTGAGCATGGTTGATTTTGAGTCCTTAGGACTTGACTCCTTGACCACTCGGGTCTTCGAGCGATTAAGCCCCCTGAGTACGCAAGGTCTCGAGCGCACAAGTCCTCGGGTACGTGAGCCCCTAGGCGTGGGATCTCTCAGGTGCCCAAGTCCTCAAACACCAAAGCTCCTAATTGCATAAATTCTTTGGGCACACGAAGCCTCGAGCAGGAGAGCCCCTAGGCATGAGGGTCCTCGAGCGCACGAGCCCCCAGGCATTGGATCCATAGGTGTGGATGAACCCAAACATCGTGGACTTGGGGGCCCAAGGCGATCGGCGGTGCCTTGCTCTAGCTCTGCACCATCAAATCCAGCGAATACCTGAAGATCCCAGCCACCTCTTCAAACAAGGGGTGGAGGGCAGAGTGGTTCTATGGCATGAACCACCCGCCGACCATCGAAGCCAACATCGGCCCAAAGCCAGAGCCCTCGATGAGCTAGAGTAACTAGGCTCTCTCATCTGATGAGGAATTGGTTTGGGAACTGGTCACGCTAGTGAAGGACCTCTAGGAGAACGGGCTGATCGGGGTCGGAGTTGCTGCCTGCTTCCTGTTGCGATGGGTGTTCCCGCTGCTGCTTCGGGCGAAGGCAGCCTATGAGATGGTCAGGCCCTTTGACCCAAATTCTTCGATGCCTAAGTAGATGCCTTGTGCTGAGGTCACCAAGTGCCTCAACTCCTTCACCGGGAAGCCTTGCTTCCTGGCCAACCTTAGGTTCATGACGTATTGCGTCACAAACCCTCGACCGTAGGTCAGTCTTTGGCCTTATGTTTTTCACATTTCTTGTTCTTCTTTTTGGTTGTACTCGTGCTGATACCTGACCACCCACACGGTGTGATACGCCCTAGCCAAAGGGTCATGCAGCGCACTTCTCACAAGCGCTGCTCCTTGAACACCCTAGGGGTGTTGACCTGCCTCGCCACTTGCCGACTAGAAGTGGCGCCGGGTCAGCTCTTCCACTTCTGAAGCAGAAGTAGAAGGAGTTGGGTGGGACGAGCAAGCGCTCGAAGCCCACCGAGGTTGGGAAGGATGGGGCCCATGCACTTGAAAGGAACCAGTTGCCCCTCGACATAGAGGAGCCAAAGAAGGAGGGCGATGTTGTGATCTCTGACGCAGCATTGGCCTGTCCCCGCCCATTCCGATGAAGGCACCGAAGCGCCAAATTGCCAAAATCTTCCTCATCGAGTTGAGGTGAGGCTCATGCCTACGTACGTGTCATTGTTTCTATTCCTTAGTTGATTCTTGGACATTGCGACTTGTAGGGTGGCTAGGGTCAAGCTCCTACTAGGGCCGTCGGTGGAGCAGCCGTTGCCGGCCATGACCATGGCAGTCGAGGCATCGGGCGCTACGGCGCTCGAGGATGGTTGCATAGCCCCCGCTGTTGTGGGCACCATGGGTTTGGATGCGGTGTCAGCCTTGGCTCTAGGCGACGGAGACGCTTCCGTGGAGTCGGAGGTGGCGACTGTCAACCCTTTGACGAAAGGGTTGGCCACCGGGCAAGCCGCTGATCATTCGGCCAAGGGAGCGATGAGTGGAGATGGTGCCGCGTAGGTCACGGCACTTGAGGTGAAGATCGCCGATCTCACGGAGGGGACTGCCCCCGTTGACCGGTCCCCCTCCCCGATGGTGGTGGATGGTCTTGAGCTTGGAGCGGGACTGGGGACCTCTCGTGCGGTGGATGCAGCCCTTAGTCTAGTCCATGGCCCGATGTCGGGAGATGCTCCTCCTCTGCTCTCCCGACTTGCTGAGGTAAGCCCCATTGTCCTGTGGTAATTTTTCTTTGCTTGGTGTTGTCGCTCAATGGCTTGTTGTGTCTTGCAGCTGCTCCGTGTGCAACATGCGTCAGACATGGACCAGGTGGAAGTCCGCGAGGCTGAGGTCGAGTCGCCCAATTGTGAGCGTGCCAACCTACTGGCCCAAAATAAGGAGCTGACATGGAGGGCCGTTGAGGCAGAGACTTCAGCGGGTGTCATGGCAGTGTTAGCCGATGACGCCACCCGGATGACTAAGGAGGCCAATCGCTGGGAGGTGGCCATGAAGCCACTGCTGAAGCGGCTACATCCGCCGCCGAAGTGGTGCATGAGGCCGAGAGGATCCTCTAGGGCACCCTCGACACGGTGAAGGCATCGGCGGATTCGGTGACCCCTGAAGACTAGAGTAGGTGTTTGCATTCGACTGTCTTTCCGTCCTTACACTTTGTATCTTGATCCTAACTCTTGTCAATCTTCTATTCATAGGGAGGCATGATCGGGACCGTGCCAGGATCGGTGAGCTCGAGGGAGAGGTGGCCGAGGTCTGGGCGATGATTGAGCTTGTGCACTCGCTCCTCATCGAGGATGGCCTCACCGATGTGGAGTTCTGGGAAAAACTTGAGGGGCTCGAGACCTAGCTTCACCTCCTTGTTGATGAGGTGGTGAGGACCGGGGCCGAGCAAGGCTTGGTTTACATCCGGTCTCATTTCTCGGTGGTGGACCTCCGGCAGCTAGAGCGTGGGATGCCTGCCAGGATGACTGGTGATCAGACCATGGTGTTCTGGCAGGAGGTGGAAGGTATCGCCACCGCTATCATTGGGAATCTCCAAGTCCTGCCTCCTCCCAAAGACCGGCGCCTGTGGCAGTGCCTCCCGAGGCCCTTTAGCCAGAAGTAGCACCCTCCCGAGAAGTAGTCTTGTTATAATCTACATAAGTTAGGAGTAGTTAGTATGAAACTTGTTTGAGAACTTGATTTTTCTCTAGGTGAAGTGGAAAATCTTTTGTGATTTGCAAATTTTAAGTTTCGGAGCCGTTTTTATCCCGAGGAACTTAGGCCATATAGTGCTTGGCGCGGGGCCCTTAGGCTACACACACGCTTACCGACATCAGGCCGTACAAATCCTTGAGGTTCTCGTGGACTCCTAATTTTATTAAGTCCTTCGCACGTCTGAGACAATGCCTCGAGCCTCTGGTATAGCCATATAGTCTTAGGCGCATGAAACTAATGCCGCTTATGCGCCAACCTGACATCACGCATTATGGGTTCTCAAGACCGCTGAGACCTTATTGAAGTTTAGGCTTAGGACTCGAGTCCCCGAGGATCTTAGCAAGCTATTGGGCACCGAGAGGGCGCTAGAGCCGGCTCTTTTTCACTTGCACGGTTGCTAACGCTAAACCCAGAGCCGCTTCATAGAGGCACAACCGTTTGAGCTAGACGCATGATGTTTCACATCGATATAGGTGGGTTGCAGCTAGCGATTTATTGATGAAAATGAATAATGCTGTTTTGCTCGAGGCAAAAACTTGAAATTTATTTCGTATAAGGCGAGGGGTACATAGCTTGACAAAAGGAGGAGCCCGATTAGGATGGCGTTCGTTGTTTTTGACAAAATTTGAAGTGATGTCGAGTTGAAGTCCTCGTCCTAGATGATGGTTCGTGACGACATCAATCCTTGCGAGTCCACCATCTTCCTGACTTCGATCGGCTACTCTTCCTACATCGGGATGTCCTCGCTGGCCTTCTTGCGCCATACCCTTCTACGGGTTCGCCACCAGTGAGGTTATCCCATGGCGTTATCTTGTCGATCCTTCTTTGAGCGCTTGAAGTATCGGTGGTTCCTCCGTGGTTCCCAACCATTCTTCCCGGGGCCCTTGCACCAATCCCTTGTTGATTCGGTGTGGCGGGAGGAGCTAGACCCAGGAGCTGTGGTGTGGCCGCCAGTGGATTTGGATTGTGTCTGGGTGAGCCTTCCGGTGAGTCACCCTCTAGAATGCTCAGGAAAATCTTCCCGGGGACACGAGGAGAAGCCTCGAGGAAGCAGGTCCTCGGGATGCCTCGAGAAGTGTTGAATAAGTCAGTCAGCTAACTGCCCGGTGAGCTGATCAGTCGCCAACTCCCTAACGGCGTTGGCTAGACGTACAGTGACTCAATCCGTCTCTCGAGCGAGAAAGGGATCAAGAGTCTGGCGTAGCGATCAGTCGAGAGTCAGGACTGAATCAAAAGGAACCGGCCTCCTAGTTGAGTCGGCAATGAATGTTGTATCGCCTAGGACAAATGTTGTCCCAGGCTTGGCGGAGAGTCGATGCAGTGAAGCCATCGGATCCTGGTGAAAGCAACGCGACCCCGTACCTAACGCGCCAACTATCAGTGAATCACCGAGCAATCCACCCAAGGAGGTACGCGAGGTAGTGATTAGATGTGTGTAAGGGAAGTGCAACACCTACGAATCCAATGGTTGACTATAGAACACAAGAGCCACGGTTTATACTAGTTCGGGTCTCCCGGAGGATAATAACCCTATGTCTAGTGTTTTGGTGTATAATATGATGGTGGATTTTACAATATGACGCAATTAAGATATGGAGGCTTAAGACATCAAAAGCAAGAAAAAGTATGAAGATCCTAGATGACTAGATGATCTGCCTCTGGGGGAGGGGTGCCTCGCCACATTTATATACTCAAGAGGTGAGTCTAATAATCCAGGACTCTATCCCGAGTCGATCTAGGATTGCCTACCGAACTCGGGTGCTAATTTCCTAATTACATGGATTCTGGTACAAACATATCTCTTTATACTATATTCGGAGTCCAGTCACCCGATAAGGATTCAACCTTCCGTATTAGAGCCGAACCCCCCTCCATGGGCCATACCAAATGATAATGCTAGACTTAGCCTGCTCTCGGTCTGGACTGATAAGCCCAATTGTGGGGTACCTGAGGGTCACATCCCTGATAATTTGCTTTAAATTATTTGTTTAATAAATTCACTATGTTTATGATTGATTGGATTGATTGAGTCAAGTTAGAAAGAACTTGTGCTCGAGGAAAGAGTTTCTGTTTATGATTGAATGGATTGATTGACTCAAGTTGAAAAGAACTTGTGCTCAAAAAATGGTTTATTGGTTTGTTCATGTGCAGGCATTATTTGAGGGCGAGTCATGGTCGATGACGGGATCAGAGCTAGGCTCGGGGAGGAGCTGAGGTTCAGAACGATCAAGGATGTCATGTGGGATGCTCGGGCTAGAGGATGCTGCACGTGAAGATGAGATTTTCATATGGCATATGCGGTATGTGTGTGAATATGGAAAGAGAGGTTTTCATATAGCGTACTCAGGGTTTCTACGAATATGGAAAGGAGGCAAATTCAGAAGGAGTTAGAATTTGAGGATTCATAAGAGATATGGATTCCTAATTAGATTAGGGTTCCAAAAGTTAATTTTGTGGCTCATGGTGGCAACCATGAAGGGTATATAAATAGACTAGAGGGAAGAGCAAAAATAACAAGAGAACAAACCGATCAAGAGAAAAATTAGGGTTTAGCCTTTTGCTCTTCCATCTAGGGTTGTGAACGTGGATTTGGTGAGGGTTGCTTTAGATTACACCTTGTAAACACTCTATGGCAATAAAGATTCATCTTAAAGCATCAAGGAGTATCGTATCATGTTCTTTCTTCTTAATGTTCATTAGTTTGCATCGTTTTGCCTTATTCTGTTATTTTACTTTTACTTGTGATTCATCCAAAACCTTGTTAGGACATTAAGAAATAGGTCTAAAAAGTTTCATTAGTTTATTCCTTGTATTTTAGAAGTAAATAAGATTTTAGTTTTTGGATCGGATGAGTCCTATTTTACATTGCCATCACTTTCAAGGATCATAACTTTGATTGGGAACTCGGATTTGAGAGAAATATGTCATGAATGATTCATATTGAAGTCTAGTTTCTTGTGTTAAAAAATTTCAGACCAATCCAAGTCACGGATCTAAAGTTAGGCATATTTTACCGTTTCACTGTCAGCCTGTTTTCAGTGGTTGGGAAATTTCTAGAGTGGTCATGAAATTTCAGGCTGCTCGGAAAAACTAGTCGAGAATTTTTAGACTGATCAGGAATTAGTTTTCAGATTTTGTTTTAGTTATCAAATTTGGGGTATTGCAACCATTCACCTCCTCTGGTTGCCGTGGTTAGTGTGTTTTGATATTACAATTGGTATCAGAGCTTGGTTTGCCTTTTTTTGATCTTAACTGATCTTAACAATCACCATGGCATCTAAGAGGTTTTCTACTAAGCCTTATGTTTTAGATGCAATTGATTTTTAGTTTTAGAAAACAAATATGGAGGCATATATCATGTCACAGGGTTTTGACATATGGGAAAAGGTTTCTAAACTATATGATCCACCTACCGATAATCAAGTTAATGACACTAATAAAGCTGCTTTTGAAGCAAATTGTGAGGAGCCATGGTGAATACCATGGGGATGATGAGTGATTGTCAACGGGAGAGAAGATGAGATGAAGAGAAGATGTGCTGAAGATGAAGATGAGAGAAGTCCTCTGAGGAGAGGCAGTGACTTGCCGTGGTGTTGCCCATGTGACTCAGG
This sequence comes from Zizania latifolia, assembly GCA_000418225.1. Classification (NCBI taxonomy): domain Eukaryota; kingdom Viridiplantae; phylum Streptophyta; class Magnoliopsida; order Poales; family Poaceae; genus Zizania; species Zizania latifolia. The sequence goes on along the minus strand of KE372940.1, from coordinate 220,089 downwards.
TACACGGACGGACGATCATCAGACTGAGGAGTCACGAGATCATGGCGGTCCAATCCGGGTACATGGAGCAAAGGCGGCAAGCAGACGTGACTCGTCGTGGTGTTGACCGGTGTGGCTCAGGTACACGGATGACCGATTGCCGGGCTGAGGAGCTGCGGGGTCAGGTCAGTCCAATCTGGGTGCACGGTGCCAGGGCGACGAGCGCTTTGACGGCTTCGGCTTAAAACCGTCATCTCTAACAGAAAAGTGCAACAGGCGTTAAAGATAGCGGTGTCGTGACGGCTACGAAAAGTTCGGCACCGAATAAAAATCTAGGGTGTGTTTTTATGTTTTTGCCCTGTGGACCTGTGTCTGTATCGAACATTCCCGAAGGGGTATTTGCGTCTTTTATTTTGGTCCATAGGGGCTATATAAGGGGGCTAACCCCTCTTGTAAGAGTTGAGGATTTGAGTTAATCAAAAATCGTTTTGCAATTTTGAGGTGTCTTCTTCCTCCCACCTCTTTCTTCCTCCACAAGCCTTCTCCATCTCCACCAGCCATCTCCCTTCTCCCTCCCCTAGCCGGCTGCCACTACTCCCTCCTTTCTCTGCCTCCTCTTTTCTCCCTTGACAGCGAGCTCGCGGCGCAGCGGGTGCACGCACGCAGTGCGGTGAACGCGCACGCGGCGGAAAGCGGTGCGCGTGGCGCAGCGCGGCTTGCGGAGCTTGCGGCGCATGGCGGCATGACTCAGGTGATGACTTCGTATCCTGGCGAGTTGCAACATATGGACACTGTCGGTACAGCCCGGTTTGATCTATCGGTGGGAAGTGGTACGTTCTCGTGATCGTGGATGACTTTTTTCGGTTCTCATGGGTTTTCTTCTTGGAGTCTAAGGATGAGGTGTTTCAGCATGTTCATGACCTGGTTTTGAGGTTTAAGAATGAGAGAAATGGTCGGATGCGAGCAATTCGCTCCGATAATGGTTCAGAATTCAAAAACTCTCAGTTTGACAACTTTTGCAGTGACCAGGGTCTTGAGCATCAATTTTCTGCACCTTATACTCCCCCACAGAACGGCGTTGTGGAACGAAAGAACCGCACGCTTGTTGAGTTGGCCAGGACGATGCTCGATGAGCATAGGACTCCTAGGCGCTTTTGGGCTGAAGCAATGAGCACTGCTTGCTATGTCGCCAATCACATTTTCCTCAGAGCTTACATTGGTAAGACATCTTATGAGTTGCGATATGATCGACAGCCCAAAGTGAGCCACTTGCGAGCGTTTGGCTGTAAGTGCTTTGTGCTCAAAAAGGGGAGGCATTTGGATAAGTTTGAGTCTCGCTGCCATGACGGTGTTTTCCTAGGTTATGCTTTGAACTCTCGAGGCTTTCGAGTTTAGAACCTAGACACCAAGCAGCTCGTTGAGACTTGTGAGGTTTCCTTCGATGAATCTATGCCTTGCACAACCCCTTCTTTTGAGCTTTCAGGTGATGATGAGCTAGGCGAGCCAATCTTCGAAGAAGAAGAAGATGCAACACCTGAAGGTGATGGTGGGAAAGCTGCAGATCCCGCCGCCTCTGAGTCGACCACTGATGATGAGGAGGGGCCACTCACTACTACTTCCACGATGATTTTGCCTCCTCCTCCAAGTCCAGAGGCTCCTACTGCAGATGATGAGGTGACTTCAGAGCGACATGGGTCACGGGCCATCCAGAGGGCTCACCCACCTAAGCTCATCATCGGCGACTTGATGTCAAGGTCGCTAAGATCTCAAACAGGTTCACTTGCTATCTTTG
>KE372940.1:175024-194034 GCA_000418225.1 Zizania latifolia | reverse complement strand
TGGGCGGCGTGCACCCAGCGCGTGGACGGCGCGCCCAGCGCACGGCTAGGGCATGGCCAGGGCATAGCCAAGGCACGACCGATGTGGGCAGAGTGCGCGCGCCGTGAGCAGGGCGCGGCCAGCGCTGCTCGTGGTTCTGACCGGCGTGGGGAGTGGCACAAGGCGAGCAGCGTGGTGAGCACAATCCAGCACGTCTATGGCAAACCATCTCCGACCATCCTCTCCATCGAATCTGCAGTATATCTCTTGTGCACACCAACTGTTTGATGAATTGTTTCAATGAATTATGCAGTGCACTCTAAGTGTTTGATTTAATGTCTACAAGCATTTGATTTTGAGATTACACTATGGATAATTTTCTATGTGTTCTAGTGTATGTCGTATGTTTGTTGACTTTCTTGAGAGGATCTGAGATGTACTAATTATTTCATCAAGTACTCGATTGTTTGCGAAAGAGTAGATTGTGCGTCTCTTCTTCGATAAGGACGCTTGTTTTCACTCATGAACGCACTCTGATCGATACTTGTGTTCCTCCTTAGTTGCTGTATTCAAAAGTGCTTTTGGTGGAGTTTTTGTATCAACTTGCCTGGAGTGACTTTTCTGGCACAGCCTAGCACTGAATTTCTTCAAGTCACTCGCAAGTTTGTTACAGGAGTTTGAGGAATTTCTTTTTATCCGCTTCATTTTATTTTGCGCCCATTCACCTCCCCTCTGGTCGCTAGTTTCGATCCTACAAATTGCAAAGCTCGAAACTTGATTATTAATGGTGTTGGACGTTCTGATTTTGATTGTATTTCTCATTTTTCTTCTGTGCATGAGATGTGGAATGCTCTTTGTGCCTATCATCAAGGCTCTTCCACAATCAAGAAGTGTGGAAAGACGTGTACAAGAAAGAGTACATGAAATTTGAGATGAAACCCGGTGAGACCTTGGATGAATATTTTACTCGCTTTAATAAAATTCTTAGCAATCTTCGTATAGTTAATTCTTCTTATGCTACTAATTATTCTCATTCTGAAATTGCTAGACATTTACTTAGTAGGCTTGATATGTCGGTTTGGGAGATAAAAGTTACTTCAATTCAATAGTCGGTGGATATGACTACTCTTACTTTGGATACTCTTTATTCGAAATTGAAAACGCATGAATCGAATGTATTTTCACGCAAGATTTCTCCTAAGTCAATAGCTTTGGTTTCTTTGCCTTCTAATGAGTCTTCTTCTTTTGTATTATCTTTGAGTGTTTCTTTATCAGCTTTAAATGCCTTGTCCGATAAACAATTTGAGCAATTTGTAGAGGAGGACTTGGCTTTGCTTTCCTCAAAACTCACTAAAGCCTTAAATAATGTGAGAAATAGAAGAAGAGGATTTAATGGTCCTATTCGGTGCTTTGAATGTGGCGAGGCAAACTATATTCGTGTTAACTGTCCTAAGCTCAAGAAATCCTCGAAGGAAGACAAGGAGGACAGCAAGCATCCATCCAAGGAGAGCAAGATGAAGAACTACAACTACAAGAAGATGGTACATCGAGTCCTTGTCGCCCTCGATCAAGTTGATATAAGTGATGAGGACTCAATGAGCGATTGAAGTGAATATGAAGGTAAAGGCAAAAAGAATGATCTCACTGGAATATGTCTTATGGCACGTGACATAGTAAGCTCCAGCGATGATGAACTCTACAGCGATGAAAATGAGGTAAAACCTACTTACAATGATTTAGCTTGTGTTATTTTTCGTCTTGATACTAAACTAAGAAAATGCAATAAGAAAGCTAAGAAACATGAAGTTGTTGAATATCTCAATTCTAAAATTGATAGGCTCAAGTCTCTTATTCCTGATGATGATTCATGCAAATCATGTGATTCTTTACAATCTGAACTTATTGCTTTAAGAGATTGTGTATGCTTCTACACTCCATAAGCTCAATGATAAAATTGTCAAGAATGAATCTTGTTTTGCTATTGGTAATACTGTGCTTACTCGTCTTGTTGATGAATTATGTATTACTAAGAACTACTTAAAAAAGATGAAAGTTGCTTCGTATGCTAGTTCCTTAGAAAATGCTTTATATTGTAGTAAATTCAAACAACTTAAGAATACAAAGAGCTCAACCATTATGAAACATGATTTAACTTCTTGTTCAAAATGCTCATTGCTTGAATTAAACTGGAAGATGTTTATGGTAGAGTTGAACTTTTGCAAAATGACTTGCATACTCATGAAGTGTTGTCTTGCTCAAATTGTCAAAAACAAAAAGGTGTTGCTGATATTTGTGATAATTGTGTTGCTTTGACAAAAGAAGTTGATTATCTACAAAGATTATTTTAACGTCTTTCAACTTTTAAAAAGAACCTCAACATGATATTAGATACATTTAAAATAAGCGCAAATTATAGGGGACTAGGTTTTGATGCTCATGCTTATTTTACTTCTCACCAACCTACTGTAATTAAAGCTATTCAAAGAGGTAAGATTGAGGTTAAACTTGAACCAAAGCAAACTATTTTTAAATCTGCTGGAACATTATCAAACTTAGCAACATTAAGTGCAATTGCTTCTACATCTAAAACAACTAAATTGGTGAAGTTTAATTGTTCACATTGTGGAAAAGATGGATATTTGTTCAGTTCTGTTTTAGACTTGCAAGACAATAGAAAAGGAATAGGAAAAAATCATCTACTAAACATAAGTGGCAAAGGTCATTTATGGATCTAGTAGAGCAATCGGACCATAATATTTGAAGTGGTTGGGCCGACCTTAGTCGGTGGTCGGACCACACGTTAATCGGTGGTTTGATCGACAACGCCTATTTTTGTAGGAGGTAAAGGCGACACTAGTTTTGTTCGTGCATTTTTGCCTACTGGTGTTTCTGGTTGGGTGTCTTAGTGCCGGATTTCTAAAATTTTTTTATTTAACCCTAGTACTAAGACCTCGACATCTACTCTTGTGTAGGCTTCAAGAGCGAGGAAGGAGAACAAATAGCTAGTAGACTCTAAATGTTCACGCCATTTGTCTTGTGACAAAAATTAGTTCTCCTCCCTCACACGTGCATCCTGAATCAGTGACATTTGGGGATGCTTCGACTAGCACTATCATTGCTAAAGGTACAGTCAAGGTAAGTGACAAATACATGTTCAAAGATGTAGCTATTGTTCACAATCTAAAATACAACTTGCTCTCTGTATCACAAATGATTGATGAAGATCTTGAGGTGTGTTTTAAAAATCTGGTTGTAAAGTTCTTGATGGCTCTGGTGATCTTGTGTTTGAGATTTCATGTTTTGAAAGAGTTTTTAAAGCTGATTTTGATTCACCTTCATCTTCTAAGATTAAATGTCTAGTTGCCAATGATTCTAAATATTTATTCTTCTGGCATCGTAAACTTGGCCATATTAGTTTTGATCATCTAACTCGTTGTTGATTTGGTTTGCTCTTCTTGTCGTTATGCCAAAATGGTTTCTAGCTCACATGCTCCTTTTACCATGGTTATGACAAATGCACCTGGTCAACTTTTACACATGGATACTGTTGGACCTGCTAGAGTTCACTCTGTTGGGGGAAAGTGGTATGATCTTGTCATTGTTGATGATTTCTCTAGATACTCTTGGGTTTTCTTTATGGCATTTAAGGATGAAGCTTTTGGTCTTTTTTGAAACATGGTTCTTAGATTATCTGTTGAACTCCCTGGAGCACTTAGAGCAATTAGAAGCGATAACGGTACTGAATTCAAGAATTCATCTTTTGAGTACTTTTGTGCTGAAAAAGGCATTGAACATATGTTTTTCTCACCTAGAGTTCCACAATAGAATAGTATTGTTAAAAGAAAGAATAGAACTTTGGTTGAGATGGCAAGGACTATGCTAGATGAACATCAGACTCCTAGAAAGTTTTGGGCTGAAGCAATTTTTGTAGCTTGCCATATTTCAAACAGAGTTTTCTTACGATCAAAGCTACGCAAAACTTCTTATGAGCTTCGTTTTGGTCATAGACCAAGTGTTTCTCACTTGAGAGTTTTTGGGTGCAAATGTTTTGTATTGAAATCTAGAAATTTAGATAAATTTAAAGCAAGAGCGCAAGATGGTATCTTTTTTGGTTGTCCTACTCATACTCATGGCTGTAGTGTACCTGTGTTAGAAATTAACAAGATTGTAGAGACTTATGAAGCCACTTTGGAGGAGGCTAGTCCTTATACTAGACCCGATATTACAGGTACAGGTGCACAAATTCAGGGGGAGGATGAAAGCATCTTTATCGAAGAAAGTGATGACGAAGATAATAATTTGGCTGGTTGTTAGACCAACGTCTAGGTCAGGTCCGACCAGCATTTAAAGGTAGTCGAGGAGCAATACCGACAATAAGGAGATGAAGTTTCTATAACTTCTAATATTCCAAAAGAGATTACTTCGTCCCTTGAAGATGTTCTACAAGACACTTCTTAAGATGTTTCTGCTCCTTTGTATATTCAACGTCTACATCCTCGAAAATAAATAATTAGTAATCTATATGAGTGTGTCACTCGTTCTAGGTTTACTTCTTCTGACTCTCATGCTAATTTAGCTTTTGTAACTTCTTTTGAACCCAAAGATATTTCTCATATATTAACTGATGAATCGTGGATCAATGCCATGCATGAAGAACTTGAAAATTTTGAACACAATAAAGTCTTGAATTTGGTTGAACCTCCTCAAGGGCACAATATTATTGGAACTAAATGGGTTTTTTGAAATAAACAGAACGAGGATGGTGTAATTGTTAGAAATAAAGCTAAGCTTATTGCTCAAGGAAATACCCAGGTGGAAGGTTTAGATTTTGATGAAACTTTTGCTCCTTTTGCTAGAATTGAAGCCACCATACTTCTTTTAGCTTTTGCTACATCTAAAGGTTTTAGATTGTATTAAATAGATGTTAAAAGTGCTTTTCTTATGGTTTCATTAATGAGGAAGTTTATGTTAAGAAACCACTGGTTTTGAAAATTCTAAGTTCCCAAATCATGTTTTCAACTTGTCTAAAGCTTTATATGGTTTAAAACAAGGCCCTATAGCATGGTATTATAGGTTGAAAACTTTTCTGTCTGAAAAAGATTTTGCTATGGGAAAAGTAGACAAAACCTTGTTTTGTTTGAAGCAAGGAAATGATCAACTTTTTATTCAGATTTATGTGGATGATATTATCTTTGGTTGTTCATCTTATACTTTGGTTTCCTAGTTTTCTGAGACTACATGCAGAGAGTTTGAGATGAGTATGATCTGCGAGTTAATGTACTTTTTGGAACTACAAATTAAGCAAACAAAAGATGGCACATTTGTTTATCAGAGTAAGTACACCAAGGATCTTCTTCGGTGTTTTGATATGAAAAATTGTAAGCCAATTGCTACACCGATGGGCGCTACTTTTACTTTGGATATCCTGATGAGGATGGTGAGCCTGTTGATAAAAAAATCATAACATGATCGGCTCACTTTTGTATCTCACTGCGTCGAGACCAGACATTCAATTTTCTATTTATTTGTGTGCTCAGTTTCAAGCCTCTCCTCGTGTTTTACATTGTAAAGCTATCAAACGTATACTCAGGTATCTCAAGTTTACTAAAAAATTTGGCATATGGTATTCTACCTCTTCTAGTATTAGCTTAAGAGCATTTTCTGATGCTGATTTTAGAGGTTGTAAAATTGACAGAAAAAGTACTAGTGGTACATGTCATTTCTTGGGAATATCGCTTGTTGCTTGGTAATCTAGAAAACAATCTTCAGTTGCACAATCCACTGCCGAAGCTGAATATGTAGTTGTTGCTAGTTGTTGCTCACAAGTTCTTTGACTTATTTCTACACTCAAGGATTATGAGATTAACTGTGATCGTGTTTCACTTTATTGTGATAACACAAGTGTTATAAATATTGCTAAGAACCCAGTGCAACAATCTAGAACAAAGCATATTAATATTCAATATCATTTTCTTAGAGATTATGTGGAGAAAGGTGATGTTGTGCTTCTTTTTATTGACACTGAGTTATAATTGACAGACATTTCCACTAAACCTTTGGATTCTTCTTGCTTTGCTTTTCTTCGTGAGGAGTTAGATGTTGTTCATCCAATGGATTTGTTTTGAGTGGGAGTTTACTTTTTTATTTATATCATAATGCATTCATTTTTATTTTTGTGCATTGTTTATATTCAAAATAAAAAATAAAAGAATAAAATATGGAGCTTTAATTTTTATCGTCAGTTAATCTTTGTGCTTGCTAGTAATATCTTGTGAAATTGATGGATAACTAGTCTTGTTATCATGTCTTTTAGACTTTTTATGAGCTAATGATATAGTTTTTGAGGGATATGACGTATGACACTTAAATATTCAAGTGAAAGATAAAAAAATATGTTGTGCTGATCTAGTGGCTAGTTTAAGTTAAATATGCTTACATATGTTCTAGATGTGTTTATTTCACCATAATAGTGTTTTTAATTTTAGTACTGGCAGTACTATAGCTCGTGCAATGTTAAAACAATCAAATCTAAATGATAAATTTATCAAAAGAAAAGAAAAGAAAGTGTGCAAAAGCACAGAATGTTCTGCATTCATGAAAAAATGTTTTTCCTAGGTTGTTTCACGAGACTGCTTATCATTGCGCTTTGATATGAACTTAGAGGTGGTCATAAATGAAAAGACCATTGAAATGGAGACTGCTTGTGTGCAAGAACCTCACAATAGGTCGTGTGACTGAAGCTTAGGTGGCATCATCTATCTCTGGACAATGATCGTTGTGCTGAGATAGGCACTTGTGAAAATTTCATACAAAAATTGCATACATCAAATCTGCAATTTTCAATGTCTATGAATTGCACTTTTAAGAACATTGAGCACTGTTTTGTCTTTGTAGACATGGCTGAATTGTGTGTGAGGTATTTCTCTTTAATTGGTCCTAGTGAAAGCTAATGTTATAAATCATTGAAATCATAATATCTTAGTACTGATTTGAACTTGAGAATTATGGCCTAGTTTTATCTTAAGGTTTTTAGGCTTGATTGTTAGCTGGTTGGTCTATCTATTTCATTTGTGTTGTAACCTTGTCACATAGGTTGCTTTAGGTTCACTTCAAAGCTCTCAAATCAAGAAATCAAAAAGTTGGTCTTCTCATGATAATTTCTCTTTTTTCTTTACTTGATGAAATCACTGTCAAAGAGGGAGAAAAACTTAAAAAAACATGCAATCAATTTTTGAGGGAGAATTTTTTTCTTTGTGCTCGTGCTTTCAAAAATCAAAAAAATTTAGTGTATTTAATGGTGTTGCCAATGTGTTCATCAAGGGGGAAGATTGTGAGATCATGTGTATGATCATTAATAAGTGATGAGTAAATTAATTTGATGTCAATATGTGATGAACAAATTGATTGGTTTGAGTGGTCGGACACTTTGGTCGAGTGGTCTAGCACTCTGGTCAGGCACTCTGCTCAAGAGTCAGCACTTGGGAAAATTCAGCACTCGAAAAAAATTCAGCACCCAGGAAAACTCAGCACTCGGGATTTTGGATCACTCAGATTTTTGATGTTCGAGTTGGATCATATGCTTTAAATTATTTGTTCAATAAATTAACCTTGTTTATGATTGATTGGATTGATTGAGTCAAGTTAGAAAGAACTTATGCTCGAGGAAAGAGTTTCTATTTATGATTGATTGGGTTGATTGAGTCAAGATGGAAAGAACTTTTGCTCAGAAAGGGTTTCTTTGTTTGTTCATGTGCAGGCATTGCTTGAGGGTGAGTCATGGTTGATGATGAGATCAGAGCTAGGCTCGGGGAGGAGCTGAGGTTCAGAACGATCAAGGATGTCATGCGGGACGCTCAGCCTAGAGGATGCTACACGTGAAGACGAGGTTTTTATATGGCGTACACGGGATGTGTGTGAATATGGAAAGAGAGGTTTCCATATGGTGTACGCAAGATGTGCGCGAATATGGAAAGGAGACAAATTTAGAATGAGTTAGGATTTGAGGATTCGTAAGAGACATGGATTCCTAATTTCATAGCTCATGGTTGCATCCATGAAAGGTATATAAATAAACTAGAGGAGAGAGAAAAAATAACAAGAGAACAGACCGATCAAGAGAAAAATTAGGGTTTAGCCTTTTTGCTCTTCCATCTAGGGTTGTGAACATGTATTTGGTGAGGGGTGCTTTGGATTGCACCGTGTAAACACTCTTATGCAATAAAAATTTATCTTCAAGCATCAATGAGTGTGGTATCACGCTATTTCTACTTAATGTTCATCGGTTTACATCGTTTTGGCTTATTCTGTGATTTCGCTTTTACTTGTGATTTGACTGAAATTAATTCACCCAAAACCTTGCTAGGATATTAAGAAATGGGTCTGAAAAGTTTCGTTGATTAATTCATTGTATTTTTGGAGTAATCAAGACTTTAGTTTTTGTATCGGATTAGCCCTGTTTTACGTTGCCATAATTTTCGAGGATCATAACTTTTGATTGGATTTGAGTGAATCTAATGATTCGTATTGAAGTCTAGTTTCTTGTGTTAAAATTTCATATCAATACGAGTTACGGATCTAAAGTTACGCTTATTTTACCGTAGTTCCATAAGGCTGTTTTTAGTGGTCGGGATATTTTCAGAGTGGTCGGGAAATTGCAGGCCGGTCAGGAAAACTGGCCGAGAATTTCTAGACTGGTCAGCAATTAGTTTTTTGATTTTTTAGTTGTCAAATTTGGGGTACTGCAACCATTTACCCCACTCTGGTTGCCATGGTTAGTGTGTTTCGATCTTACACGTTTCTGTATCCGTATCTAGAGTATCCGTTTCCATATCCATATACGAAGTATCCTAATCCAGAAAATGAAAAAGGATATGATATTACTAGTATCCATCCGTATCCGATCCATTTTCATCCCTACCGCCGGCTAACGTTTTCGTTGAAAACCACTATAATCGGACTAAGGGCCCCTTTGAGTAGATTAGTAGCAGCTTATGTTTAACGTAGAAGCGAATTATGTGCCAAACAAAAAAATTATAGCTAGCTTAAATAATAATTATAACCATCTATATAACTTATCCAATAATTAGGATTATGTTATAATTATATCCCAAATCGGACCTAAGGCTTTTTCTTGGCTTTTGTTTTTGTTACTCTATTTTTTATTTTCAAATGGCACCCATATATTGATCTTTTCCTTTTGGTTTCAATCTTTTCTTCAGCATTATTTTTTTACTTTCGTTGTTTTCTTCGGTTATGAATTTACCCTTCAATTACAAAATTTTTAATTATTTTTTATTGCTGGATGTTCTCCTTGATTTGAATACGTGTACCCAAGTATTAGGGTTTTTAATTAGTACGTTTTCATGGGTATTATGGTAATATGGAGTCACTTCCATAGAAATCACCTTTAGTGACGGATAATAATGGTTATTAGTGATGAACATGTATCCCATCACTCTTATCGCATCAGTAAATGCTAGACATTAGTGATGGAAACTATCACAAAAATAGTCTTTAGTGACTAAGCTTTACTGACGGATCAATGACACAAGTCAGTAATACATTTCTAGTGACGAATGATTTTACACCCATCAATAATGCTGCATTATTAGTGACGGGTTGTAATGTGACCCATCACTAAAGAGGGGGCACCCCCATTTGTGATGAGTAATATTACGACCCGTCACTAAAACATCAAAAAACTAGTGACGGGTAGAAACTATAGGTGCCTCCTGTGTATAAATAGGCATGGCCAATAGTGAACCGGCCACACTGTCATATTGCACTGAATCCTAAACCCTAGCGGTCATGCTTCGTCATGCTCCTCTACCATCGTGCTCCCTGTCGTCGTGGCCTCCGTTCCATCACGGCCTCCTCCGTGGCCTCCGTTCTATCCCGGCCTCCATTCCCTCGCATCCTATGTTCCGTCGCGGTGTCCATTGCATCGTGGCCTTCGTTTCGTCATGCGCGGCCTCTATTTTGTCGCTGACTCCCCCTCGCCGTCGTCTCGTCGTGCCTCTCCTCCTCCTCCCAAGGTAAGTTCCCTCCTACTCCTTGCTAGCTAGTGACTTAATTTGCGAATATGTGGATAATTTGTGAATATGTTGTTTTGTGAATTTGTGACTTTGTTCCCCAATTCGCTTGATGAAGAGAAGGCTATTAGTATGAGGATGTGTATGACAATTAGGCTCACTTTTTTTGTTTTGACAAGTTTGTTCATGCTATGATCTTACATTATATGCTACTATTATTGTTTCTATACTTTGTTCATGTAATGATCTTATATTATGTGCTTACTATTATTGCTAGCCATATTTTATTCATGTAATGATCTTACATTTTGTGCTACTATTATTGTTCCTATATTTTATTCATGCAATGATCTTACATTATGTGCTTACTATTATTGCTAGTCATATTTTGTTCATGCAATAATCTTACATTATTTGCTCACTATCATATAATTTGGTCATTTACGTCATTTTTTTCTTATATATTCTTTAGAGGTAAAATTTAATGAATTAGTTGTGACACACACCTGTGAATTGAAATATAGCCTACTGACGAGGAGGCCATTAGGTTGGTAGCCCGACATCTAAGAGATATCCGCGTTTTTGTCTTGTTAACGTTTACACAAGTATTATTGTACTTTTTTTATCATTGTTAAATATAACATAAATTAGGGACATGGCAAGCCTCCCAAGTGATCAACAGGGCACTTCCATCGGACATCGTGCTTCTAGCAGTAGGCGGGCCCCTATAGTATTATTGTACTTTTTTTCTGCCCATACTACAAGTGCTATGTGTAGTTATAGTAATCCATGCCAACAATATAGGTACCGACTTATGATCCTAAGTATTGCCTTCTTAAAGTAGGTCATTTCCACGGGCGTCACATGGTACATATGTTGTACATTGCATATTCTATTTATGTTTTAACAAAACTAATAAACTGATGCAATATTATCTTACTATTGTAGTTTCTACAAAGAGCTTTGTCGCCAAGCATAACATTCATAATGGTGACACCCTTAAGATATCAATACAAGATGGGTGCACTAATATAGTTGAGGTTGTGAACTATGGAGGCAGGTTATACCTCCATAGAGGGTGGTCTACATTTGGTGCCCGAGTTGTCCTAGTAGAAGGAGACTATGTGGTACTAGCAATGGGACCTCTACTGTCTGCTATGACTACTATTTTCAATAATTATGGTGAATAGAAGATCTCATGAGCCATAAAAGTAGACGACAGTGATAGCGACATCTATAGCAAACTCACATTACTTACTAGACAGATATGCCTATTAATATATGTACTTACCGACTTTTTAATAATGGCAGGTGAGGCTCGCAGCAATGCTAAGAAGAAGAAAGGAAGTAGATATCTTGGAAGAGCGACACCGACCAAATAGACCAATTGAAGAATATCTGTTATTTTGGCAATCATACAGATGTAACTCCAGCAAAAAATGCTCTCCTGCAATACATCTCGGCAGGTTTATCCTCCGAGACTAAGATATATGTCTACATAATAAATAACTCGATGATCAAGAAGAAGTCGATGGTAAACACTTTACACATGTCGGAAAAGCAAACATCTACATATATGCACTTGGCTTTGTCTAACTAGCTTTGTACAAATTTTATTGTAATAGTCCTTTTTAAGGCAATATTATGAGCAGTACATCACACCTCACCTACACCAGCAGACCCCCTAGATTCAACTAACAACAGCAAGTAGTGAAGCAGTCCCAATTACAGTGTATAAATTCACAGATGGACGGTGCTACCTAACTTCTGGTTTTAGCTAATTTCTTTAAGATAACGAGTTAGAAGTTGGCACACTATGCGCCTTCCATTTAAACATCAACAATGGTGCACTTGAGGTAATTATGTATATGGTATAAATTGTTATTTCTCACATTTGAATCTTATGGCATTTTGTTTTAGCTAATTTTTTTGAGATAACGAGGTAGAAGTTAATATATGTGATATTAATTTGGTTCTGAAACTTCTGTGATGAATTTTCTGTATTCTATGATGAAACATCTGTGATGTGCTTATAATGTGTGATGTTGTTGGCTGCCAAATCCTTGCTTTGATTCAGGATACAGCCTAAAAATAATTAATTTTTAAAAATTGACCATATTATTAGTGACGGGCGACAATAATCACTCATCACTAATGAGTCATTTAGTGATGGGTGACATTATGACCCGTCACTAAAAGGTCATACAAGTGAGTTGGCAGGCCCCCTTAAGTGAAGGGTGTAATTTATCACCCATCACTAAAGGGTAACCCTTTAGTGTAGGTGAAGACCTGCCACTAATGACTCGGATTCACTAGCACGATAAGAGTGACGGAATACATGCCTGTCACTAATAGAAATTATTATTCATCACTAATAGGGTTTTTTATGGTAGTGGGATAAACACCTGTCACTATAGATCGATATATAGTGATGGGTTGACATGCACACCTGTCACTATAGGTTCGAATATTAGTGACGAGTCAACATGTATACCCGTAACTATAGGTGTATCTTTTGCAATGGGTAGTTATATTTATCTGCCAGTAGTACACATAATAGTGACGGGTATTTATTTATACCAGTCAGTAATATTAAGATCACATTCTAAAAAATAATTTTTATTAGGCCACATCGTGAATCAAAATCAGGATTTAACAGCCATCATTTTACATTGTAGACACATCACAAAATGAGATAATATCAGATCAAATTCATCACATCATATCACAACACAATTTATATTGCAAAAACATCACAGAAATGAGATATCACATCAAAGTTAGTGTCAGATTGAAATACGCTAACCACGACAACCAGAGGGGGAGGTGAATGGTTGTAGTACCCCAAAACTGACGCCAAAAATAAAATCAGAAAGCTAATTTTTGATCAATCAGCAAAATCCCTGATCAGACTAAAATTGCCGAGGACTCAGGAAATTTTCCGAGGGATTCTCGAATTTCCCAAAGGCTTTCTCGAGAGCTTCCCGAGGGCAGAAAACAGCCTCACCAAGATATGGTAAAACGAGCGTAACTTTAAAACCGTAACTCGGATTGATCTGAGATTTTAGCACAAGAAACTAGACTTCAGTACGAAACGTTCCTGGTTGATTTCACTCAAATCCAAGTTCCCAATAAAAAATTATGATCCCTAAGAATTGCAGTAGCGTAAAAACAGAGCAAATCGATCCGAAAATTAAAACCTTCTTTGCTCTTAAAATACGAGGAATAAACTAATGAAATTTAGTAGATCTCTTTCTTAATGTCCTAGCAAGGTTTTGAATAAATCAACTCGAATTAAATCACAAGTAAAAGCAAAATCATAGAATTAGCGAAAATGATGCAAACTGATGAATTAGCGAAAGAACGTGATATCACACTCCTTGATGCTTGAAGATGAATCTTTATTGCCTAAGAGCGTTTACAAGGTGCAATCGAAAGCACCCCTTACCAAATCACGAACAAAGCCCTGATGGAGAGCAAAAGGCTAAACCCTGATTTTTCTCTTGATCCTCATACATCTTGGAAGCCCTATTTGCTCTCCCCTCTAGTCTATTTATAATCTCATCATGGCTGTCAACATAAGCCACAAAATTAATAACTTTTAGAATCCTAATCCAACTAGGAATCCATATCCCTTACGAATCCAACAAATCCTAACTCCTTCCAAATTTACCTCCTTTTCATATCTGCACACATCCCACATATGCTATATGGAAACCTCGCATCTTTTCCATATTTGCACATATCCTATGTACGCCATATGAAAACCTCATATTCACGTACCGCATCCTCTAGCCTGAGCGTCCCGCATGAGATCCTTGACCGTTCTGAACCTCAGCTCCTCCCTGAGCCTAGTTCTGATCCCGTCATCGAGCACAAGAAACCCTTTTTCCTGAGCACAAGTTCTTTCTAACTTGACTCAAACATTTCAATCAATCAAAAATATTGTGTATTTATGGAATAAACAATTTAAGCATATGATCCGACTCGAACATCAAAAATCCGAGTGATCCAAAATCCCGAGTGCTGAAATCTCTTGAGAGCTGAAATTCCTCGGGTGCTAAATTTTCTCTTGTGCGAAGTGCTGAGTGCCCTATAAGAGTGCTCGACAACTCGACCAAAGTGCTAGACCACTCAAACCAATCAAAGCCAATTCATTCAAAACATATCAACATCAAAACCAATTTATTCATCATAAATCAATGATCATACATATGACCTCACAATCTCTCTCTTGATGAACACATTGACAACACCATTAAAAAGCACGAAGAAATTTTTGATTTTCGAAAGCACAAGCACAAGTACACGTTTTTCTCCCCCAAAGATTTTCAAAGAACAAGAAGAACGATAAATAAAACTCCCTCAAAAATTGATTGCAAAAGACAATGATTTTATCAAAAACCAATTTCTCCCCAATTTCTCCCCTACAAGTATTTCTCCCCAAATTCAAATTCTTTCTTCCCAATTTCTCCCCTACAAGTATTTCATCAAGGAAAGCAAAAGAGAGAAATTATCATGAGAACACCATTTTTTATTTCTTGATTTGAGAGCTTTGAAGTGTACCTAAAGCAATTATGTGACAAGGTTTGCAACACAAATGAGATAGATAGATCAACCAGCTAACATCAAGTCTAAAAGTCTCAAGATAAAACTAAGCCATAAATCTCAAGTTCAAATCCACACTAAGATTGAATGATTTTAATGATTTATAATGTTGGCTTTCACTAGGACTAATCTAAGAGAAATATCTCACACACAATTCAGCCATGTCCACAAAACCAAAACAGCGCTTAGTGCTCTTAAAAGTGCAATTTATTGTCATTGAAAATTTCAGATTTGATATATACAACTTTTGCATGAAATTTTCACAAGTGCCTAGCTTAGCACAACGTCCACTGATCTAGAGACAGATGGTGCCACCTGAGCTTCAGTCACACGACCTATTGTGAGGTTCTTGAGATGACCTAGGCAAAACATTTTTTATTGATACAGATTTTTCTGTGCTTTTGCACACTTTCTTTTCTTTTTGAACTTTTTGTGCTTCTGCATACTTTCTTTTCTTTTTGATTGTTTTGACATTGCACGAGCTATAGTACTATCATGATGAAATAAACACAGTCAGAACATGTATAAGCATTTTCAACTCAAACTAGCCACCAGATCAGCACAATATATTTCTTTATGTTCACTTGAATATTTATGTGTCATGCATCATATTCCTCAAAAACTATGTCACAAGCTCATAAAAAGACAAAAAGAGATGAAAGCAATACTAGTGATCCATCAACTTCACAAGATATTGCTAGCAAGCACATAGATTAACTGAAGGTAAAAATCAAAGCTCCATGTTTTCTTCCTTTTTTTATTCGGAAGAAAAACAATGCACGAAGATAAACATGGATGCGTTATGATACAAATGAAAAAGCAAACTCCCCCTCAAAACAAATCCATTGAATGAACAACGCCCAATTCCCCTCGAAGAAAAGCAAAGCGAGAAAAATCCAAAGGTTTAGTGAAAATGTCTGCCAATTGCAACTCAGTGTCAATAAAAAGAAGCACAACATCACCTTTCTCCACATGATCTCTAAGAAAATGATATCGAATATCAATATGCTTTGTTTCAGAGTGTTGCACCGGGTTCTTAGCAATATTTATAGCACTTGTGTTATCACAATAAAGTGGAACACGATCACAATTAATCTCATAATCCTTTTTAAATAGTTCTTGGTAATAAATAGTTCATCAACAACTCGAGAAAGCATGGTAGTACCAATAGCAATACAAGATTCATTCTTGGTAATTTTATCATTGAACTTATAAAGAGTAGAAGCATGAACATCTCTTAAAGCAATGATTTCAGATTGTAAAGCATCACATGATTTACATGAATCATCATCAGGAATAAAAGATTCTAGCCTATCAATTTCAGAATTGAGTGATTCAACAACAAGATCATGTTTCTTAGCTTTTTTATTTCTTTTTCTCAGTTTAGTATCAAGACGAACAACAGCACGAGCTAGATCATCGTAGGTAGGTTTTACCTCATTTTCGTCACTGTAAAGTTCATCCTCGCTAGAGCCTACTATATTACGTGCCATGAGACATATTCCAGTCAGGTCATTCTTCTTGTCTTTGCCTTCATCTTCACTTCCATCGCTCGTTGACTCCACATCACTCATATCAACTTGATCGGGGGTGGCAAGGACTCAATGCACCATCTTCTTGTAGTTGCGGTTCTTCATCTTACTCTCTTTGAATGGGCGCTTGCTATCCTCCTTGTCTTCCTTTGACAATTTCTTAAGCTTGGGATAGTTCCCACGAATATGGTTGATCTCTCCGCAATCAAAGCACCGAACAGAACCGCCTCTTCTTCTATTTCTTACATTATTCAAAGCTTTAGTCACTTTATTAGAAAGCAAAGCCTCTCCGCTGCAAACTGCTCAAATTATTCATCAGACATGGCATTTAAAGCTCATAAAGAAACACTCGAATATAATACAAAAGAAGAAGACTCATTGGAAGGCGAAAAAATCAAAGCCATTGACTTGGGAGAAATCTTGCGTGAAAATACATTCAATTCATGAGTTTTAAATTTTGAATAAAGAGTATCCAAAGTAAGAGTAGTCATATCAACCGACTCTTGAATTGATGTAACTTTCATCTCCTAAACTGACATATCAATCTCACTAAGCAGATGTCTAGCAATTTCAGAATTAATATACTTAGTAGCATAAAAAGAATCAACTAAATGAAGATTGCTAAGAATTTTATTAAAGCGAGCAAAATATTCATCCAAGGTTTTACCGGGTTTCATCTCAAATTTCATGTACTCTTTCTTGTACATGCCTTTACGCACATCGTTGATTGTGTATGAGCCTTGATGATAGGCACGAAGAGCATTCCATATTGAGGAGCCATGGTGTATACCATGGGGATGATGAGTGATTGTCAACGGGGAAAGAAGAGAGATGAAGAGACTTGACCGTGATGGAGTTCACGTGCGACTCAGGTACACGGATGGACGCTGGTCGGACAGAGGGGTCGCGAGGGCGTGCCAGTACAATCCGGGTGCATGGAGCTGAAGCGGCAAGTGAGGAAACGGGATCCGTCGTGGTGTCGACCGGTGCGACGCAGGTACACGGACGACCGACCGCCGGGCTGAAGAGCCGCGGGGTCGGAACGGGTCCAATCCGGGTGCACGGTGCGGAGGCGGCGGACGCTTTGTCGGTTTCGGCTCAAAACCGTCAATCTACCGGAAAAGCGTGTTCTCCGTTAATTCTAGAGGTGTCGTAGCGGCTACGAAAAGTATCGGCACCGAATAATATCTGTAGGGTTATTTTACGTTTTTGCCCCGTGGGCCGGAGTCTGTACCGAATCTTCGAGATGAGGGTAGTTGTGTCTTTTGTATTGGTCCATGGTGGCTACATAAGGGCTAGCCATCCCTTGTAATGACTTGAGGTTTTTGGGATTTAATCAAGTGATTTCAGTTTTTGCCTTGGGCTGTCTTCTTCCTCCTCCCACCTCCACCTTTCTCTCTCCTCTCCACCCTAGGGCTGAAACCCTAGCCCTAGGGCAGCCACCACCTCCTCTCCCCCTCCAAGCCAAGTCTTCCCCTACTCCTCCTCTACCCCGTGGAGGTGCAGCTCGAGAGGAATCGCGAGGTTGAGTGGTGTGGAGGCGTTGTGAGGCGGCGGTGGTGCTAGGCGAGTTTTGGGGGCTGCACACCAAGGGAGGCCAAGGAGCTCGTGCTGCTCGTGGGATTGCATCGTGGCATCTTCAACGAGTTCTTCGGCAAGCCATCTTAGTATCCCCCTCTTCTCTCATGCGTTGCATACCGTATAAACCGCTTATTTGACTAGATGAACGTTATGCACGCTTTTGATTCAAGTACTTGTCTTTATTGTCTCACATGAATGTTGGATGAATATCTTGTTGTTGAGACTATGATTATCAAGTACTTGTGATCTATTTCGAGAGGATTCGCTTTTTGTGAGAGTTTTCTTGTTACCCAAGCTTTGATTGTTCTTGATGATGATTGTGTTAGTTTGAGTGCTTTTGTGCGGTTCTTCTGCAATAGAACGCTTATTGCACTCACCTACACTTTGGTCATCATCTTCCTCTTTTGGACAACTTGATTTGGAGAGATTTTGAAGGGTTTTCGTGCTGTTCCAGGCAAACCAGAACTTTCGATTTGCCACCGGAACTTTCGATTTGAGCTCTCGGTCTGGTGTTCTGAATTAATCGGAACTTCCGGCTCCGAACCGGAACTTCTGGTTTGGGCTCTCTGTCTTGACATCGGAACTTCCAAATCCGACCGGAACTTCCGGTTTGCGCTTATAGTCTCGGAACTTCCGATGCAAGCATTCTGTCGGAACTTCCGGCTCCAAATCGGAACTTCTGATTTGGGCCCTCTGTCCAGAATTTTATTTTCCTTTATTTTCTGTTTTGCGCCCATTCACCCCCCCTCTGGTCGCTAGTTTTGGTCCTACAAGTGGTATCAGAGCCTGGTTAGAGTTTTTCCATATAACCGGTTCTAACCCTTAGCGACCATGACGTCTATGGGGAAGGTCCTGTCCCTGGAAGCTTATGGCTACACGTACTGGAAGACTCGCATGCGAGCATATCTACTTAGCCATGGCTCGGATATTTGGGACATGTGTGTTCATCCGAGTTTACCATTCGTCCTCCTGCTGAGCGCAACACCCCAGTTGTTGTTGCACAGCATGAGAACAACAACAAAGCGGTGAACATTCTTTTCTCTGGATTGGGTCCTGTTGAGTTTGAGAGAGTGAGCCATCTCGACACAGCTCGAGAGATCTGGGCGACCCTCCAGGCACACCATGAGGGTACCACTCAGGTCAAGGCTCGCCTCTACCAGACTTACCGGCGTGAGTATGAAAACTTTGCGCAGAAGTCTGGTGAGTCAGTTGAGGAGCTGTTTGCGCGGTTTTAGTCTATCATAAACAAGCTCCGGGCCAACAAGGCCGATTCTGATTC
>KE372940.1:156758-167500 GCA_000418225.1 Zizania latifolia | reverse complement strand
ATACACGGACGTTCGATCACCGGGCTAAAGAGCCGCGGGGTCGAAACGGGTCCAATCCGGGTGCACGGTGCGGAGACGGCGGACGGTTTGTCGGTTTCTGCTCAAAACCGTCAATCTACCAGAAAAGTGTGTTCTCCGTTAATTCTAGCGGTGTCGTAGCGGCTACGAAAAGTTTCGGCACCGAATAATATCTGTAGGGTCATTTTATGTTTTTGCCCCGTGGGCCAGAGTCTGTACCGAATCTTCGAGATTAGGGTAGTTGTGTCCTTTGTATTGGTCCATGGTGGCTATATAAGGGCTAGCCATCCCTTGTAATGACTTGAGGTTTTTGGGATTTAATCAAGTGATTTCAGTTTTTGCCTTGGGCTGTCTTCTTCCTCCTCCCACCTCCACCTTTCTCTCTCCTCTCCACCCTAGGGCTGAAACCCTAGCCTTAGGGCAGCCACCACTTCCTCTCCCCCTCCAAGCCGAGTCTTCCCCTGCCCCTCCTCTACCCCGTGGAGGTGCAGCTCGAGAGGAAACGCGAGTTTGAGTGGTGTGGAGGCGTTGTGAGGCGGCGGTGGTGCTAGGCGAAATTTGGGGGCTGCACACCAAGGGAAGCCAAGGAGCTCGTGCTGCTCGTGGGATTGCGACGTGGTGTCTTCGACGAGTTCTTCAGCAAGCCATCTTAGTATCTCCCTTTCCTCTCATGCGTTGCATACCGTATAAACCGCTTAGTTGACTAGATGAACGTTATGCACGCTTTTGATTCAAGTACTTGTCTTTATTGTCTCACATGAATGTTGGATGAATATCTTGTTGTTGAGATTGTGATTATCAAGTACTTGTGATCTATTTCGAGAGGATTCGCTTTTTGTGAGAGTTTTCTTGTTGCCCAAGCTTTGATTGTTCTTGATGATGATTGCGTTAGTTTGAGTGCTTTTGTGCGGTTCTTCTACAATATAATGCTTGTTGCACTCACCTACACTTTGGTCATCATCTTTCTCTTTTGGACAACTTGATTTGAAGAGATTTTGAAGGGTTTTCGTGCTGTTCCAAGCAAACCGGAACTTTCGATTGCCACCGGAACTTCCGATTTGAGCTCTCAGTCTGGTGTTCTGAATTAATCGGAACTTCCGGTTTGGGCTCTCTGTCTTGACATCGGAACTTCCGAATCCGACCGGAACTTCCGGTTTGCGCTTATAGTCTCGGAACTTCCGGTGCAAGCATTCTGTCGGAACTTCCGGCTCCAAATCAGAACTTCTAATTTGGGCCCTCTGTCCAGAATTTTATTTTCCGTTGTTTTCTGTTTTGCGCCCATAACCCCCCCTCTGGTCGCTAGTTTCGGTCCTACACATATCTCATGCACAGAAGAAAAATGAAAAATACGGTCAAAATCAGAACGCCCAACACCATTGATAATCAAGTTTTGAGCTTTGTAATTTGCTTCAAAAGAAGCCTTATGTATGTCATTAACTTGATTTTCTAATGGTGGATCATATGGTTTAGAAATATTTTCCCATATGTCAAAACCCTATGACATAATGTAAGCCTCTATCTTTGTTTTCTAAAACTAAAAATCAATTTCATCAAAAATATAAGGCTTAGTTGAAAACCTCTCAGATGCCATAGTGATTATTTAAATTGGTTAAGATCAAAACAAAATAGAAGCCAAGCTCTGATACTAATTGTAAGAACAAAATACGCTAACCACTACAACCAGAGGGGGGTGAATGGTTGTAGTACTCCAAAACTGACAAGGAAAACAAAATCAGAAAGCTGTTTTCTGATCAATTAGCAAAATCCTCGACCAGACTAAAATTCCCGAGGACTTAGGAAATTTCCCGAGGGATTCTCAAATTTCCCAAGGGCTTTCTTGAGAGCTTTCCGAGGGCAGAAAACAGCCTAACCAAGGTATTGTAAAACGAGCGTAACTTTAAAACCGTAACTCGGATTGATCTAAGATTTTAGCACAATAAACTAGACTTCAGTATGAAACATTCTCGGTTGATTTCACTCAAATCAGAGTTCTCAATCAAAAATTATGATCCCTAAGATTTGCAGCAGCATAAAAACAGAGCAGATCGATCTGAAAATTAAAACCTTCATTGCTCTTAAAATACAAGGAATAAACTAATGAAACTTTGTAGATCTCTTTCTTAATGCCCTAACAAGATTTTGGATAAATCAACTCGAATTAAATCACAAGTAAAAGCAAAATCATAGAATTAGCCAAAACGATGCAAACTGATGAATATTAAGAAGAAAGAACGTGACACCACACTCCTTGATGCTTGAAGATGAATATTTATTGCATAAGAGTGTTTACAAGGTGCAATCCAAAGCACCTCTCACCAAATCACGAACAAAGCCCTGATGGAGAGCAAAAGGCTAAACCCTGATTTTTCTCTTGATTCTTATACATCTTGGATGCCCTGTTTGCTCTCCCCACTAGTCTATTTATAATCCCATCATGGCTGCCACCATGAGCCACGAAATTAATAACTTTTGAAATCCTAATCTAACTAGGAATCCATATCCCTTACTAATCCAACAAATCCTAACTCTTTCTGAATTTGCTTTCTTTCCATATTTGCACACATCCCACTTATGCTATATGTAAACCTCGTATCTTTTCTATATTCGTACATATCCCATGTACGCCATATAGAAACTTCATCTTCACGTGTCGCATCCTCTAGCCTGAGCATCCCGCATAATATTCTTGACCGTTCTGAACCTCAGCTCCTCCTTGAGCCTAGTTATGATCTCGTCATCGATCATGACTCGCCCTCAATCAATGCCTGCACATGAACAAACCAAGAAACCCTTTTTCCTGAGCACAAGTTCTTTCCAACTTGACTCAAATATTCCAATCAATCATAAATATTATGTATTTATGGAATAAATAATTTAAATATATGATCCGACTCGAACATCAAAAATCCAACTGATCCAAAATCCCGAGTGCTGAAATCTCTCGAGAGCTGAAATTCCTCAAGTGCTAAATTTTCTCGAGTGTGAAGTGCTGAGTGCCCGACAAGAGTGCTCGATAACTCGACCAAAGTACTCGACCACTCAAACCAATCAAAGCCAATTAATTCAAAACATATTAACATCAAAACTAATTTATTCGTCATAAATCAAATCAATGATCATACACATGATCTCACAGTTAGCCGCTCACATAGTTGTTACAATTTATGTACATTGCAATGATAAAAAATTAAGCGTTGTCTCTACAATGGAATTCTTTCTTTGAAGAGATGACTTCTTCCATTAAGAATTCCGCTATCCGAGCATGAATGTTATGCTAGTCAGACTCCTTGAGACAAGCTTCGGGTATGCTGAATTTCTATGAAATGAGTTTTTTTACATTAGTCGATGTTTACATAAGTGACAAATAAATGCAAAACAATAATTACATATCTTATTATAGTATCTTACTTTCGGTGATTGTAAATCCATTGTCTTTAAGACCAACATCATTATGGTATACAACATAAAACCCACATTGGTTGTCGGGAGGTTGAGTGCAACACTGTTGTGAAAATACAAGATTAGTGAGAAAGACACATTTAATTGAATAACACAAATATGTAAAGACTTACCGGCACTGCGGTTCTATGCACCAACTGACAGCATTCTGTTGCGTCGGATGAACCACTGGTATCGAAAGCACTGTAATCAAGTACAACAAAAATTAGTTCGGTGAGAATATGTTAAATGTTCAACTTTTAGTAATAAAGTGAAGAAAACAGTACTCGTCGATGAGGCTTCTGACCACATTGTAGTCTCTTTCGGTGCGGTCGCCATTCGGTCCTAACAGTCTCACCGATCCATTACTGAAAATTTCATAGTGACGCTTATCTTTTGTCCGTCACTAAAGATTTCTCACAAAAAAATGTTTCTGTGGTAGTGAGTAACATGGTTAATTGTTGTATAGCTAGACATTCCTATCTAAAGAAAAAAGTGGGATACATGTCGGTACAATTAGCATAGGAATCAAATATATATGTATTTTTAAAAATATACAATTTCAATTTCATAGTAGTAAGAAGCTAGCTAAGATGAGGAATATATAGAGATGTGTAGGTTATATAGCTATATATATATATATACACGGACGAAATACCAATTAATACAACTCTGGCGGATGCCACTTGCGTGCGTACGTACTTATTAGAGGAGCCGCGCGTGCAGGAATACGTGTATGTACGTATACGTGTATAGCTGCAGGAAAGCTCCAGCGGCTGTCGGTTGGTAGAACAGTCACGGCCACTATGCACCAACGTGCTATGTCGGATAGACGTCATTCGAATATTTAGAAGCCTCTAGCAATGCATGCGTGTGCACATGCCCGTTCTGACGTGCACATACATATGAGTATATTTTGACAACGGGCCCGTCCGAAACATATGAGGTTAGGAAAAATCCATCAATAAAGTAAACTGGTAAAACCTATTTAAATCTGTGCCCACGAAACATATAGCTATAAAACTAAATCTACGTTCGAATCCATTGATATCTAAAACCCAATAGAAAACCCACAGATTCAACAAAAAATGACGGTGAGCTTGGACATGCAAGAGATGAATGATGGGTGTTGGCGATAGATGACATACACATGGTGATGGGTGGTAGACGACAAACGATGAATGGCCGACGAAAAGCTTGGGATGGTCAGTGACGGACGAATCCACCCGATTGAGAGCTCAGGGTGTCACATGATGGCTAGCGCGGGCGCCACATGTGATGGCTGGTGTGGGTGCAACAGGCGACAGCTGGTATGGGCGTGGCTTGCATGATGGTGTCAAGGTTAAGGACCGTAGGTACCCAAGGGCATTGCTCTCTTCCTATTGGGTTGGGCTGCTAAGGCTGCTAGCCTGCTAGGCCATTTTTAAGAATAAAATTAGTAATCGGGTAAACATACAGGTTTTAAATTAAGCCCGTGCATGACTCGATACTAAAGGGTACTTGAACCTATCAACCCATGGGCATAAATTTAAACCTAAACATATGCCTATCAGATCGGGTAACGATTGGTACCTAGACACATGTGCAAAATTGCCATAGCTATATTTGAATGGTCCATATTAGCGATTTAAACGGTTCGAATAGTTTCCATCCCAAACAGTCACAAATGGATTCGGATTTGGAATTTTTTTGGATATGGATTTTTTTGAATACAGATTCTGATTCTGATTTTTTTCCTGGATACGAAAACAAATATGACACCATTGGTATCCAACAGATACATATTTAGATTCGAATAATCCAAATAACTCCTATTCAGATTATCCGGATTAAAAGGACTATTAGGCCTAGTTATTTGTAGCCATCCGATTTGCTTCAAGATGTGTACTCGTTGTAGGATATTGTTTTGGCTAGCTAGGAGCAACATTGCCTATCTCTCTCACCTCCCTCTAGTCTCTAGAGCATCGCTGCCACCTTTCATCTGTTGTCCCCACCGCCGCGACGCTCTGCTTCGCCCTAACCAATGACCCGCCCTGTCCCGCCCCATTGCTCCTGCTCCTGCCTTGGCCATCTCCATGCTCCGCCTACTCGACCCCACGCCAGCCACGGCCTCGTGCCGCCCTCCCAGCCTCACTGTTAACACCGGAATTTAGTGCCATTGGATCTAGCTAAGCGAGGAGTACTGTTGGATTAAAATCCGGTTTGGCAGAGAAGCCCTGACAGAGTCTTACAAGGTGTCCATTGGTAGAGGTGGCAATACACCCGACGAGGCCGGGGACCCGCCCCTATGGGGCTGGGGCCAGGGCCAATTTTTCCCCCACGGGTCTACCGGGTCGGGGCCCCGCATAAGAGCGGTGGTGGGTCTGGGTCATCTATTTGACCCGTGGGTCCCCACGGATCCCCGGCCCAGTAAAAAAAGCCTAATATATTCAGCCCAAATGCCTAATATGTGATGATAAAAAAACCCTAGTTCTACTCAACCACTCCACCCGTGACCCAAACTCTCCCTGCCTCCATGCTCTCTAGCGGCTGCATGTTCCTGCGCGAGCGCGAGTCCTGGGCTTGGCCACGGTGCACCGACGCGGGCCCCAGTGCTAGGCCTCGCCACCGTCCACTCGTCGGCAACTACCTACGCCACCGACCGCCATCCCCATCCCACGCCGTCATCTCGAACCACCACGCTGCTGTCCAGAACTGCCGTGCCACTGACCGTCGTCCCCAACTCACGCCACCGACCACCGTTCCCAACTGCCTGCATTGTCGTCCCCACTCCCCAACCCGTAGCCCTGGGCGCCTCCTCTAGTCTCCTCTGGCCACCCTAGCCGCCTCCCACCGGATCTGCTTCACTGCCACCGGGATCTGCTTTGCCACCTCTCGGATTTGCTTCAGTGCTTCGCCACCACAGCCCTGGGCGCCCCCAGCCAGCGTCGGCTGCCCCCAAGCTGGCACCGCCTGTCCAAAGCTATCGGGTTTGCTGGGGACCTAGCGGGTTTGCAGGGACTCGGTGAGTCCGAGTTTGGGTCAGGATTTTAACCCGTGGGGGCATGCGGGTGGGTCCAAACGGGGCTAGGTTTAGGGCTAGTATTGGCCAACCCGGACCGGCCCCGCCCTGTTGCCACCCCTATCCATTGGTGCTATGTGAATTTAATTCCCTGTACATGTAATCATATTCTATAATAGGTAGTGGTTAGATTTTACTCTATTTTATCTCTAAAAGCAAATCCCAAAGATTCTGTAATTCAGGTAGAATTCTGTAGTTCTACGGGTATAAATATGTACACCTGGGAACCAAAATAAACATCAATCTTCTGATCTGTGTTTTAAAGGTGTTCACCTAGGCCACCTAGGCGGCACCTAGGTGCTGCATGCACGCCCTTTGCCTTGCTTTCTCTCATTGCGGCTACATTAGGTGGAAGTCCACCTAGGCGGCATGAAGTGGCCTAGGTGCGCTTAAGCGGCGTGATAGCTAGGCGGGCTATGTGCGGCTAGGCGGGCGAGGCATGACGAGGCATAGCAAAGTGGACCGAGCGCAGCGAGGCGGACCGATACAACCAGAGTGGTAGACATCTAGACATGAGCTTGATCCCCTACCCCCGAATCACAATATAGCCAAACGCTAGGGTTAGTGGGTTACTCTTGTCGTCGTCGCTGCTAGGGTTGAATCTTGACATATCGTCGGTGGTACCATTGTTAGTTGTCACCACAATGCTACTAGGTCCCTAATGCCGCTTCGGTCTCACCGTGCCCCTAGTCTCGCCACGATGCAGCCTTCTGACCCTTGCTATCGGCATGACCCCGCCTTATTCTCAGTGTGACCCTGGTCTCACCGCACCTCTGGTCTTATTGCCTAGCCCACCTTCGGTCTTGCCGAAACCCTTCACATCATTCCGTAGCCCCCCGTGAAGCACAACTTGCAAGGTTTGTGTTATTGTCTGTGTAATCTTTTATTTGTATACACTCATTCACTCACTTGTTCAGTTATTCACTTATTCTTATTCGGTTATTCACTTGAACAACATGTAATGTATTCATAGTTGCACTTAATGACTTAATATGTTAATGTCTATCTGTCTATCATGTATTCTGTATTTCTGTATTTGGTATTCCTGTGGTGATTGGTGAATGAGTGAACGTAAAATGTGAAATGTGAACATTGTGGTGCTGTTGGTGCATAGTTCTTATTTGTTCATCTCAGTTGCTATGAACATTGTGGTGCAGAGTTCTTATTTGTGGACTGTAGTGAATGTGAAATGTCAGTTTACAGTTAGATATAAAGTTAGAGAAAATATTGTAGTTTTGTTTTGTGGCAGTTTACTTAATTGTGTGGTTTGTAATTGATATATTATTCCTCCTGCTGCTTGCCCTATGCATGAATTAGGATGTCATCCACTGCATCGGTGTCAGCCGGTGAGAGCACTGCTTGCACTGCTCTTAAGAGGAAATCAGAGGATGTAGGATCGAAGTATGGTTGTTTGGTTGAACCGAACAACTTAAATACTATTAAGTGCAAAAGGTATGGAAAGGAAATCAAAGGAGGAATTTACTGGCTTAAGCAACATGTGGCTAGAGTTGGCAATGCCCTTACAAAGTGCAAAGATGGTACAAAAGAAGAGAAAGAAGAGAACGCTAAAGCTGCACAAGATAAGAAAAAGGTCAAAATTATGCAAGATGAAGAAGTGAGAAAGGAGGTGGATATCGGAGATAGAAAATCTATTGAGGAAAGCACTATGAACATGGATGATGACATTGAAGTTGTATGCTCAACTAAAACTCGCACCTTAGGGCCTATGGATAGATATACAAATCCTATTGACCCTCAAAACTCTACGGCACAAACAAAGCGGCAACTTAACATCAATACCGTACTATTCAAAGAAAGGCTTTGGAAGGTAAAGCAATATCTAGCAAGATGGATGTATCAATTAAGTAAGAATGTTTTTTACTTCTTTTGTAAATATAATTTGTATAGTGTATTGATTTTGCATACTTACTTTGCACATACATATTTGTTACAGATATAGCATTCAATGCTATTCAAAATGATGCCTTCAAGAGATTTGGTGAGTCCATAGGGCGCTTTTGACCTGGTTTTGAGATCCCCTCGGTATGAACTTGGGGGGAAGTTATTGAAGGAGTCGAGAGGACCAAGAGTTGTTGATTGCACGTGAAGAAGAGAGGGTCATGACCGGTTGTTCTATCAAGACTGATGCTTGGTCGGATAGAAAGAGGATCCATAATGAACTTATGTCCACATTGCACATTAGGTACATCTTTCTTAGAATCAAAGAAGACCTCCGATGTGCAACACACAGTGAATATCATATTTGAATATGTGGATACATGTATTGAGAAATTTGGTGTGATAAATATGATGCAAATGGTGACCGACAATGCTTCTAACAATATAGTTGCAATGGAATTGTTGAAGGAAAAGAGACCAAACATATTTTGGAGTTCATGTGCAACTCATACAATCAATTTGATGCTTCAAGCGATTAGAGCCAACTCAAATTTCAAGCCAACAATTGACAAAAGCAAAGTCAACCATCATATTTATCTACTCACATCATAGGACATTAGCCTTGATGAGGCGATACACCAAGAGAGACATAATACATCTAGGAGTGACTAGGTTTGCCTCTGCTTTCCTAACTTTGCAAAGTATGTATAAGAAATGGAATGAGCTAAGAAACATCACATAGAGTGATGAGTGGACTTCAAACAACCACACTAAGGTTGGTAAGGGCAAGAATGAGCTTTTTGGAACGAAGTTTCTTGTAGCTTGGATGTTTTTGGGCCATTGGTCAATCTTCTTCACATGGTGGATAATGACAAGCCATCTTTGGGCTTCATATATGGAGAAATTCTTAAAGTAAGGAAGATAGTAGAGGTTGTTTATGAGAGCAAGGAGAGTGAGTACAAGCATATACTTGATGCTATAGACAAGAATATGTCAAATAGGCTTGATGCCCCGTTGCACTTGGCAGCCTACCTCTTCAATCCATATTACTCCTATGCTGATCAAAGTATTTTCCTAGATGAAACTCTCATGGATGGGTTCTTCACCACTGTTGAAACCTTTTATCATGGTGATGATGAGAAACAATCTCAAGTAATTAATGTGGATTATGAAAAAATTCAAGAGAGAAGAAGGGTTCTTTGGAAAAATTGCAGCAAAACTAGGTTGTAAAGACATCAAGTTCTCTTTAGATATCTCTTTTTCAATGTATATAAATTGTGAATTGTCTTAGAATTAATTTTTGTACAAGCAGTCATATTGATATCTGGTACATGAAGCTGGTTGGTCTAATTACAAATGTAGCACACCAGTTTTGCAAAGAATGGCCATCAGAATTCTCTTATTGACTGTTAGCTCATCCGGTTGTGAGCGCAATTGGAGCTCTTTCTAGGGGGTTAGTCCATTCAATGTTCAATTATCAACTAATTTACTGCATGCCGCTATCCTTTATCAAATTGATTTTTTTCTTTTTGTAGATACATACAAAGAAAAGAAACGGGCTAGATGTGAACCACCTCCAAAATCTGGTTTATGTTTAGTTCAATGCAAGATTGATGGAGAGACAAGAGATGAACAAGGGAAAAGAAGTTGATGTCCTCATAGCTAATGATGTTGTTCATGTTCAAGATTGGCTAATTGAAGAAGCATATGGGCCAAACTGTGATGGTTGCATGGTGATGATGATGTCTTAGATGATGAAACGGATCTAAGATGGATAGTAGTGGAAGAAGCAATGGGAGCTATTGAAGCTGCACAACCCCATAGGAGTGTTAGAGTTAGAGAGTTATATGAATATGATTTCAAGTCCGACTCCGATGGCACTACTAGAAAATACCCCCTGTAGCTACGCCAGCTTTTGAGTTAGACACGCTTTTTTTCATTGCTATGTCAATGTAGAGACACTTTCATAAAGCGTGTTAGAAGCGTCTTCGTACGTACCGTGTCAGACCTTTTAGAGATGAATTATTTAAGCGTCGCTACGAAAGAAAGAGACATTCTATAAACACGTTAGATGCGTATCTAAAAAAATAGATACAATTTACCAGATGCATGTATTTGACGTATCTAGTGGTGTATTTACGTAGTATTGTAACACTTCATTACATGTTAATAAATGTAGATACAATTTAGTAGACACATGTATAAAACATATCTAGTGGTGTAATTACGTAGTATTGTAACACTTCATTGCATGTTAGTAAATGTAGCTACAATTTATAGATACATATACAAACCATGCCTACTAATATAGACACATTTTATAATG
>KE372940.1:132520-145133 GCA_000418225.1 Zizania latifolia | reverse complement strand
ATGGTGCTTCAAAGCGTGTTTAACTCCATGTCATATTCTACTGATGGTTACTTGATACGCTTTACGACTTATGTACATGCTATTTACGGTTGAAAGCATGCCAAACTTTGTATCAATTTGATACGCTTCTCTAATCTAGTCATAAAGCATCTATACTTGCCTATAAACAATTGTTTGATACGACTCACAACGTGTCTAGGGGATAATGACACTTCAAAGTATGTCTAACTCCGTGTCATTGTCTATTGATGGTTATTTCATACGCTTTACGACTAATCTACATGCTATTCATGGTTCACAGCATGTCAAGCTTTGTCTCAATTCGATACGATTTTCCATTCAAGTTAGAAAGTATCTATACCAGGCTATAAACAATTGTTTGATACGCTTTGCAACATCTCTACGCGATAGTGATGCTTCAAATCATGTCTAACTCCGTGTCATTTTGAGACGACTTCAATAGTGTGTTTATAAATGTCTTTATAAGGCTAATAACACTATAAGCGTGTCTAATAACGTAACAGGCTGACACATTTTCAAAATCGTGTCAAAATGCATCTTTACATGTCGACATAGAGATGCTTTTAGACTGCGTTACTACTAAAACGTATCTAGAGGGGGTGTTTTCTAGTAGTGTGGAGACCTAAATGTGCAGGAGGATGACATTTGAGTACAAGGACAAAAATGATATGGGAGTGGATCCATTGGATGATTGTGTTGAAGAGGATGCAGATTAGCCATCGCTAAAGTTTGATGTTTGCATGTGTTTGCAGTTTGATTTGTGATTTGTAGCATTAGTATTGTTCACTTGTGACTTGTTGCTTGAGGTTTGTGACTTGTGAGACTTATGTTCACTTGTGACTTGTTGCTTGGGGCTTGTGACTTGTTGCTAGGAGCTTGTGAGACTTATGTGCCATTTATTTACTTATGGCTTGTGAGACATAGTTATATTGCTGTAACTCATGTTTTTTATTGATTGTGACTTGTGAGTGATACATTGTTTGTTGTTTAAGAGTTTTGTCCATTTTTATTGAACTTTGTCATGTGCAATTGTGCAGAATATTAGGACAACATATATGGACAAATGGAGATATTGCAAACAAAATGGATCATGGATGTATGGTATGGTATCATTGGTATGTCAATCTCTCTTATTTCAATATAATTTTATCATTTATGTCATAGTAGTATTACATAAAAACTGAATATATATATGTATTTTCTAAAAAATATATATATATACACCGCCTAAGCGGTGGGTCTCCACTCACTTATCGCCTAATGTTTTTTGAAGCATTGCTTCCAATCAATCAACTCTTCGGCGAAACGCGAACTTTAGGTATGTAGCATTACGGTGATTTGGGATTAGACTGCATCGATTAAGTTTGATTTCTAATCAAGCACGGGGATAGCATCCTGATAGATTGCCTTTATTCAATTAAGGCTTTCTCGATTTAGTTCGATACTTTAGTTGATTCTCTGTGTCTGCTAGTTATCGACATGATGTTCTAATCTCTTATGTCATGTGCTTCATGCTTAAATTAGATTTATTATGTCAATCATGTTAGTCTGACTTTCGCTTATTAGATGAAACTTGTGGTTAATGTTAATCTGGTACTATCTTGGTTTGGTCCAATCTAGTAGACTTACGTAAATTGTGTAGAATCATTTGGTTAATGAGAACTAGATCCACGCCCTGTTGGAGTTTTAGCCAATAGATTATCCATTGATTTTATGATTATCGGTTATTATAATTCAATGTGATTTAGTCATTCTGATGATGTTTCAAGCAATGTCTTGATTAAGTTCAATCTGTTAGATTTATATTAGCACTGTTAACATCATGTTTAATTGATTAGCCGATAACTTCTTACGCATACTTTGTCAATTATATATTCATTGGACCAATGTAGTTTCATTATGTCAAGTGTCACCTAGTTGGGAACCTGCCGATACGTTATCTAAAACACTCAGGAACATATCAGGAGTCTATCAACAAGTTACCTTTTGCTGTATGCACTCGGGAGTCCAGTCAGGAACTAGTCTGACATGTTATTAATTACGTAGTTCTTATTGGATGCTTGAGCCAATAAGGCTTTATCGATCAATGATGACATCAGGCCATTGTCCAATAAAACTAGAACAATTAATATTTTATATCTTGTCAATTGCATGATCAAATTAATTAGCATGCCTATGAATCTCAAGCTTAAGGACTTGCACTAGAGCTAAGTAGTCACTTTCAGGCCTTTAAGTGTGAAGGGACAGAGATCTCGACAATTTCTGTGTCAACACTCGCACTAGCCATAGCCCCACGCCGCATGCCCGGCACTGTTCTAGCCATGGCCCAACGTGCTCTAGAAGGCAGAGCACCGCTGCCCTCTTCCGGCCACCGCCCTGTCCGCTGACACTGCCACCATGGTGCCCCGCCCTGTCCCAGCTAGCGCCAAGCCGTTCCCGCCCCGCTCCGCTCACATGGCCCCATGCCATCTGCCCGGCCTTGCTCCGGCCCCACGCTGCCTCCCCGGCCCTGCTCCGTTCACCGCGTAGCCCTGTCCCAGATTGCAAGCTTGGATTGCTAGGTTACTGGATAAGCATGGATTGCTGGATTGGTACAAACTTTTGGTGAGTCGATTTCTTAAGTTTTGTTAGAGCAATTTGGGTGAACAGTGGCTGTCAATTGTCAATTTGTCATCGGTGACATGAATCATTGGTGCAGAACAGAAGAGAATCCTAACGCCGAACCGTTGGTTTCTGATCGAACGAGCCAGATGAGCTGGTGAGATAGAGGACATAATCAGCTACACCCAAGCAATCAAAGCACATATAGGGAGCTAACTGGGGACGAATAGTTGTGTTTATTGTAGTCATGACATGCTTAATTTTTTGTTTGATTTAGTATTTTTTGATTATATAGTTGTGAATGTATGTCTATTTCTGTCTTTACTTTGTTTTGATAAATATTCATAACTGTATTTGTATCCGATTCATATTCGTATTTGATAGTATCCGTTTTCGTATCGGTATTCAAAGTATCCCAATCCCAAAAATATAAAAAATTATTATATCACCCATATCGGTCATATCTGAGCTCTAGCAAATCACATACGTCACGTCAGCACATGCATGCTAGCTTATAAATAGTCCCTCTAATCACGAATATTTAGTGGTTTTGATCTGAGTGAAGATACTCTAATTTTTTAGTAAGATTAAAATAAATAACTATAGCTATAGTATATTAGTGCAACATTTTATATTTGTGAATCTAATTATATAATTTTTATACTATATAATTTGGTTACGTAAACAAATTGTTAGTCGAAACTGAAAAGAAGTAATATTTTATTTATATATGGCACATATAAATACACACTCAGATATGTTGTTCACTGGTGGAGCCGGCCGGACTGAAAACCCTGTGGGGTCAGCCCTCTAAATCCTTTGAAATTTCACGAATAATTTGATACAGATATCAATGGTTATAATATTAATTACTTTCTCTATTGTAAAATATAATGTAGTTTTTCTGTTGTAAAATATAATATAGTTATAGAGTGTTAGAGAAAAATAATCCCACTGTATAAACAACAGTTATATTAATTCAAGATACCATTCGAAGGAACTCCGAAGGAATGTCCTCCAAAGGATCTTTACGCTTCGATTAAGAACAGGGTCCCCCAAAGCCGTTTCCAAGCTTCGAAGTACAGCTCGCTATGGGACTTCGAAGGTCCGAAACCACCTTAAAGGAAGGACCAAAACTAGGAGCCGTCATCCTCTCTGACAAGACGTGAAGTTAAATATGAAAAGCCTTAAAGGTCAGGAATGAAGACTTTGTTGTGCATGTAATGAGTACTTTTAGCATTCATACGGTGTATTACCGTACAATCCCCATGTAACTTTATATACAGTACTGTTATATGTCAGTTGTAACTAGAGAGTAAACTAGTATTACCCTGTTTAACTTCTGCCTATAAATACTAATCCCTTTGCAAGGGACAGAGCCATCGAATACTTGTTATTCATACTCAAACAATAAATTACTCGATGTAAGATTATTATCCAATTCAGAGGCCTGAAGCAGAACATACACTTCGCATGCATAGCTCTTTGAAGCTATTTTAAATCTGTGGCTAATTCTTATTATGCCAATAGTTAAGTCCACCAAGGTTCCCAGACCAACTTCACGCTACGGGGACCCACAGCTCAAAGCTAACGCTTTCGGCCTAGCAAATCCAGCTCCTCTCAAAGCATCAGTGCTTCCTGCAACTTTCATGCTCCCTGAGGTCCAACCTCGTGTAGCCGAGAATTCTCTAGTACTACCTGAAGTGACTCTGCCACCCCACATAGTACTCCGAACGATGGCTCCTAGATCAGATGACCTGAAATCCTCTCGAGAATGGGGAGGCTTCGAAGATCCCCAAGACTAAGAGCTGGCAAGCCTTCGTGATGAAGTGATACGGTGGCGCCAAAATGCACTGGACAAAGTTCACGCCCCTGAAGACTACGGAGGGCCCTAGGGACCAATCAGCGAGCATCGGGACAAGAAACCCCGAAGCCAAGATAGAATGCATCCTTCAATGAGCGGTCACCCCTCTACCTGACCTTCAGATGGTGCGCTTTCACCTAAGGTTCCAGGCCACAAAACTGCCGAAGTATAGCAGGGAATCAGACCCTAAAGAATTCAACTGCTCATACGCCCTCGCCATTGAAGCAAGTGGAGGTGAAAGGGACACCATAGCCAAGTGCTTCCCACTAGCACTTCAGGGCATCGCACTCCACTGGTTCTGGTCACTCAGATTAGGCTCTGTGTTTTCTTGGAAGCACCTCCGCAAGAAGTTTACCAGAAAATTCCAAGGGACCTACAAGGCACCGATGTCCACGGGAAGTCTTTTTCAAGGGAAACAGCAACCAGGGGAGACCCCTCGCAAATACTTCTAGAGATTTGCTTATACCAAATCTCAAATTAAAGGACTATCGACGTCATCCATGGTGGACGCTGCCTGTGAAGGCATCACGCACCCTAGGCTCCTCGATAAGCTCTATCAGAAGCCCATTACCTCGGTGGCACAGCTCATGAAGTACTTCAAAGAGCAGACCTGGTCCAAGAAATGCTAACTCCACAGGAAGGCCACCATCATCTCAATGTTGACCCTCGAAGTATGTGCCTCGAGCCCCTTGAAACCATCCTATTCAGAGCCAAGAGCCTCCAAGCCCAAGAGTTAGCCTATTGGCAGTTCCCGTCCTTTGAAGCTTCAGCAAAAGCAAGGACGAGGAAGGAGGGCGGAGCAAGACCACCAAATGGTCCTCCTACCTTGAACTAAGGCTTCTTTTGCAACATCCATGGCATCAATCGAAGCCACAATAGGGGACCTTTAGTGACGGGGCAAGATGTCAACTTGTCATTGAAGGGACTACCACAAAAATAGTCTTTAGTGACTAAGCTTTACTGACGGATCAATGACGCGTGTCAGTAATACAATTTTAGTTACGATTTATTTTACATGCATCAGTAATGTTGCATTATTAGTGACGGGTCATAATGTGACCCTTCACTAAAGAGGGGGCACCCTCATTAGTGACGGGTCACATTACAATCCATCACTAAAGGGTCGAAGAACTAGTGACGGGTGGTAACTATCGCCCATTACTAATGACCTTGTCAATCATTAGTTACGGGCAGTAGTTACCGTCGGTCACTATAGGTGCCTCCTGTGTATAAATAGGCATTGCCAATAGTAAACTGGTCATGCTTTCATATCACGCAGAACCCTAAACCCTAGCCTCCCACCACTACCATCACCACTTCGTCGTGCTCCTCATCCTGTCGTTCTGTCGCGGTCCCCGTTCGCCACGTCCTCCGCTCCTTAGTGGCCTCCTCGGCCGTCCTCCATCCTGTCATGGCCTCCATTTCGTCGCTGCCTCATCGTGCCTCTCTAGCTGTCACTGACTCATCCTTGTCCCTCCTCGTCGTGCCTCCTCCTCCTCCCAAGGTAAGTACCAGCATGTCTCCTCCTCCTCATCAGCTAGGATTTGTGACTTTATGAGTATATGAATTCGTGAATATGTGAATTTATGAATACGTGACTTTGTGAATATGTGAATTTGTTCCCCTATTCGCTCAATGAAGAGTTGGCCTAGTATGAGGATGTGTGTAACAATTAGGCTCACTATTTTTGTTCCTATAGTTTGTTCATGTAATGATCTTATATTTTGTGCTTACTATTTATATTCCTAAAGTCTGTTCATGCAATGATCTTATATTGCGTCGCTTTTTCCTTCTATATTCTTTAGGGGTAAGATTTAATTAATTAGTTATCACACACACCTATGAATTGAAATAGAGCCTAGTGATGAGGAGACCATTAAGTTGACAGCCTGACATCTGAGAGCAATCATGTGCAACAAAATTTATGTTATGTTTATATTATCACTTTTAAATTGAGTTCATTACATTCATATAATTTCACTTTTAAATTCATGTTCGATTTTACATTCATATTTTATTGCATCCATTGTATTCATATTATTACATTGTGGTTATTAAATTTTATGTATGGCCTTCATTGTACTCATTACATTTATTTTGTTTTACTTTTTAAATTAATGTTATGTTACATTCATATTTCATTGTGAACATGTGAATGCAATGATGAATATGATGGCTAGGATTTCAAGTTTGCTCTCCTATTCGCTCAATGAAGAGTTGGCCTATTATGAGGATGTGTGTGACAATTAGGCTCACTATTTTTGTTCATATAGTTTGTTCCTATTCACTCAATGAAGAGTTGGCCTAGTATGAGGATGTGTGTGATAATTAGGCTTGCTATCATATAGTTTATTCCTATAAGTTATTTTTTCTTCAATATTGTTGTGAGGTAAGATTTAATTAATTAGTTGGCACAAACATATGAATTAAAATATAGCCTAGTGGCGAGGATGCCATTAAGTTAGCTGCCCGACATCTGAGAGCAATCTGTGTTATTGTCTTGTTCAACATGAATTAGTGTTTACACAAGTATTATTGTACTTTTTTTCATCGTTGTTAAATATAACATGAATTAGGGACATGGCAAGCCTCCCAAGTGATCAGCAGAGCACTTCCACTGGACATCGTGCTTTCAACAGTAGGCACGCCACCCCTATGGTATTATTATACTTTTTTGTTGTTCTGTACTGTAAGTGCTATATGTAGTTGAAGTAATCCGTGCCAACAATGTAGGTACCGACTTATGATCTTAAGTGTTGTCTTATAAAAGTTGATTATTTTCTAAAGCATCACATGGTACATACATTGTACATTGTATATTCTATTTGTGGTAACAAAACTAACAAACTGATGCGATATTATCTCATTATTGTAGTTTCTACAAAAAAGCTTTGTCAATCACCATAACATTCACGATTGTGATACTCTTGAGATATCAACAAGAGATGGCTGCACTAATATGGTTGATATTGAGAACTTTGGAGGCAGGTTATGCCTGAGCAGAGGGTGGTCTGCATTTGCTGACCGAGTCGCCCTAGTAGAAGAGGACTTTATGGTACTAATAATGGGACCCCCACTGTCTACTATGGCTACCATTTTCAATAATTATGACAAAGATAAAATATCACAAGCCATAAAAGTAGACGAGTGTGATAGCGGTATCTATAGCGAGCTCCCATTATTTAATAGAGAGACATGCCTATTTTGTATATGTACTTACCATCTTTTTTATAATGATAGGTGAGGTTCCTACTAATGCTGAGAAGAAGAAAAGGCAGAAATCTAGGGAGGATGATCATCTGTTATTTTGGCAATTGAACCAAATGGACCAAATTGAAGATCATCTGTTATTTTGGCAATCATATAGATATAACTCTAGCAAGGATGACTCTCTTGTAAGACATCTCGACAGGTTTATTCTCCGGGACTCAGTTATATGTCTGTACAATAAATCACTCGATTATCAAGAAGAAGTCGGTGGTAAGCACTTTGCACATGACACACTTGCAAATATATGCATATATTCACTTGCCTCGTCTAACTAACTTTGTATAAATTTTATTGTAATAGTACTTTTCAAGGCAATATTGTGAGAAGTACATCGCATCTCACCTACACCAACAGACCACCTAGATTCAACTGACAACAGCAGAAAACACAGTAGTCCCCATTGTAGTGTATAAATCCACAGATGGACGCTGCTATCTAACTACTGGTTTTAGACAATTTCTTCAAGATAACGAGTTAGAAGTTGGCACAGTATGCGCCTTTCATTTCAACATCAATAATGGTGCACTTGAGGCAACTATGTATACTGTGTAAATTTTATTTCTCACATTCGAATCTTATTGAACTTTGTTTTAGCCAATTTCTTCGAGATAACGAGTTAAAAGTTAATATATGTGATATTAATTTGGTTCTGAAACTTCTGTGATGAATTGTCTGTGGTGTTCTGTGATAAAACTTCTATGATGTGCTTGCAATGTTAGATGTTGGCTGTCAAATCCTGGCTTTGATTCATGATGCAGCCTAAAAATAATTATTTTTTTTTCAAAATGACCATACTATTAGTGACGGGCGACAATAATCACCCATCACTAAAGAGTCCTTTAGTGATTGATTACATTATAACCCATCACTAAAGGGTCATGATAGGTGAGCCGACAGGCCCCACTTTAGTGATGGGTGGATATTGTCACCTGTCACTGAGGGGTGACCCTTTAGTGACGGGTGAACACCGGTCACTAATGACCTAGCTTCACTGATGCAATAAAAGTGACAGGAGACATATCCATCACTAGTAGAGATTATTACCCATCACTAATAGGGTTTTCTGTGGTAGTGAGGGTATCGTATAGTGATGGGTGTGTGTACCACCCATCACTAAAGGGTATCCTATAGTGATGGGTTGCCATCTTGGCCCATCACTAAAGGGTGTCATGTTAGTCCAAACGGTCACCTGTACAAACCCTTTAATGATGGGTATTTATTTAAGCCCATCACTAAAGGTGTACATTAGTGACATGTATTTATTTACAACCGTCACTAATATTATGACTAAATTGTAAAAATTAATTTTTTTAGACTGCATCCTAAATCAAAGCAAGGATTTGGCAGCCATCATTTTACATTGCAAATACAACACAGAACGAGATAATATCACATCAACTTCATCACAGAATACAACAACACATTTTATATTGCAAAAACATCGCATACAATAGATAAGTTAGCCGTTCACCAAATGTTACAATTCATGTACATCTTTACAAACAGAAACTAATTGTTGTTTCTATACTAGAATTCTCCCTTCAAAGAGAAGACTTCTGTCATTAAGAATATCGCTAACTGTGCACGGATGCTATGCAAGGCAGTCTCCTGGAGGAAATCTCTGGGTTTGCTAAATTCGTGCGAAATGAGTTTTTTACATTAGTCAATGTTTACTAGTAAAAAATAAATGCAACACAACAATTACATATATGAAAGTATCTTACTTCCGACATTTAAAAATCCACTGCCTTTAATGACATCATCATATGGTATGCAATATAAAACTCGCAATGGTTGCCAGGAGGTTGAGTGTAGCACTGTTATGAAAAAACACGATTAGTGAGGACCACAAATTTAATTGGTTAAGGCAAACATTTAGAGACTTACTAGTACTGTGGTTTTATGCACCAACTATCAGCGTTCCGTTGTGTTGGATGGACTGGTACTGGTACCTAAAGCTCTGTAATGAGGTACAACAAAAATCAGTTCAATGAGAATTGGTTTAAGGTTCAACTTATAATAATAAATTGAAGAAAACCTTACTCGTCGATTATGCTTCTGATTACAGAGTAGTCTCTTTTGGTGCGGTCGCCATTAGGTCCTAATGGTCTCTATGAGTCGATATACCATACGATGTTCTACTTAGGGGCGAAGAGTAGTGGACCCAGTGCCCACCCGTGTTGTGTACGTCTATTATGAAATGTTCTTTCTGGATGGATTAGGCTAAGACTTTACTTACATAAGCCATGCACGACTCCCTATCGGATTGGATGGCTGACAATACTAACATCTGTGGGTCAAGAAATATGAATGATCGCTTTTTCTTACATTCTTGCCACAATAGCTTGCAGATTAAAAAAAGTAATTAATACCACATAATTACATATCGACCTTAATTCAAAGACTAGGTTAAGTCACTTACAATGTCTTGCATCATAGTAAGCTGACAACTAGAGCATTTAGGTTGAATAGATCATATAGATCATTGAAGCCAAATAGAAAATAGCCATCACCGGTCATGAAATGTCGATTCTTGTACCTTACGACAATGGATCTGTTGTTCTTATTGCAGCCAGGCAGATGGAATGCATGTAGATCCATTAAAGATTGTCCTGCCCTCTTAGTTGATCTTGTGGCTTAGCAAAGTCCAAGCTGACTCCACATTGCTCTTAATAGCTTTCTTTCGCTTTTTCGAGACGGTCTTCTTAGATTTGGCTTTGATAACCGCTGGCTTTGGGCAATAATAGGTAAGGATAGGTCCTAAATCTCATCTAGGGATATGCGGCCTGTGTAACTAGACTTCGTTGTCCTGTATGATTCTTGAGAGAATTTTGGCAGCATTTCCCTGCTATTATCCAAATACACATCTTGACTTAGAGTCGAGAGGATGTGTATCCGGAGAACAATAGGGAGATACCACCAAAACTCTCTCTAGAATCGTATGGGACCATAGAGTCTAGCTACGTAGGCTACACATACCCAGACTATGCAAAGTGCGTGGACAATTCGGAAGCGTCTTCCTATAAATATGACCAGTTGCCTAGTCATATTTATAATCCAACACTCTCGAATGGGAGACGACGTAATTGGTTGCACGTACTGTAACTCATTTTGCAAAATTTGTCTGGGAAAAGAGGTATGAAGCAAGATAGTTTTTAAAAACCATAGTGAAATTGTTGGGGAATGCGGTGGCTACGCTAGCCAAAAACAAAACTTTTCTACCATGTACACCAGGAAACCTTGCTAGAGAGAGACCATGGATCGTTACCTCGAGCACGCAGTGTAGCAGAAGGAGAGTTGGAGTAGCGAGCTAATCTAACTCAAGCGTGTCGATGAGGTCGAGTAGCTGATGGAGCTATCCTCGGGAAGCCAATCAACGTCATCTTGAGGTAGCCAATTGATCGTCTTTGAGAAGTTGCCGACGATGTCCTTGACCGATCTTCTAGGAGCCGATAACAATGCTGATCCAATCAGCGATGCTGACATCGATGAGTGAAGCAGAATAGCAACGTCTCTACTGGTATCCACACATCCGGGGTGGGAATGCTGGCCAATGGTGTATTAGCACCTAGGCGGTCAATGAGATGGTCAGGCACTCGAGAGGTGGCAGATAGGGTTTGCTCTCGGTGGCTAACAACTTAGCACGAGGATCGCATCAACATGCGAGGCAAAAAGCTCTCTACCTCCCTGCGCCCTACACCCTCATATTTATAGACATCCTAGCTTGGGCCCTCTCGGGCCCAACTAGGACTCTACTCGGATCTCCATCTGATCTGTTCAGATCTCTATCCAAACTGAGCCCAATTCGAATCCTATTCAAATCAATGTTCCAACCCGTTAAGTGTGTGACCATATAGATTCACGTATAGCTTGGTTAACATATGAAAACTCCTTTTCATACTCCGTTAACTGTGGTCTCTAGCAAAGCATATTAACCCAAGTATACATAAAGATTATATCGACTGAGCCTTGTAATGTTCCATATGTACATATCCCTTTGTCTCACGATATCGATCGAGCACAAGCTGAGATTTGTGCCATCCTATCAAATAGCTCGATCCTCTCTTAATCTCTGTATTGGATTATAACCTATGATTAACTCTTTAATCATGTCGGCATGGCCATACACTTCCATAATCCATTACATCGAAGGGCTCAGAGATACCTCTCTCGAAAAGGAGGGGCAAATTCCATCTTGACCACTCACATCCCACTACATGTTTCATAGCATACCTGAGGACTACTTTTATAACTACCTAGTTACGGAACAGCATTTGGTAGACCCAAACACTACTAGAAATCCTTTGATCTATGACAATTTGAGAATGACGATTCAGATTTTGGTCACTGAATAAGGTTAATTAATGACGATTCTACCTTGCTGGTCATGGATGTTGGATGTGGGCGTCAACCCCTTTGTACAACAGTGACGAAGTAAAAATATTTGTCATATAAATTAATAGAGATTCATCGTAGAAGTGAAACTATACTGTTTCACCGTTTAGGCCCCACCTGTCAGATAATGCTCTTCGTCATAAAAGTGGGTTTTTTTAAAAAAATGTGCGGGGTCTGGGAATCAAACCCGACACCTGCTAGTTTAGAACCGAGTTGACTTACCATTGGACAACAAGATTGGACGTGCTTACAAATGGTAATGTTTTTTTCTTATTGGATCTTTCATCTTTCATATGACCCTTTCACCGTGCCAGCGTGTTGCCACCCAGATCCAATTGGGATTCATGCAGCGGTGGCTTGCTCTGGTGGGCAGCTGCTATGGCCTTCTCCGGCGG
This sequence comes from Zizania latifolia, assembly GCA_000418225.1. Classification (NCBI taxonomy): domain Eukaryota; kingdom Viridiplantae; phylum Streptophyta; class Magnoliopsida; order Poales; family Poaceae; genus Zizania; species Zizania latifolia. Next base: position 132,587 of record KE372940.1, on the reverse strand, counting down.
GCACCTCCTGCGGCCTTCTCTGGCAGGCAGCTGCTCTGGCCTGCTCCGACAGGCAGCCGCACCGGCC
>KE372940.1:119202-132014 GCA_000418225.1 Zizania latifolia | reverse complement strand
GTGGGTTCACCATGGAGAATGATTTGATGATGAGATTGTGGAATATGCAGAGGATGCAAATGAACCTGATCAATTAGGTGTGTTGGATTTGGATGAGCACGACAATGAAGATGAGGGTATGATAGAGATGCTTGCAGACGTATATACAGCTATAGAAGAAGATGGACAACAGCCTAAGTTTGTTAAAGTTCTTGAAGATGCAACACATGCTCTTTGCCCAGGTTCTATGCACTCAAGGTTCTCCTTTCTAGTTAGATTGCTTCATATCAAGTCATTCTATAGGATCAATAACATAGCATTTACTGCATTATTGAAGTTATTGTCAGGGTCATTTCCTAATTGTGATCTTCCAGAATCATATGACAAAGCAAAAAAGTATCTCAGAGAATTGGGCCTTGGATATGAGTTAATCCATGTTTGTGAGAGTAATTGTGTGTTGTTTTTGAAGGATTTTGACAAGCTGGACAATTGCCCAAAATACAAGGAATCTAGGTGGATAGATGCAGATGGTGGCGAACGGCTTTCTAAAAAGGTTTTGAGACATTTTCCTCTTATACCTAGGCTGAAGAGGATGTTTGCATCCAAAGCAACATTTGAGGAGACCTAGTGGCATAAGACGAAGCGGGTTCCTGTGGACAATAAAATGAGCCATCTAGCCAATGGCGATGCCTGGAAAGACTTTGATGAAGTGTATCCAAGCTTCGCTACGGGTGCAAGAAACCTAAGGCTTGGTTTAGCTATAGATGGGTTCAATCCATTCGGCAACATGAACACATCGTATAGCATGTGGCCTGTACTAGTAAAGGTATACAATCTACCACCATGGTCATGCATCGATGCATCCAATTGCATGATGGCATTGCTCATCTCAGGACCAAAGTCTCTAGGCAAGGACTTTGACATATTCTTAGAACCTCTTATTGAGGATTTGTTAAAACTCTGGGAGGGTGTCAGAACTTATGATGCATTGAGTGGTTCAAAGTTTGACCTTCATGCTGCAGTACTATGGTCCATCCATGATTATCTAGCTTTGGGGGTTATGTCAGGGCGAATTACTAAAGGTTACTATGCATGCATTTATTGCAAAAGAGATCTATTGTCAAGGAGGCTAAGGAAAAAGATATGTTACATTGGACACCGTCGCTACCTTCCAAGAACTCACAAGTGGCGAAGAAGTTTGGTCTTTGATGGACACCATGAAAACCATGTTGAGCCAGGAAAGTTGAGTACAGAGGAGACGTTGGAGTGTCTAGAGAAGGTAAAACATGTTAGGCCTGGTAAGCCTGATGGTAGCAAGAAAAGGAAGCATGGAGAGAAGGACGATGAGCCAAAATTGTTTAGCCACAAGTCCGCTTTGTGGAAACTACCTTATTAGAAAAACTTGAAGCTACCACATAATCTTGATGTGATGCATATGGAGAAAAATATATGTGATGCCCTTCTAGGCATAATACTCTGTCTTGAGGGCAAGAATAAGAATACAGTTAATGCGAGACTTGATTTGCAGGAAATATGCATACGAGTTGACTTGCATTTAGAACAAGATGGCAATTTAGTTTCCATTCCAGCAGCATGGTATGCCTTGAAGAAAGAAGAAAAGGTTGCATTTTGTGGATTTCTGAAAAGTATACAGTTTCCATATGTCATTGCGTAAGACGGCAGTCCTATGATGGGGTTACCCACATAGGTAGTTTAGTTCGGTATGCGATCACAGCAACGACGTCCTCCACCTCCTGCTAGAGCACCGTGGCTTGGTCCTCGGTCACTTTGGGGGCATTCTACGCTCCAGCTGCCGGAGGTCATCAATCGGGATGTGGGCCCAGACAAAAACTAAGGCATGTTCAGCCCCCAGACTTCACTGCCTCATCGACGAGGAGGCGGAGCTAGGTCTCGAACCCCTCAAGTTTGTCCTGGAGCTCTGCATCGGTGTCCTCGACCAGGAGCGAGTATGCGCGCTCGATCATTGCGTGAACCTCGACTGCCTCCTCCTTGAGTTCCTTGATACGAGCCTGATCCTGGTCACGTCTTACTGCAAGCAGAAGATCGATGAAGACTAAGGCCAAGTGACAAAAAGGCAAGAATAAAGGGGTGACCAGCCGAGAAAAGCTTACTCTGATACTCAGCCGCAGACAACTCCGCTGACTCCTTTGCCATGTCAAGGGCCCACCGAGCGGCACTCTCAACCTCCCTCGCTTCCTCGACCATGGTCCTCAAGGCCGCTGCTTGGTGATCGGCCTCCTCTGCCATCTAAGTGGCATTCTCGGCCATCACTGTCGCACCGGCCGTGGAGGTCTCTGCCTCAACAGCCCTACACAATAGCTCGACGTTCTGGGCTTGGAGATCATCACGCTCGCTGTGAAGTGCTTCAACCTCCAGCGCATACTACGCCTGAAACAGCTGCAGAACACAGACAACCATCAAAACAATGACTTAGGAAGAGAAAATGCACCAGAGGGGAAAAAGGACTTATGTCCGCAAGCTACGATAGGAGAGAGGCGGCCGCCCCAACCACCAGGTCTGGGACATGATCGGGGGCCACAGCCTCCACGTTAGGAGCCCCCAATCTAGCCTCCGGCTCAAGGCCATCCACTGCCATCAGGGCCAGGAGCTGCGCATTCGACCTGGCTCCCTCGAGTAGGTCGATGACCTCCTCCTCGACCACTACACCTTCAGCGACCTCCGCAGCAATCGACTCATCGACCAGAGGATCAACCGCCACTCCTGGCGCCGCAGTAGCATCCTCGCCCCCTAGGGCCAAGACTAGGCCCACAGCACCCGCATCAACGGGAGCCATGCTGCCTTCCTCGTCCACAGCGGCCACGGCCTCCTCAGTGCCCAACAATCTAGCCTTGGTACCGATGCCTAGGAGCAACTGGGCCACCGATGGTCCTAGAGGGAGGTCGACTCTGTCCACCCTAAAAACCAAGACAAAGGGAAGTCAGCAACAGAGACGAAGGGGTGGTTCATAGGCATCGACCCTAGCCTTACCTCGACGTCAGGCGGAAGGACCTAGAAGACGCCCGCTTCGGAACCTTCACCCAAATAGGGCGGGCAGAGGCCAGTGCCATCTCGAAGATCATGGCGTCCTCCTCTTCCTTGGGCTCCTCAGAGTCAATGATTAGCCAACGCCCACCCCGACTTCTGTGTGCTTCGAATGCTTGCTCGTCCCACCGAGTTCCACCCCCTTCCGCTTCGGGAGTAAAAGGGATGGACTGCCACCTCCTCGCGTTAGTCGACGATGAGGTGGGTTGACCTCGAGGGGGTGCTTAGGAAATAGCACCTGCGAGAAATATGCAGTGTTACCCTGTAGCTAGGTGCATCACACCGCGTGGGTGGTCAAACATCAGTACAAGACAACAACAAAATCAAAGCAAATCAAAAAAGGAATGGAAAGTTAAGCAAACTCACCCAGGGTCGTGGGTTTGAGACGTAGTACGCTGCGAACCCAAGGTCATCCGAGAAGCTAGGCTTCTAGATGAAAATGGAGTTGAGGTATTCTGAGACGTTAGCTCGGGGCATCCACCCGGGCTCCGGAGCTCGAGGGTCAAAAGGACCGACCATCTGGTAGGTCAGTTTGTCTCAGGCCTGTAGCGGGTATATCCACCGTAACAAGAAGCAGCTACAACCCTAAATCTGGTCAGCCCACCTTCTCGACACCCCATCACCGCGTCCACCAGCAACCGGACCTAATCCTCATCGCCCGAGGAACACTAGTCGTTCTAGCTCATCAGGGACGTCGGCTTCGAGCCGATGTCCGCCTCAATGGCCGGAGGGTGGTTCGTCCTATAGAACCACTCCGCCTTCCACCCCTTGTTGAAAGAGGTGATAGGCTTCCGCAGGTACTCACCGAACCATGTGGAGCGGAGGTGGAGTTTCACCCCACTGATCGCATTGGTCCCCATCAAATGGTGGAGAACATAGTAGTACCAGAAGAGGTTCTAGTGAGGATCCACTACTAGGTACACCTCGCACAAATGCACGAAGATAGCAATTTGGAGAGAGGTGGCCAAGGGCGATCTGGTAGTGGTGAAGAAGGCCCTAGAGGAATTGGTGCGCAGGCAGGCCAAGCCCACGCTCCAGGAAGGACTTGAATAGGATGATCTCGTGGGTGTTTGGCATCGGGAAGTCCTCTCCCTTGCCGAGCGCCACCCCGACACCGCCCGTTCTAGCAGGAACCTACCCACCACTAGATCCCGTAGCTTGTCCTTGGATATTTTTAACTTCTCCCACCCTAGCGATAGGGGCGGCGAGGCCAGAGACTGCGGTAGGCTCACAGAAGCCATCGGTTTGAACTAAAACAGCCGATGAGCCTTCCTGTAGCAGACCACGCAGAAGTAGTGATGACCTGGGTGGTGAGGAGCTAGACAGATGAATGGAGATGGAAAGGAAAGCGGAAAAGTTGCCGGTTGTGAAAGGAAGAAGTTCAAATGGACAGCGTGCGCTTTAGGGAGCTGAGAAATCAGCTTAAGTATTCCCACAATCACCGCGCGGAAGCAGGGCATAATCGTCGTAATTGAGGCGCCGCCTCAACCACCACGTCCACGGTGATCAAGGTGACCTAACGGTCCAACTCCTCTGCCCGCTAGCCACCCCCGCGTGTGGTTAAGTCAGGGATGGAACGTCTTTTCAGTCATTTCACATTGGACGTGCATTAATTATGAGTGTGGAGTGCTTTTTGGCGCACCGGGCGAAGCCCGCGACTGTTGAGACCCTCTGCGCTGGTGGGTCCCAAACCTAGGTGGCCGTGTGTGCTCGAAAAACTTCACGCTCAGGGGCTCGCGCACACTCGAGGACTCTCCTGCTTTAGGGGTCGTGTGCGCTTGAAGATCTTCGTGCTCGGGTGCTCACACGCGCTCGAAGACTCTCAAGCTTGGGGGCCCACTCGATCAGAGGCATGAGCTCCCGAGACTAGTGCCTCGAGAAGTTGTAGGCTCAATGAACCTTGACCTCTCGGGCATCTAGGCGGATGAGGGCCCGGGCGGCAGGACGTTGATTTATTCAAAGATTCAAGACTAACTTTCTTTGAAGTTCATCACAAAATTCTTACCTTAGTTATGACCTTTCTCCAGCAAGGTCTCAACGACAACAGAAGACAAGATTATGAAGCAAATTTCCAAAGAATTATTTTTCTTGCAGGATATTCTTTGACCCTCGAACTAAATGTTCCATTTAACTCGAGGCTCAAGGACTACACCATGTGGGTGCACCTATACGGTGCACCACACATGAAAGAAGAGGATCAAAGGCTTTTTCAAGGACATCAAAGTTCAACATAGATGTTGAAATTCTAGACTAAAGAAGAGCTCCTCCTAGCTTGTTTTACCAAAGATTTCTTCAATCAAGCTACGAAGAGCTCTAGGATAGCTATCAGGGATGTGACCCCTGGGTGCCCCACAGTTTTGCTTATCAGACTAGACCAAGGGCAGGCCAAAACCAGCATTGACCGTCCGGTATGACCCATAAATAGGGATTTGATTCTGATAAGGAAAGTTCAGTCCTTATCGGGTAGTTAAGCTCCGGATATGATATCAAGAGATTTATTTGTACCCGAATCCTTGTAATTAGGGATTTAGCACTCAAATTCGGTAGGCAATTCTAGATCGACTCAGGATAGAGTTCTGGGTTGTTGGACTTATCTCCTAAGTATATAAAGTAGGCGAGAACCCCCAGAGGCATATAATGCAATATTCACATCATCTAGCCAACAAGCTTTTGAGCATATTTTCTTGCTTTTCAATGCCCCAAGCCTCCAGAGCTTGATTGCATCGTATTATAAGATCCACCATCATAGTACAGACCAAAACACTGGACGTAGGGCTATTATCTTTCAGGAGGCCTGAATTAGTATAAACCTTAGCTCTTGTGTTCTAGAGTTGACCATCGGATTCGAAGGCGTTACGCTTTCCTTACACACATCTAATCACCATCTTGTCTATCCCCTTGGGTGGACTAATCGGTGATTCATCGACACATCCTGTCTCGCTCATCAGGTGTACTCGGACACCGAGTCTTGCTGAGACTTGTGCCATGACATCGGCAAGAATCCTTTCTTGGAATCCTGCAAGTTGAACCTCTTCAACACCTTGTCAATATACGTATCCTGGCTTAATCCAATTAGCCTCCTTGATCTATCTCTATAGATATTGATACCCAAAATATATGCTGCTTCTCCTAAGTCCTTCATAGAGAAACTGTTTTTTAATAAAGACTTAACAGACTCCAGCATAGATATATCATTTCCGATCAATAATATGTCATCCACATATAGTATCAGAAATATAAGTGCACTCCCACTAGCTTTCTTGTAAAGACAAGGCTCTTCTTCATTTTTAATGAAATCAAACCATTTGATTACATCATCAAAACGAATATTCCAACTTCGAGATGCCTGCTTCAATCTATAAATGGATTTCTGCAGTTTGCATACCTTTCTAACCGATTATGGATTGACAAAACCAGTCGGCTATGTCATGTACACATCCTCACTCAGATTTCCATTAAGGAAAGCTGTTTTGACATCCATCTATCATATTTTATAATCAAAATATGCAGCAATCGCAAAAATGATCTGAATAGACTTTAGCATTACAATGGGCGAAAAGGTTTCATCATAATCAATACCTTGAATCTGCTTAAAACCTTTAGCCACCAATCGTGCTTTATAGATGTGAACATTTTCATCTATGTCTATCATTTTCTTGAATACCCATTTACACTGGATGGTTTTTATACCATCAATGGGTCAACCAAATTCCAAACTTGATTAGAGTACATGGATTCAAGCTCGGATCACATGGCTCCAAGCCATTTCTCAGAGTCTGGTCCCACCATCGCTTCTTCATAGGTCTTGGGCTCATCGTTGTCCAACAACAATATATCCTATTCCTGAGTGGTTAAGAACATGAACCTCTCAGGTGCATGCCATGCCCTCTCTGACCTACGTGGTGCAACGGGTTCTTCAATACCTTGATTATCCTGTTGTGGTTCTGTAGGAGTCGAAACATTTTCAGGTGTTTCTTGAACCTCTTCGAGATGCACCGAGCTCCCACTAACCCTTCTCGAGAGAAACTCTTTCTCTAAGAATACACCATGTCGGGTGACAAACACTTTACCGAGTTCCTTGTTATAGAAACAATATCCTTTGGTTTCCCGAGGATACCCGATAAAGAAACACTTGTCGGATTTGGATGTAAGCTTATCTGATTATAAACGCTTTACATAAGCTTCACAACCTCAAATTTTGAGAAAAGACAAATTAGGATGTCGCCCTATCCATATCTCATATAAAGTATTTTCAACTGACTTCGATGGCACCCTGTTTAATGTGAAAGTGGCAGTTTCAAGAGCATATCCCCAAAAGGATAATGGAAGATCACATTGGCTCATTATTGATCGGACCATGTCTAATAAGGTATGATTTCTCCGCTCGGACACACCGTTCCATTGAGGTGTTACAGGTGGAGTCAATTGTGGAACAATTCTACAATCCTTTAGATGATTTCCAAACTCAAGGCTTAAGTATTCTCCCCCATGATCCAATCGCAGAAACTTGATTGTCTTTTCTAAATGATTCTGTACTTCATTCTAGAATTCTTTGAACTTTTCAAATGACTCCAACTTATGCCTCATTAGGTAGATATATCCATATCTACTAAAGTCGTCGGTAAAAGTTATGAAGTACTAAAAACCATCTTTGGCTATTGAGCTCATTGGTCCACATACATCAGTATGTATGAGTGCCAACAACTCTCTTGCCCTCTCACTCTGACATGTGAAAAGTGCCTTTGTCATCTTACCAAGAAAACAAGATTCACATGTCTCAAATAATTTAAAATCAAAAGAATCGAGAAGACCATCCCTATGGAGCTTCTCCATGCGTCTCTCGTTTGTATGACCCAAACGACAATGCTAGATAAACGTGGGATTAAAATTATTAAGACGTTGCCTTTTTGTATTAATGTTAAAGATAGGTGATCCTTCAAGGTGTAAAACGTATAATCCATTCTATAGTGGAATATGACAATAGAACATATCTCCAAGATAAAGTGAACAACCATTGTTCATTGATCTAAAGTCATAACCTTCTGCTTGCAAACAGGAAGTAGAAATTACATTTTTACATAGAGATGGAATACAATAATAATTATTTAATTCCAAAACTAATCCTGAAGGTAGAGACAATGGCATGGTGCCGATAGCAACCGCAGCAACTCTTGCTCCATTGCCCATGCGAAGATCAACTTCACCTCTAATCAAACTTCTACTTCTTTTCAGACCCTGCAACGACTTACAGATGTGAGCAACTAATCCGATACAAATACCCAAGAATCAGAAGATGAAGTAGCAAGATTGATTTCTATAACATTTATACCTAAAGCGGAAGTCGTACTTTGCTTCTTCTTAAGATCCTCCAAGTACTTCTTGTAGTTCCTCTTCCAATGACCTGGCTCCTTACAATAAAAGCATACTCTTCTTGAGCCACCCCTTTCTTGTCTTTTTTGGTCTTAGAATTGCTCACGATCCCATTAGGAGTCAACTTCCTCTTGACCACACATTTCTTAACACGGGGCTATTTCTTGCCTTTTTGTAGCATCATCACATGACTGCTATTTTTCTTAATGCTCTCCTCGGTGGTTTTTAGCATCCCATGTAGTTCCATTAAGGTTTTGTCCATGCTATTCATATGATAGTTGAGTATGAACGGTTTAAAACTCGATGGTAGGGATTGATGAATCAGATCAGTAGCCAACTCCTGGCTAAGGGGAAAGTCTAGCTTTTTCAGGCTCTCAATGTAGCCAATCATCTTGATAACATGTGGACTGACGGGATTCCCTTGAACAAGCCTGCACGCAAACAAGGATTTTGAAATGTTAAACCTCTCGACCCTCACTTGGTTCTCAAACATGCTAAGCAGACCCACAATAATATTGTAAGCGTCTGTGTTCTCATATTACTTCTGAAGTTCAGAGGGCATTGTGGCAAGCATGAGACAGCTCACATCAAGGCAATCATTAGTGTACTTCTCGTAAGCATGCCGTGCAGCCACTGTAGCATTATCAGGGATAGATACTCTTTTCGCTCTTGCTTAAGAACAATTCTCAAATTTCTATACCAATCCATAAAGTTTGTTGCATTAAACTTTTCTTTCTCAAGGATAGATCGCAAATTAAAAAAACTAGACATGGTTGAGGCTGACATAATATACAACATAGGATATAGAAAGTTTAGCACCTATGTTTATGTTAATCTTTCATTAAACTATTTAAGAAAAGATTCTCCCACTATGATTTTGGAAACCAAGACCTCCCTCTCGGTCATATAGTGGGTCAGGATCCTCATTTTACTAATTCCTAGTGAGCTTTGGCATCACTGCTAGAAATTAATGACATGGAGTAAGCAACACCTTGCTAATCACATCTCCATGTGACTTCTGTTTGTTAGGATAGTATCACCATCTCAAACAAACAAGATATAGCATGAAAATAGATAGAAGACATCATAGATATACATTTTTAACTGTGAATTAGTATGACCCAAGCAAATGGTGATCTCCATCTCTATTAGTGGTGTAGATGATCTCCATCGTCCACATCACTCCTTCGGGCCACCATGCTTGAAATCCTGTAATCTTATATCTAGACTACTACTATAATAGCTAGAAAATGAAGATTACAAATCAAGCATCTAGGTGACACGCAGGTCACAAATACAGCAGAGACAGCTATCACATAGCCGAAGATCATGGCATGCAAGCCATGCATAAGAGTTACATATATCACATACATCTCTTACTAATCATATAGGGCCATACCATTCACATCATTCTCTGTAAAAACAAGTTAGACGTAGAATCATATTCTAGCTAACGATGTGAACTCAGACTCTATAGAAGGCATGCCTATATACAAGGCACGCACACACAACGGTCCACCAACGAAAATCACAGATTCAATCTATGAAGTTGCTTTAGAAAAATAGCTCGGGACAAATAATTTACCCCGATCTAAGACAACCTCTCGGTAGCCAGTTTTTCCTTAGCCGATCGGGTCAGCTAGGTGGTCAGGCGATGTGTTTTGGGAGTCGATGACAGTGGTCGAGAAGACCAGTTAGGAATAGCAGATGTGCTCGGACCCATAACCTATTCGGATCAGGACATGTGTTTGCATCTGATGCAGCAACTTATCCCGATTTAAGTGTTATGACCCAATCTGTAACTACCCCAAAAACCGATTGATCTCATCAATCCATGCTGCCGATTGATTCATCACATGAACCGATCGACCTAAACTATAATAGATACAATTTACTACAACCGCATATCCATCATATGCACCGATCTAGATCACAATCTTGGCAAGATGGCTCTGATACCACTGTTGGGGAACTCGGTGGCTACGCTAGACGAAAACAAAACTATTCTACCGCATACACCAGGAAACCTTGCTAGAGAGGGACCATGGATCGTTACCTTGGGCACGTAGTGCAGCGGAAGGAGAGTTGGAGTAGCGAGCCAATCTAACTCGAGCGTGCCGATGAGGTCGAGAAGCCAATGGAGCAGTCCTCTAGAAGCCGATTGACATCATCTCGAGGTAGCCAATTGATCGTCCTCTAGAAGTAGGCGACAAAATCCTCGACCGATCTTCCAGGAGCCAATAACAATGCTGATCCAGGATCTCTAGGCTTTATGTCATACCATTTTCCATGCTGGCTTGTGGTAGCGCGAGATTACATTGCAAAAGTGGCCCATGAACTGATCCTTAAAGTGTCATGAGTACGACTAGCATAGCCACGGACCTTGTACTCACAACCCACCTTAATCAAATTTTAGTGGCAATTAAGTCATGAACCAATCTATTATTTCACTAAGTAATCATAAGCTAACATTAACATGTAAGTGGTATTAAATAGTGTGATGAAATGTGACACTAGTTTCTAAGCAGGGCTAAGCAATCCTAGGCATCTAGATAAATCATAGTAAAGATTCATACTGGTCAAGTTTAATAGTCCTTAGGTAAACAAGGAATAAGGTAAAATAACAGGGGGCATTAACAAAGTAGGTTAAACCCTTTCCAATGACATTCGAAAATAAATGCACAATTTTGAATGAAAGCAGAGATTTAAATCATAGGTTCAACATGATCAAGGTTAGAACATGTGTGACTTGCCTTGCACTCTCGCTTATCCTCACGAAGTTTGAACGAAGACTTCTGGATCCTTTGTGACGATGAAATCTACACGAGCACACAAAACGATATAAAAATGCTAAGAATAATCGAATAAACAGTACAATAAAATAACATTACATGGTTGTCTATTAGTTAAGAAGAATTATGAAACTTGAATGGATGGAAACAGAAGTAGGATGGAAAAGATATGGATTTTAGAAGTTTAATTCCATTCACATGAAATGATAAAACTTCTAAAGAGAAGGAATGAAATATTCACGGGAATATTTCATGTCTTAGATCAAAACAAACGACTCAAAGGGGACAAGAATGAGATGATGATTGAATTGATGAGAAGGGAACAAGATTAACCAAACGGTTGGATTCCATCGAGTTGGGAGGCTATTGAACGAAAAGAAAGAAGAGAGTTCGATCGATTTACGACAATCGTCGAACAGCCTAGATTGCAAAGGTGGAATGATCAAGGGGATTCTCAACCAAAGGATCGGTTTAGGTTGAATATGATGGAACAATGACATCACAGGTAGGAGCATGATCAATTGACTCAACTGGCACTAAATGAAAAGGAACAAAAGGATGGTCGTTGAGGGTACATGAATAAAAGAAATAACCTCTAGATTATTCCTTTATATTACATGAAATAGTTGATATACGATCGCATTAGATTACGATCGTCTAATGGACACGTTCATTTAGGTAGAATGAAATGGAACAACTGAGTTTGAGTTGGGTTAGGGATGGGTCGACTCAAGTCATGATCGGCAAACGATACTTTCATTCGACCAACGAATGAAAGATGATCCAAACATGATGAACGACTGGAAACAAAAGGATTATTAGATCAACACGATTGGACAATAAGCGGCACTAAATAATGACCAAAGGACCAACGATCAACTATAACCACCGGCAGATGTCACTATCCAATTATCGAACATCAAGTGAGCCAAGGCTAATAGATTGGTTTGCAAAAAGAAATGAAGCGGCATTCAACCAAGATAAATGCCGATGAACGGGAAACTCTGGTTCAAGGAAAAGAATGGTGATGAACGGTGGTTCGTGGCAATTATGACCTTCAGTACGGAACATGGTGGAATAAAGGGAACACCACATGTTCTAGGATTAGGGGGTTCCATTTTCAAGGTTGGTTAGATAGGGAACAAAGGAACGGCACTGATCGGATCCGACGAACAATAACATGGATTGGAATGAAGGAATGACAATTAAAGGCTGTGGCTCAACACAAATTGGAACAGATGAATGACAAACGATGTTTATGAGTCAACGAGATAGATTGGAATCGATGAAAGAGTATAAAGATCAGAATCAATGAATGACGCCACAGAACAGAATAAGATAACAATGATAAGCTATGGCGTTCAAAGGCATATGACATATATACCAAGGTTACAAAGTCAGATCGAAACATGATCAATGGGTATGACAACGTGAGGAGCCAAGGTGTATTCCATGGAGATGATGAGTGATTGTCAACGGGGAAAGAAGGTGTGATGAAGAAAGGAGATGAAGAGACTTGACCGTGACGGAGTTCGCGTGCGACTCAGGTACACGGATGGACGCTGGTCGGACAGAGGGGTCGCGAGGGCGTGCCAGTCCAATCCGGGT
>KE372940.1:99204-117219 GCA_000418225.1 Zizania latifolia | reverse complement strand
GCCGGAGGGAGGCCGGCTAGGGGCGGCGGCGGCGCTGCTGCGGCAGCCTGGAGCCTGGACGGCAGAGGCGGCTTTGGCGCTGGTGGCGCGCGGTAGGCTGCAGCTGAGAGAGGACGAGCAGGGCACGCGGCGCACTGGACAGAGAGGAGAGGGGGCTGCAGCGACGGCGCGGGGAGAGGGAAGGGGCGCTGGGCGGTCAGCCGGGGAGGGAAGGAGGCGAGCAGGAGCGGCGGCGGCTCGCCGGAGGGAAAAGGCGCAGGCGGCGCGGCGACAGCCTTGCAGCGGCTTGGGCGCAGCGAGGAATAGAGAGGAGAGGAGGCCGGCCGGGCTTATATAGGGGAGGAGGAGTAAGAGATGAGGACTCTGGGGCAGTTGAAGATGGCCGGAAAACATGCACGCGGCGCCGGGGATATCGGGCGGCCGGTGGAGTCGTCGGCGGCACGCACGCGCGCAGCGCGCAGGGCGCAGCCTGGGCCGCCGCGGGCTGGGCCGGAGAGGAGGGAACAGGAGGGAAAGGACCAAGCAGCAGCGCACAGGAGAAGGGGGAGAAGAGCAGGAGGACGCGGCCAGGAACCAGCACGGGAGGAAGAAGAAAGGCAGGAGAGAAAGAAGAGGAAAAGAAGCAAAGAAAAGAAAAGAAAAAGAAAGGAAAGAGAGAAAGAAAAAGAGAAAAAGAGAAGGAAAAGAGGGGCTTTTTCGCAAAATTTCCTCGATTTTGATTTTCAAACTTTCAAACGAATTTTCAAGGAATTGACAAGAATTAAAATAGGAACCAAAGAATATTACGGAATATTCCGTGGTTCGGAAAAATTAATAATTTTCGTATTCATGTCGAAATTAGGAAATTCTGATTTTGAATACAAAACCACTAATTTTCAAAGGAACGAGAAACCTCTCAAAATAAGTTTGAAAGATTTTGGAATTCAAGGAATTTCGATGAAAAAAATCAAATTCAACTGGTAAATTCAAATTTCACGAATGAAAAGGGAATTCGATGGAACAGGATATTTAATGAATGAAAGGATTCAAAGGCTTCTCTGAATACAGGAAGAAGGGACGAGGTACGATCGAAGATCGAAGATCGGATCAAATATCAGAGAGATAAAGAAGGAGTTTTTAATTATTGTTGCTTCTGTTCTCTTTGTTAATGAGAAATTATATTCATTGCTCTAAAAATTGACGAAAATTTTTGGGAAGCAAATTTTAAAGCTTGGAAAATTTAGGAAAAACATTCTCGCTTACGATTTTAAAATGAAATTTTTAAGCCCTCATTTTAGCTTCTTTATTTTAATTACTTTGTTGTTAATAATTTCTAGAAATCGATTTATTATTTAATTTTTAAAATACTGAAAAATCGGTTTGTGACAAACGCTGGCCGATGGTGTACTAGCACCCAGGTGATCGGCTAGATGGTCAGGCTCTCGAGAGGTGGTGGATAGGGTTTGCTCTCGATGGCTAACAACTTAGCACCAGGATCATATTAACATGCGAGGCAAAAAGCTCTCTACTTCTCTGCGCCCTGCACCCTCATATTTATAGACGTCCTAGCTTGAGCCCTCCTAGGCCCAACCAGGACTCTACTCAGATCTTCATCCGATCTGTTCAGATCTCCATCCAAATTGTTTGGATCTTTATCTAAACTGAGCACAATTCGAATCCAGTGTTCCAACACATTAAGTGTGTGACCCTATAGGTTCACGTATAGCTTGGTTAACATATGGAAACTCCTTTCCATACTCCGATAACGGTGGCCTCTAGCAAAACATATTAACCCAAGTATACGTAAAGATCATATCGGCTGAACCTTGTAATATTCCATATGTAAATGTCCCTTTGCCTCACGATATCGATCGAGCACATGGTGAGATTTGTGCCATCCTATTAATAGCTCAATCCTCTCTCGATCTTCGTATTGAATTATAACCTATGATTAACTCCTTAATCACGTCGGCATGGCCATGCACTTTCATAATCCATTACATCGAGGGGCCCAGAGATATCTCTCCCGAAAAGTAGGGGCAAATTCCATCTTGACCACTCACATCCCACTACATGTTTCATAGTATACCCGATGACTACTTTTATAACTATCTAGTTATGTAGCAACGTTTGGTAGACTTAAAGTAAGCTACTACATATGTTGGCGTTGGGTTATGGGGTGGCTACGCTAGCGTTAATTTTAAAAATTTTACCACGTTCGCCCAGAAACCATGCATGCAATGGGATCATAGATCGTTACATCTAGCCACGAGACGTGCTAGGGCAGCAGAAGTCGAGTTGATGAAGCGCGTCCTCGATCGGCTCCGCTCAGCACCGTTCGTTCGTTGATGATGAAGATGACGTAGTCCGGTGATCTCCACAGGAGAAGGTCAGCACCGTAGTAGCAGTAATGCCTCTACAGTTTCTACACGTACAGGGACGGGATCACCTCATACGGTATGCTAGTACCACGTGGGACATTAGGGGAGAGATGGCCACAACCGGTGTAGCCAGGAGAGGTGGCGGATAGGCTTAGATCGAAGCAACAAGCAATAGCAGCCTTTTCGTCCTAGCCCTCCTCTCCTTATATAGTGCCCTCTCATGGGCCTTTAATCAGTATTAAAGCCTAACAGATCTAATCTGTCCGTCTGGCCCAGAAGTTCTGGTCCAGCCCAGAACTTCTAAAAATAACCTTCTGTACGAATTTATTTCAGTCCGGAGCTTCTGATCCAACCGGAACTTCTGAAAATAACATTCTATATCGAATTTACTTTGACCCGGAACTTCTGGGTCTCACCCAGAACTTTTGGTTCGTCTAGAATTCACCTTTCAAGCAAGCCTAAAACTTCCGGTCCAACCGGAACTTTCGGTTCCTCCAGAAACCGAAACTAGGGTTGGCTCGGAACTTCCGGTCTAACTGGAACTTCCGGATGCTCCCGAATCCGGAACTTCCGACCCCAGGCCAGAACTTCCGGTTCCCCCAGAATTCTCTTGGGCATATTTCCATCAATCTACCACTTGCATAAGTGCCAATTCTTGCAAGCTTTAAATCCCATCACCTTAAGCGTGTGACCCGATAGGTTCATATGCAAATAGCCGCTATCCGGAAACCTTTTCCAGATTGCTGATCAATAGCGGTACCTAGCAGCACATATTGACCCCCGAAAACATACAAAGATAAAATTATATTTTCTAAACCTTGATATACTCACGCACCAATCCCTTTACCACACGACATCAGTCAAGCTCAAGGCGAGATTCGTGCTACCCTTGTTGATAGCTCGACATTTCATTCGATCAAGTAGTGGATTAATCATGATCAACTCTTTGATCATAGTGGCATGGTCATGCACTTTCTAATCCAACTATCTCGAGAGGCCCAAAGACGTCTCTCCTGTTATTTAGGAGAGGTAAATTCCATCTTGACCGCTCACACCCCACGACATGTTTCATAACACACCCAAAAGTAACATTTATAACTACCCAGTTACGGAATAGCATTTCGAAGCATCTAAATGTGTACTACACATTCTAGAATCAATTACGATCTCAGGTCTAAGGATTCTATAGGTATACCATTTGAGATGACAACTGATGGCACATCATGAATAATAATCCTAGCAGTATCTCAAAGTGGGTTTATTCAACTCCATGTTCACTAATATGAGTCCACATCATTGATTTGACATCTCCATGTCTATGATCCATGAAACACGATCATTCACCAGACAGATGTGCTAATCTATAAATTATCACAGTCCCACATGACGATATGAGATTAGGGATCATTTAGAATAATATCACTATAAAACAAAGAGTTTCACAAACAAGTCACATACTTGCTAATCAATGTAAAAGACATTTATTTAAGGAACAAGATAATCAATTATCTAAATGTACATTAGCATAGACAAGACACTTTTTCTCACATACATTAGACTCACTCACATAAGTATCTAATACCCATAGAGCTCAAGTGCGCCTCATGCTTGGGCTGCGAGAGAGGTTTCATCAACGGATCGGTAATGTTTAAATTCATGTGCACTTTGTATATCTTTACATCACCTCTATCTATAATCTCTCTGATGAGGTGATAGCGTCGCAGTATATGCTTAGACTTCTGGTACGACCTAGGCTCCTTGGCTTGCGCAATGGCACCACTATTATCACAATAGAGGTCCTCTGGACTAGACTCACTAGGGACAACACCCAGCTTAGAAACAAATTTTCTGAACTAAACAGCCTCCTTTGCAGCTTCAGAAGCTGCAATGTACTCGGCCTCCGTTGTTAAATCTGCAACCGTTTCTTGCTTGGAACTCTTCCAACTCACTGCGCCTCCATTGAGGCAAAACATAAATCCAGACTGCGATCACGAATCGTCCTTGTCGGTTTAGAAGCTTGCATCGATGTAACTATTTATAACGAGCTCCTCCTAACCTCCATAGATTAGGAACATATCCTCAGTTCTTCTTAAGTACTTAACGATAGTCTTTACTATCGCCCAGTGACTTTCACCCGGGTTTGATTGGTATCTACTCGTAACACTTAGAGCATAAGAAATATCTGGGCGTGTACAAAGCATGGCATACATGATGGATTCAATTGTGGAGGCATACGGGATCGCACTCATCTTCTCCAGCTCATCAGGTGTCGAAGGACACTGACTCTTGCTCAGAGTAACACCATGTGATATTGGCAGAAAACCTTTCTTGGAATTCTGCATATTGAACCATTTCAATACCTTATCAATGTACATGCTTTGGCTTAATCCAATTAGCCTTCTCGGTCTATCTCTATAGATCTTTATGCCCAAAATGTATGCTACCTCTCCAAGATCTTTCATTGACAAACTTTTTTGCAACGAAGATTTGATAGCATCAAGCATTGGAATATCATTTCTGATCAACAATATGTCATCTACATATAAGATCAGAAATACAAGTGCGCTCCCACCAGCCTTTTTGTAAATACAAGGCTCTTTTTCATTCTTGATAAAACCAAACCATTTGATCACTTCATCAAAACGAAGATTTCAACTCCGAGAAGCCTGCTTCCGCCCATAAAGGGATCTTTGCAGCTTGCAAAGTTTCCTAGCATTCTTTGGATCGTCAAGACCTTCAGGCTGTGTCATGTACACATCCTCACTTAGGTTTCCATTAAGGAAAGCCATTTTGACATCCATTTACCATATCTCATAGTCATAATATGCGGCAATTGCTAGGATGATTCGGATAGACTTTAGCATTGCGACGGGCGAAAACGTTTCATCGTAATCAACACCTTGAATCTACCTGAAACCTTTTGCCACCAATCGTGCCTTATAGATGTGAACATTTCCATCAACGCCTATCTTTTTCTTTGAAATCCATTTATACTCAATAGTTTTTACACTATCAGGTAGATTGACCAAGTTCCAAACTTGATTCTCTCGCATGGAATCTAACTTGGATCTTATGGCTCCAAGCCAATTCTCAGAGTCTGGTCCTATCACCGCATCTGAATAGGTCTTAGGTTCATCATTGTCCAATAATAATATGTCGCGCTGCCTAGTGGTTAAAAATACAAACCGCTCGGACACACGACTCAACCTCTCTGACCGACGTGGCGCTAGTGTCTCGACAACAAGTTCTGCAACATCTTGCATATCGAGTTGCGGTTCAGTAGGAGCTAAAACACTTTCTAGTGGTTCTCAAACCTCTTCGAGTCACACCGTGCTTCCACTAACCCCTTTTGAGAGAAACTCTTTCTCCAGAAAGACACCATTCTGAGCGACAAACACTTTGCCTTCTTCCCGATTATAAAAGTAATATCCTTCGGTTTCCCTAGGATACCCCACAAAGAAGCATTTATCAGATTTGGGAGTGAGCTTATCAGACGTCAAACGTTTTACATTGGCCTCACAACCCCATATCTTTAGAAAAGACAACCCGGGACGCTTCTCTGTCCATATCTTATATGGTGTCCTCTCTACAGATTTAGATGGAACCCTGTTTAATGTGAAAGCAGCAGTTTCTAGAGCAAATCCCCAAAAATACAATGGAAGATCAGATTGACTCATCATTGACCGGACCATGTCTAACAAAGTTTGGTTCCTCTGCTCGGACACCCATTCCATTGAGGCATGCCTGGTGGAGTCAGCTGTGGAATAATTCCACACTGCTTTAGATGATCAATAAATTCATGGCTCAAATATTCACCTCCACGATCCGATCGCAGAAATTTAATTATTTTAGCTGTATGATTTTGTACCTCATTCTAGAACTCCTTGAACTTTTCAAAGGATTCCGACTTATGTCTTATTAAGTAGATGTAACCAAATCTACTAAAGTCAACAGTAAAAGTAATGAAGTACTGAAAACCACCTCTGACCGTAGAACTCATTGGTCCACATACATCAGTATGTACAATGGCCAACAATTCACTTGCCCTCTCGCTTTGACCAGTGAAAGGCTTAGTCATTTTGTCAAGTAAACAAGACTCACATGTGTCAAACGATTTGAAATCAAATGACTCCAAAAGCCCATCTCTATGGAGCTTCTACATGCGCTTCTCATTTATATGACCTAAATGACAATGCCAAACATAGGTAGGATTCAAATCATTAAGCCGATACTTCATGGTATTAACATTATAAACATGTGTATTCTCAAGATTCAGAATATATAAGCCATTCAACAATGGACAAACACCATAGAGCATACCATTCAAAAATATCGAACAACACTTGTTCTTTATTACGTAATCAAAACCATCTTCCTCTAAACATGATGAAGAGATAATGTTTCTACCCAAGGCAGGAATGAAATAACAGTTATTCAATTCTAAAACTAATCCTGAGGGTAGAGACAAAGAATAAACGCCGACGGCCAACGCAGCAACTTTTGCACCATTGCTGATGCGGACATCTAATTCGCCTCTTGCACACTTCCTTGTCCTATTCAGTTCCTACAACGATTTGCAAGTATGAATCATTGATCCGGTATCAAATACCCATGAATTACTTGGACGAGTAGCAAGATTAATTTCAATAATATTTATATCTAAAGTAGAAATCATACTTTCCTTCTTTTTCTTGAGTTCTTCCAAGTATAATTTGCAATTCCTCTGCCATTGACCAGTCTTATGGCAGTGGTGGCAAGTGTCAGAAGTAGCAGGGCCAGTCTTAGACTTTCTAGCTGGTTTCGACTTAGAGCTCAAGATCACATCTGAAGCTTTAGCTATTCCCTTATGTTTTCTCTTCTTTCTATCCTTCTGAACCATCATCACATGATTAGAATTCTTTTTAATACTATCCTCAACAGTCTTTAGCACCCCATGTAATTAGCCATGCTTTTCTCCATGCTGTTCATATGAAAATTCAAAATGAATGGCTCGAAGCTCATAGGGATGGAGTGGAGAATCACATCCATGGCCAAATCTTGGTCAAGGGGAAAACCAAGTTTTTCCAGGATCTCAATGTAACCAATCATCTTGATCACATGAGAATTGACTAGGCTACATTTCGCCAAACTACACACAATCAAAGATTTTGAGATGTTGTACCTCTCAGTCCGTGCTTGGTTCTCAAACATGCCTTTGAGTCCCATGATCATATCGTAGGCATCCCTATCCTCATATTGCTTCTGAAGCTCAGAGGACATATAGGCAAGCATGAGACAGCTAACATCGACTGAATCATTGGCGTGCTTCTCATAAGCATGCTGATCCACGGTAGATGCATCATCATTTGGTTCATCAGGATGGGGCTCCTCTAGAACATACTCCTTTTTCTCTTGTTTGAGAACAATTCTCAAGTTTCTATACCAGTCAATAAAGTTTGTTCCAGAAAGCTTTTCCTTTTCAAGAATTGATTGCAGATTAAAAATAGAAGTGTTCTTAGCAGTAGGTGCCATGATCTACAATAAAAATGCAAGGTTCAGCACTATGCTATGTAAATCTTCTATCAAATAAAAGATGCTCCACTACATCATATACAATCGTTTTCCCTCTTATGATATGTAGTGGGAGAAGATCCATATTTAACTAACGCCTAGTGAGCTTTGGTATCACTGCTAGAAGATTAGTGACATAGGTAAGCAACCCTTTGCTAATCACATCCCTATGTGACTCTTGTTCGTTAGGGTAGCATCCTATGCCTCGACGCCCAACTCTATGCCCCAAAGCCTAAAGCCGTTTTGATAGCTTTGTTAAGCAAACCAATACTATGCATGTGGTTATCCGACATCCACTATAACTGGTCAAGATAAAAGATGGCACCCTGCTTTGGCAGACCCACCATACAATGATCAAAACCTTTGTAGATGCAGCTATTAGAAAAGGGCATCAAGGTTCTTAATTTTCTGAGGGAAACTATTCTAACATGGTTATGATGCCTACCGCACACAGAAACATGGAAGAATAGTATGACAGGAACATAAGTAAACATCACAGACAATCATATTAACTATGACATAGTATGGCCCTTTTCACATGGTGATCTCCATCTCCATGGTTCATGTCCTTCAGATCATCACGTTTCAAGCCTCCATGAACTTGTATCAGTCTATTATAGCTAATAGCACTGTAATAATTACATGAGCAGAAGCATCACATGTCGACGCCTAGGTCATACAACATTTAAACAGCCTTGGGCTGCAATTAACCATGACATGCAGGCCATAAAAATTACATGCATGCATCATATACACCACAAGGCCATACCAGTCACAACATTCTCTATAAAAACAAGTTAGACATAGAATCTACAGGTGACTGAACAAAACCTAGAACTTCCAGCTCAAAGGCCCGGAACGTCCGGTCGAAGGGCCTAGAACTTTCGAGTCAAACCCAGAACTTTTGAAATCAACCTTCTGTGTCAAATTTATTTTGGCCCGGAACTTCCAGGTCAAAACCAGAACTTTCGAAAATAACCTTCTGTACGAAGTTTATTTCGGCCCGGAACTTCCGGGTCACACCCGAAACTTCCAAAAATCCAACGCAAAAAAAATAGATCTAATCTATTTCCACCACATATCACCTATATGTGATCGATCTACATCGAACACTGCGCACGTAGGCTCTAATACCATTGTTGGGTTATGGGAAGGCTACACTAACGTTAATTTCAAAAATTTTACCCCGTTCACCCAGGAACCATGCGTGCAATGTGATCATAGATCGTTACCTCTAGCCACGAGACGTGCTAGGGCAGCGGAAGTAGAGTTGATGAAGCGCGTCCTCGACCGGCTTCGCTCAGCTCCGTCCGTTCGTTGGCGATGAAGATGACATAGTTCAGCGATGAAGATGACGTAGGTCAGCACCACAGTAGCAGCGGTGCCTCTACGGTATCCACACGTACAGGGACGGGATCATCTCATACCGGTATGCTAGTACCACAAGGGAGATTAGTGG
The DNA here is from genome assembly GCA_000418225.1 of Zizania latifolia. Taxonomy (NCBI): domain Eukaryota; kingdom Viridiplantae; phylum Streptophyta; class Magnoliopsida; order Poales; family Poaceae; genus Zizania; species Zizania latifolia. The sequence continues at coordinate 107,850 of KE372940.1, read as the reverse complement.
AGAGATGGCCACAACCGGTGTAGCCAGGAGAGGTGACGGCTAGGGTTAGGTCAAAGCAACAAGCAACAACAGCCTTTTTATCCTAGCCCCTCCTCTCCTTATATAGTGCCCTCTCATGGGCCTTTAATTAGTATTAAAGCCCAATAGATCTAATCTGTCCGTCTGGCCCAAAAGTTCTGATCTAGCCCGGAACTTTCGAAAATAATCTTCTATACGAATTTATTTCAGTCCGGAACTTCCGGTCCAACTGGAACTTCCAAAAATAACATTCTATATCGAATTTACTTTGACCCAGAACTTTTGGGTCTCACCCAGAACTTTTGATTCGTCCAGAATTCACCTTTCAGGCAAGCCCGAAATTTTTGGTCCAACCGGAACTTCTGGTTCCTCCAGAAACCAAAACTGGGGCTAGCCTGGAACTTCTAGTCTAACCAGAACTTCTGGATACTATAGAACCCGAACTTCTGCCTTAGGCCAGAACTTCTGGTTCTCCCATAATTTTCTTGAGCATATTTCCATCAGTTGGTAACCATGATGATCTCAGGTCTAAGGACTTAACATAAACACTACTAAGGCCAACTGATGACACACGGAATCTCAACAGTGCCTCATAGTGGGTCTATCCAACATATGTCCATGTTATTGAGTTACTATCTCAATACCCATGATCCATGAGTTATGATCATCAATTAATACACATGCCGATCTTAGTCATATCTGTTCCATATATGACCTACATAAAAGTGCATCTTGATATATCTAGACTCCTAATTTGTTTTGGTATATTAATAACAATAGTGATCCAATGCTACTGACATGGTTGCTAAGATAAATGCAGGAATTAAAAATTAAAAGTGGCATTGCAGCTCTATCGATCTTGAAGAAATCAGCATATTAGCATTACTTATGCTCTAGTTGTGCTTATTGCAAATATTTTACATTTTCTTGACTCTAGGTATGCCGTATTATCAAGAGGGATGCGTTGATCATTGATCCAAAGCTAATTGCTCATATCAAAATCTTTCGTTCAAAGTTTTGGAATTTTTCCTCAGTTGGTTTTTTTTCCAGAAAAGCCAGATTGTCCAAGTTTAGCCGGACTGTCCGAAATCTCCCTTCTGTTGGATTTTATATGCACTACGGACTATCTAGGTTCAAACCAGACAATCCAAAAATAGGCTTCTGTTCAATTTTATTTACATGTCGGACTATCCGGATTCTAGCCAGACAATCCGAAAATATGTTTCTGTTCGATTTAATTTTTAGATTGTCCGAACTCTAACCAAACTATCCAAAAACTTGTTTCTATTGAAATTATTTTTGAAGCCGGAATGTCCAGATTTTTGGCCGGAAAATACGAAAATTTCTCTCTATTGATTTTTATTCCGTGGCCCGGACCGTCCGGACCTTGGTCGGACTGTCCGAAAACACTCCTCTGTTTGGACTCATTTTTGGACTGGAATATTCGGACTCTAGCCAGACTATCCGAAACACTCATTCTATTTCGATTCTATTTGGTATGGATCATCCGGTTAAGCCTAGACTATCTAGATGAATAGTGCATGATTTTTTACCTTAACGGATAGATTTGGTGCAGGGGTATAAATACCCTTCCTCTCCATAATAAGGGGGACATGATTGCCAACCCTAGATGCCCCGCCATTCTTTCTCCTTCTTTCTTGTGCGTTGTTTTGGATCTTGAGAAAGAAAAGAGATTTCTCCACACAATCTCCATGTGTTCTCGTTTGATCAATATCTTGAGAGTTCTGTGTGTGTGTGCTTGATGTTCTTTGCTGTTCCTTGAGCACACGGCATTGGATCGTATCAATGAGTCTATTACTCTTGGAGATTGAGGTCTCCTAGATGACTAGGCGCCGATCCACGAGCACCTAAGGTGTGTGGGTGATCGAACGAGTTTGTAAAAGCTTCACCTCGGCTTCAAAGAGGTAACCGAGTAAACACCAAGGCTTACAGAGGTAAGCACTTGGTGAGGATTAGGGTTGAAAGAGACCCGGCCCCTTGCGGTTTCCTTAATAGAGAAATAAGATCAGAGGATCCAAACTTCAAGAAAAAATCATTGTGTCCATCATTTATCTTGCTAGTTATATTTACTGTTGATCTATCCTTTTGCTAGCAAGTTTAAGTCTCGTTGAATTCATTGGATATATTATTTTCTGCATTGGTTATTGTTTTAGATCTGTTGTACCTAGACCATCCGGTTACACCAGGATAGTCCAGACCTCGGATAGGTTTCTGTTTGAAAGGCTCCTAGAGTATCCGACTAAAGTCTGAATAGTCCGGGTCCTAGAGGTTTGACCTAACCAGTTTTTGTTGTGAATTTCAGATTGCCTATTCACCCCCCTCTAGGCAATTTTCAATTGGTATCAGAGCGAGGCTCTTCTCAAAAGCTTAACCGCTTGAAGAGTAAAGATGTCTGAAGAATCAAATTCCACCGGCAGCGACAAGAATGGTGTTGGAGGAAAGAAAGATGCAACATATCGTTTTGACTACTCTAAACTAAATTCTAGTAATAATTATCTCTCTGTGCCAACTGGTCATGCACCTTACTTCGATGGTACACATTATACGGCACGGATACATAAGATAAAATTGCACCTAATGTCTATGCATCCAAATATTTGGAAGATTGTATGCGCAGGTGTAGACGTGGATGACTCGAATAGGGATGATCATCAATTAACTGCTCAAGAAGAACAAGCTATCCATCACAATGCTCAAGCAGCGAGCATTCTACTTGCCATGTTGAGTCCAGAAGAAATCAATAAAGTTGATGGGCTTGAAGAAGCTAAAGAAATATGAGAGACTTCGCAAGTTGATCATGAAGGAACATCTTCTGTCAGAGAATCAAAGCTAGAGCTTCTTGAAGGGAAGCTCGGAAGATTTGTTATGGAAGACGAAGAGACGACCGATCACTTTATTGTCAAGAGATGTATGGTTGCCTTATGGTCCTTGTCAACAAAATCAAGGGTCTTGGAAGTGAAGAGACGACCGATCACTTTATTGTGAAGAGATTGCTTCGGGCTATAGGGCCAGGAATCCTACCTTGGTGACTTTAATCCGTAAGCGAAAAGAGTTCAAGAAAATGACTCCAAGTGATGTGCTAGGGAGAATAATAGCACATGAGTTGATGGAAGAAGAAGCCATAGAAGTCAAAGATCTTGCCAAGCTTCACAACAATAAGGACAAGCATGTGGCTCTCAAAGCTAAGAAGAAAGAAGAGTCAATTGATGATGAAAGCGATGATGAGGAGTTTGGGCTATTTGTCAAGAAATTCAAGAAGTTCATAAAGAAGAATGGTTTTGATAAGTACAAGAAAATGGGTGACAAATCAAAGAAAAGAAAGTCAAAGAAAGAGTGCTATGAGTGCGGCAATCTTGACCATTTCATAGCTGATTGACCTAAGAAGAAAGAGCAAGAAAGCAAAGAAAACCAAAAGTACAAAAGGGAAAGAAAGGCAGCCATGCTCACATTGGAGAGGAGTGGAACTCCGACTCCAATTCCGAGTCTTATTCGGACTCTGACTCTAGCAAGAAGAGAGTCACCACTGTCGCTATTGCCAACTTCATGACTCCAAAGCCTTTGCTATTTGGAGATTCGAGCGACGACGATATTATCTCCCCCAAATGCTTTATTGCTAACAACAAGAAGGTGACTATGATGGATAAATCTTTAGATAAAGATGATCATGGTGATTCTAGCGATGATGAGTCTAAATTTGATGATGCCATGTTTGAAAGTATGAATAAGTAAGTTTTATCAAAATTTAAAGAGCTTATGGAAACAATAGAGACGCAAGAAGCAACATTAGAGAAACAAGAGGACCTTCTCATTAATGAGAAGGAGAGGAATCTTGAACTAGAGAGGTTTCTTGCTAAGGAAAAAAAAAGATAGACAAGTTGACTAAGCAATCTTGTTCAGTAAAAGAGTTTAAGGATGAATTAGAGGATAAGCTCAAAACTCTTAATAGTGAGTTTATTGTTCTTGAAGAGAACAATAAGAACCTTGAAGAGAGAGATGAGTCTGTAATGACTCACCCTATTTCTATTTCTTCTATTGCGTCCACAAGCAATGGTTGCGCTAAATATTATAATCTTGATATTACTGCTTACGAGACTAACATGAAGTAAATTAAAGTATTGAGGAAGGAAAATGAAAGGTTTAGTACCTTGATAAGCTATGGGTATATGAAAACCTACAAGATAAAGGATGCATTATACAAGACACTCAACACCCAAAATAATGTTGAAAAGAGAGGTCTTGGCTTTCATCCAAATGAAAGCAAGGTGAATGCAAGAAGGAAGTAAAAGGGTAAGGAGATCATCAAGTTTGTAAAGGAAGAACAAAGTTCAAAGAAGATCAACAATAAGCCCTTTGCTTCACAAGCCACCTTTTATGCATCATATCTTATTAGGAAAAACCACCGTGGTAAAGCGATTCCTCAATTTATTGGTAGTAAAAATTAAAAAGCATTGAGATGCATTTGGATTCCTAGGTTCTTGTGACTAACATTGAAAGACCCAAAAAAGTTTGGGTACCTAAAAACAAGAAGTAATCTATTTTGTAGAAATACTCCTCCGACGGATCTAGTTGTGTGATGGACAGTGGATGTACAAATCACATGACTGAAGAGAGGAGTATGTTTATCTCATTTGAGCCAAATCAAGGTAATCATGAATCCATTGTATTTGGTGACAAAGGAAAAGGAAAGATAATGGGAGTACGTAAAATTTCTATCTCAAATGGTAATACTATTTCTAATATTTTACTAGTTGAGTCTTTAAGTTATAACTTGCTTTTAATATCTCAGTTATGTGAAATTGGTTATAAATATCTTTTTACTAATGAGGATGTAACCATTTTGAGAAGTAGTGATAATTCCATAGCCTTTACGGGTAAGTTAAAGGAAATCTTTATTTAGTCAATTTTGATCTAAATAAAGTTGAATCGGAAACTTGCTTGGTGGCTAAGACTAGCATGGGTTGGTTATGACATCACCGACTAGCTCATGTTGGGATGAGGAACTTGTCAAAACTTCTTAAATGGGAACACATCCTAAGACTAACAAATGTTATGTTTGAGAAAGATAGATTGTGCAGTGAATGTCAAGCAGGTAAATAAGTTAGAGCACCACACACCGCCAAGAACATTATGACAACAAGGAGGCCACTAGAGCTTGTACACATGGATCTCTTCGGACCAGCGGCATACCTCAGCATTAGCGATAACAAATATGGTTTAGTTATTATTGATGATTTTTCTTGCTTCCCTTGGGTATTCTTTTTGCATGATAAGAGCGAGACACAAGGTGTGTTTAAAAGCTTTGCAAGAAGAGCTCAAAATAAGTACGAAGTCAAGATCAAGAAAGTGAGAAGTGATAACAGGAGTGAGTTCAAGAACACTCAAATCGAAGAATTTCTTGATGAAGAAGGCATTAAGCATGAGTTCTCCACGCCCTATGATTCACCTCAAAGTGGAGTGGTGGAACAGAAGAATAGAACGCTAATCAAGGCAGCAAGAACAATGCTTAATGAGTACAAGATTTCAGACATATTTTGGGCAGAAGCTATCAACACTGCATGTCATGCAATCAACTGTCTGTATCTACACAAAATTCATAAAAAGATGGCTTATGAACTTCTGACCGGTAACAACCCTAATGTTTCATATTTTAGAGTTTTTGAAAGTAAGTGCTTTATTTTGAGTAAGCGACCAAGAAACTCTAAATTTGCCTCTATGGTCGATGAAGGTTTCTTGGTTGGTTACGAGTCAAATGCACATGCCTATCATATTTTCAACAAGACCTCTAGAATTATTGAAGTCACTAGGGATGTGACATTTGATGAAACTAACGGCTCTCAAGTAGAGCAAGTTGATCCAAGTGTTGCAGATGAAGAAGAACATCCATGTGAAGTAATAAAGAATATGCCAATTGAAGATATAAGACCAAGGGAAGAAGAGTCAACGGATCAATAACAAGAACAAGTAGAAGAAAGCGAAACACAAGAAACTCAAGAGTAAGAGGTGGTAGACAAGGAACAAGAAGTTTAAGAGAAAGTGGATCAACTACCTATACAACATCAAAGAATCTATCAAGGCATCCAAAGAGACCATCCTATAGATAATATCCTTGGTGATATATGAAGGGGAGTAACTACACGTTCTCGATTAGCAATTTTTTATGAATGTTACTCTTTTGTGTCTTCTTTGGAACCAGTTAAGGTGGAAGAAGCTCTTGAGGATATGGATTGGGTAATAACCATGCAAGAGGAGCTTAACAACTTCAAAAGAAATAAAGTTTGGACATTGGTGGAATGACCAAAGCAAAACGTAATTGGCACAAAATGGGTCTTCCGTAACAAATAAGATGAGCACGGCGTGATTGTGAGAAATAAAGCTAGGTTGGTGACACAAGGCTTCACACAAATCAAAGGTTTGGATTTTGGTCAGACATATGCACCTGTTGCTAGCCTAGAGTCAATTCGTATATTATTAGCCTTTGCTACTCACCATGATTTCAGCTTCACCAAATGGACGTGAAAAATGCTTTCCTGAATGGTCCAATCACTAAATTGGTATATGTGGAGCAACCACTAGGCTTTGAAGATCCTAAATATCTAAAGCACGTGTTCAAGCTCTAAAAGGCGCTCTATGGGCTTAAACAAGCACCTAGAGCATGGCATGAATGCCTTAGGGACTTTCTACTCAGAAAGAGCTTTGAAATAGGCAAAGCCGATCCTACCCTCTTTACTAAGCATTTTAATAATGATTTATTTGTTTGCCAAATATATATCGATGATATTATATTTGGTTCTACTAACAATGATTTCTGTAAGGAATTTAGTAGGATAGTGATCAAGAGGTTTGAAATGTCAATGATGGGAGAGTTAAAGTTCTTTCTTAGATTTTAAATCAAGCAACTCAAAGAAGGTACCTTCCTCAGTCAAACCATGTACATTAAAGACATGCTCAAAAAGTTTGACATGGAGAATATCAAACCCATCAATATCACATTCAAACCAACGGGCATCTTGATCTAAATCAACAAGGAACCAATGTCGATCAAAAGGTATACCGTTCTATTATTGGCTCCTTGTTATATTTATGTGCATCTAGGCTCGATATCATGCTTAGTGTTTGCATCTGCACAAGATTTCAAGCTACACCAAAAGAATAATATTTGGCTACTATTAAAATAATCTTGAGATATTTGGTTCATACTCTAAACCTAGGGCTTTGGTACCCAAAAGGCTCAACCTTTGATCTTATCGGCTATTCGAACTCTGATTATGCCAGTTGCAAAGTGGATAGAAAAAGCACCTCTGAAACTTGCCAATTCCTAGGAAGATCACTTGCTTCATGGTCTTCCAAGAAACAAAATTCTGTAGCTTTATCCATAGTCGAATCTAAATATGTAGCAGCCGATAGTTATTATGCTCAACTCCTTTGGATGAAACAAACCTTGAAAGACTTTGGGCACAACGTCACCAAGATTCCTTTATTGTGTGACAATGAGAGCGCCACTAAAATAGCCAATAACCCAGTTCAACACTCAAGAACCAAACATATTGATATTTGCTACTATTTCTTGAGAGATCATGAGATGAAGGGAGATATAAGCCTAACCCATGTGAGAATAGATAAACAACTCGCCAATATTTTCACCAAACCCTTAGATGAGCATCGGTTTTATGAGTTAAGAAATGAAGTGAATATCCTTGATTCTCGCAAATTAGCTTGATACGCTTGCATATAAATTAATTTCCTTTTTCATATGTAATGGGCTATATTTTAAATAAATGCAAATTTATCTTATTATTGTTTATAAATCATTTGAGCTATGCCATGTTATTCATGTTTATTCATGCTTATATTATCTGTGGTAAAATACTATTTTTAGCCTGAAGTTCATGGCATATGTCTCCTTGAATTCCTATGAGTTGAGATTTCTGGAGGTCCCGGACCATCCGGCTAAACTTGGATAGTCTAGACCTAGGACTTTTTGAAGTTCGGTTCTAGAGAACCTAGATTGTCCGACTATCTCTGGACAGTCTAGTTCGCTAAGAAATCCGGATAGTCTGGATAACTCCGGATTGTCTGGGCCAGCCTTTATAAAAGGAGACTCGAACCGTCCGACTATCTCTCTCCTCCTCACTTCTCCTCCTCTCCCTCACTCCACCTCTCGATTTCTCTGGCGGTTTTCTTCAAAACTAGTCCATGGAGAGTCACGGGATTCATTGAGGGGGAGCCTAGGATCCTTCCGGGAGCGCCGGTCGTCTCCTCTTTGTTTCCAAGTTCCTCTTTGAGGTAACCTTTGTTTTGACCTAGATTGACGTTTTCCCTTCTAGTCTTTGGTTAAATCTTGAATCTTTTAGGCTAGAATAGGTCCTAGATAAGTTGTTGTGATGTACTCTAACCGCATTATCGAGATCAATCGGTTTTGATCTTGCGGAGGTCCAGACAGTACGGTCCTACCCGGACAGTCCGAGTCTAAGGTTTATGTTGCGTTTCAGTTTTCATTCCTTGATTCAACTTTTGATCCTTTGCTGCTTCGTAGTAGTTGTTGCCATGTCTAAAAAGAGAGGCGCAAGAATGCCAGGTACAATCCGAAGTACTCTTCCGGTGATGACA
>KE372940.1:87331-98809 GCA_000418225.1 Zizania latifolia | reverse complement strand
TTATTTTTAGAAGTTCTGGGCCTGGACTACAACTTTTGGGCCAGACGAACAGATTAGATCTGTTGGGCTTTAATACTGATTAAAGGCCAATGAGCGGGCACTATATAAGGAGAGGAGGGGCTAGGACGAAAGGGCTGCTGCTGATTGTTGCTATTGCTCCTACCATAACCCTAGCCACCACCTCTCCTGGCTATATTGGTTGTGGCTGTCTCTCCCCTAATTTCCCGCGTGATACTAGCATACCGGCATGAGGTGATCCCGTCTCTGTACGTGTGGATATCTTATAGATGCCGCTGCTACTACGGTGCTGATCTTCCCGTGGAGGTCACAGGACTACGTCGTCTTCGTCGCCGTCAAACGGACGGAACTGAGCGGAGCCGATCGAGAACACGCTTTATCAACTCTACTTCCACTGCCCTAGCGCGTTTTGTGGCTAGAGGTAACGATCTATGATCCCATTACACGTATAGTGCCTGGGCGAATGGGGTAAATTTTTTAAAATTAATGCTAGCGTAGCCTCCCCATAACCCAACACATACAGGCAAGCATGAGACAGCTAACATCAATTGAATCGTTGGCGTGCTTCTCATAAGCCCTCCGATCCGTGGCAGATGCATTATCAGCTGGTTCATCAGGATGGGGCTCCTCTAGAACATAATCCTTGTTCTCTTGTTTGAGAACAATTCTCAAGTTTCTATGCCAAGCAATAAAGTTTGTTCCAGAAAGTTTTTTCTTTTCCAGAATTGAATGCAAATTAAAACTGGAAGTGATACTAGCAGTAGGTGTCATGATCTACAACAAAAATGTAAGTTTCAGCACTATGCTATGTGAATCTTCTATCAAATAAAAGATACTCCACTACATGATATACAATTGTTTTCCCTCTTATGACATGTAGTGGGACAAGATCCATATTCAACTAACTTCTAGTGAGCTTTGGCATCACTGCTAGAAAATTAGTGACATAGGTAAGCAACACTTTGCTAATCACATCCCTATGTGACTCTTGTTCGTTGGGGTGGCATCCAATGCCTCGACGCCCAACTCCATGCCCCAAAGCCCAAAACCGTTTTGATAGCTTTGTTAAGCAAACTAGTACTATGCTTGTAGATGTCCGACATCCACCCTAACTGATTAAGATAAAAGATGACACTCTGCTTTGCAGACCTATTATACAATGATCAAAAACCTTTGTAGGTGTAGCTATTGGAAAGGGCATCAATGACTCTTAATTTTCTGAGGGAAACTATTCTAACATGGTAACGATACCTACCGCACATAGAACATGGAAGAATAGTATGATAAGAACATAAGTAAACATCACAGGTAATCATATTAACTGTGACATAGTATGGCCCTTCTCACATGGTGATCTCCATCTCCACAGTTCCTGTCCTTCGGGTCATCACACTTCAAGCCTCCATGATCTTATATCAGTCTATTACATCTAATAGCACTATACAAATTACACGAGAAGAAGCATCACATGTCGATACGTAGGTCGTACAACAATAGAACAGCCTTGGTCTGCAATTAACCATGACACGCAGGCCATGAAAAATACACGCATGCATCATATACATCACAAGGCCATACCAGTCACAACATTCTCTACAAAAACAAGTTAAGCGTAGAATCTATGCGTGACTGAAAAGTAGACCCAGAACGTCCGGCTCAAGGCCCGAAACTTCTGAAATCACCCTTCTGAATTGAATTTATTTTGGCCCAGAACCTTCGGGTCAAACCCGAAACTTCCAAAAATCCGACGCAAGAACAATAGATGTAATCTATTTACACCACATATCACCTATATGTAAATGATCCAGATCGAACACTATGCACGTAGGCTCTGATACCACTATTATGGAACGGCTAGGCTACGCTAGCATAAAATAAAACTTTTTCTACCCTGTTCAACCCAGGAACCACGCGAGTAATGGGATCATGGATCGTTACCTTTAGTTGTGAGACGCGCTAGAGCAGCGAAAGAAGAGTTGGAGAAGCGCGTCATCGATCAACTCCGCCTAGCTATGTCCAATCATTGGCGGGGAAGACGATGCAGCCTTGTGATCCTCACGTCGAGATGATCAGCACTATAATTGCAGCAGCGCCTCTACGGTATCCACACGTACAGGGATGGGATCACCTCATGCCGGTATGCTAGTACCACACATGAGGTTAGGGGAGATGCGACCACTGTAGGTGAGGCCAGGGGAGAGGTGGCGGCTAGGGTTAGGGTAGATGCGAAAAGCAACAACAGCCTTTTCGTCCTATTCCCTCCTCTCCTTATATAGTGCCCTCTCATGGGCCTTTAGTTAGTATTAAAGCCCAACAGATCTAATCTGTTCGTCTGGCCCAGAAGTTCTGGTCCAGGTCCAGAACTTCTGAAAATAACCTTCAGTACGAATTTATTTCTGTCTAGAACTTTCGGTCCAACCGGAACTTCCAAAACTAACATTCTGTATTGAATTTATTTTGACCCGGAAGTTTTGGTTCCACTCAAAACTTCTGGTTTGTCTAGAATTCACTTTTCAGGCAGACCCGGAACTTTCGGCCCAACGGGAACTTTCGGTTCATCTAAAAACTGAAACTGGGGCTGGCCTAGAACTTCTTGTCCTACCAGAACTTCCGGTTGCTCCAGAACCCAGAACTTCTGGCCTCAAGCCAGAACTTCTGGTTCCCCTAGAATTCTCTTGGGCATATTTCCATCAAGACAGAGGGTCTCTCTCCGGTGTCCTCAGTTCTGAACAATTTGTTCTTGAAGACCCTGTTGCCTTAGCTCGGTGACAGAACCTCATTGCTATGCAATGTCCACAATCTACTGGCGGTCATAAGGAAGGACCGTGGTGTGTTTAGCGTCTCTCGGCTCCTTTGGAGCGAGATCTAGACCACCTCAGACTCCCACCAAGAGTTGCGTGTATGCCCTGTACATTCAACTTGTGATCGACAGAGTCACCCAAAAGAAGATGGTTCATGAAGTTCCGCACCGTGGGTACACAACTTAGGCACCGCCTTCTAGAGCATCCTCAGTCCTCCTCAGCAGCTCCACCTTCATCTCTTGGGCTTCGGCGTGCTCCTCACAGATCAGCACCCTAGCCCAGCTCCTCTGGCTCACCGATCTAGAAGATTCCTTCGGCCATATTCACAATATGCCAGAACAACAGTCGACGCCAGATCAAGGAGTTTGAAAGGTAGAACAAGGCGATCAACCAGCTGCTTCAGCAGTCAGGCCAGCCTCCCATGGAGCCTGTGTCTGATTCTGAAGAGGAGAACAACTTCGCTGACTACACCGGCCCATATGCCCACTTCTTTGGATCCGAAGCAGGGTCGTCCCAGTAGCCGCAGTAGCCTACTCAGTAGTCCTTCTCATCGTCTGACGATGATGGTGATGAAGATGTTGAGAGTGAAGACTCCGAGTGAGTCGTCTGCTGAGTTCTCTCTTTTTGGTGTCTTTGATGCCAAAGGGAGAGAATTGCCAAGAAGTCGTTACCAAGAAGTCAAGTCAAATTGCTTAGCTTTAGGTTTTCGCATCTTTGGTTCCATCTTTTGTAATCCGTGTCATGAACAATGGGCTGTAATAGCGTTTTACTCTTATGTGTTGGCATGGATAGTTGGAATGTAATGCACAATGCTTATGCTATATGTTAATTTCGATTTCTAGTCCTAAATGCTTTATGTCATGTTTACGATTTTGATGTATGAGGCATGCCTTTAGGGGGAGCCTCATTGTGTATATTCATGTTGATAGCAATTTATTTTCACTTCTTGGATCATATTGTCATCAATCACCAAAAAGGGGGAGATTGAAAGTGCACCTTGATGCATCTAGGCCTCTAATTTATTTTGGTGTATTAATGACAATAGTGATCCAATGCTACTGACATGGTTGCTAAGATGAATGCAGAAATTAAAAATTAAAAGTGGCATTGCAGCTCTAACGATCTTGAGTCCAGGTATGCTATACTATCAAAAGGGATGCATTGATCGATGATCCAAAGCTAAGTGCTCAAATCAAAATCTTTCGTTGAAAGTTTTGAAATTTTTTCTTAGTTGGTTTTTGCTTTCCAGAAAAGTCAGAGTGTCCGAGTTTAGCTGGATTATACGAAATCTGCCTTCTGTTGGATTTTATTTGCACTACGGACTATCTAGGTTCAAATCGGACAATCCAAAAATAGGCTTCTGTTTAATTTTATTTACATATTGGACTGTCCGGATTCTAGCCGGATAATCCAAAAACATGTTTCTGTTCGATTTATTTTTCAAGTCGGACTGTCCGGACTCTGACCGGACTATTCGAAAACTTATTTCTATTGAAATTATTTTTGAAGACGGAATGTCCGGATTTTTGGCTGGACAATCCGAAAATTGCTCTCTGTTGATTTTTATTTCGTGGCCCGGACCGTTTGGACCTTGGTCGGACTGTCCGAAAACACTCCTCTGTTTGGAATCATTTTTGGCCCAAATTATCTGGACTCCAGCCCGATTATCTGAAACACTCGTTCTGTTTTGATTCTATTTAGTCTGGATCATCCGGTTAAGCCCGGACTGTCTGAATGAACAATGTACGATTTTTTGCCTTAATGGATAGATTTGGTGTAGGGGTATAAATACCCTTCCCCTCCATAATAAGAGGGACATGATTGCCAACCATAGACACCCTGCCATTCTTTCTCCATCTTCCATATGTTGTTGTTTTGGATCTTGAGGGAAGAAAATAGATTTCTCCACACAATCTCCACATGTTCTCGTTTGAGCAATGTCTTGAGAGTTGTGTGGGTGTGTGCTTGATGTTCTTTGTTGTTCCTTAAGCACACGGCATCATATCACGTCAACGAGTCTATTACTCTTAGAGATCAAGGTCTCTTAGATGGCTAGGCATCGATCCGTGAGCACCCAAGGCTTGTGGGTGACCGGACGAGTTTGTAAAAGCTTCACCTCAGCTTCAAAGAGGTAACCAAGTAAATACCAAGGCTTACGGAGGTAAGCGCTTGGCGAGGATTAGGGTTGAAAGCGACCCAGCCCCTTGGGGTTTCCTCAACAGAGATGTAGGATCGAAGGATTCAAACTTCTGGAAAAAATAATTGTGTCCATTATTTATCTTACTGGTTATATTTACTGTTGATCTATCCTTTTGCTAGCAAGTTTAAGTCTTATTGAATTCATTGGATAGATTCCACATTGGTTATTGTTTTAGATCTGTTGTGCCCGGACCATCTGGTTACACCCGGACAGTCCAGACCTCGGACAGGTTTCTGTTTGTCCGTCTCCCGGAGAATCCAACTAAAGTCCGGATAGTTTGGGTCCTTGAGGTTTGAACTAACCAATTTTTGTTGAGAATTTCAGATTGCCTATTCACACCCCCTCTAGACAACTTTCACTACATTCGATTAGTGATCTTTTAGAAATAGTCATATTTTGAGTCTCAGGAATAATAACCTTATTTCATAAACATAGTATGCCACGTACAACATCTCCATGTTGCCTCTAGGTAATAATGCTAATAGAAATAATATAAATACAATACATACAATATAATAATGGAAAATAAATTAGGTAACATAGAACATGAAATTAATATGTAACAACATAAACATACATAACCGAAGACATAAATATACGCCTCTTTTTGTTTTAGAGGGATTGCTCTCAGATATCAGGTTGCCAACTTAATGGCCTCCTTGTCACTCGGGTCTATTGCAATCACAGGTGTGTTTGACAACTGATTAAATCAATTTTACTCACAAAGAATATGCCAAAAAGTAATTTATTTTGTGATATCATTGTAAGAAAAAATAATCAACGAGCTAATACCATGTTGATTTGAACCTACGAGCTAAACTTAGAATATGCAACAAAAAAGCGACTAAAAGAAGTGATGCCATTAAAATTTTAAAATAATCAAAGGGAACAAAATACATGATACTGAGCATATAATGTAAGAACATTGCATGAATGTCCAAACCTAGTGCCTAATTGTCACACACATCCTCGTACTAGGCTAACTCTTCATTGAGCGAATCAAGCAAATAAAGGCACATAAACTATAACAGGAGTATAAACCATTCAAATATAGTCATACAAGAAATAGGGGAGCTTACCCTAACCAGGCAAAAACCCTAACAGGAGAATAATCCCTAACAGGAACATAAATCATAACAAGACAAACCCTAACAGGAGAATAAACAATAATAGGAGCATAAACCATAACATGAACATAAACCCTAACAAGGCAGGAGCATAAACCCTAACAAGAGCATAAGCAATAACAGGAACCTAAACCATAACATGGGCATAAACCCTAACAAGGTAGGAACATAAACCTTAACAAGGCATAAACCCTAACAGGAGTATAAACCATAATAGGAGTATAAACCCTAACAAGACATGAGCATAAACCCTAACATGATCATTCATTCACCATGGCATGAGGCACTTACCTCACGAGGCAACGGTGGAGAGGAGGCACAACGATAAGGAGGAGTCAATGGCTAGGAGGAGTAGGTGGTGTCGAGGAGGAGGAGGCAGCGATGAGGAGGCGGCAATGGGGAGGACAAGGCAGTGAAGAGGATGATGAATGGTGATGAGGAGGAGGAGGCGGCGGCTGCAGTGAGAACGAGCTAGGGTTAGGGTGAAATGAAACGTGTGCGGTTAGTTCACATTTCGCCCGCACTTTTATACCTACGACGAAGCATTAATGACGGGCGGTTAATACCGCTTGTCACTAATGACTTCACAATAGTGACGGGCAGTGACTACTGCCCCTCACTAATGACCTCGCAATAGTGATGGGCTGTAGTTAACGCCCGTCACTAATGGCCTAGTTGGCCTTGGCAAAAAACTTGTGCGGTCACTATAAAAGTGATCGCACATGTTTTGTGCCGAACCTTGGAGAGACGCTATGGGTCAGCTTGCAATGGATAAAGCCTAGTCCGACGCCTCCATACACCGGTGGATGCATTGAGCTAGGCTACCTCTCTCACAAGCGACCATAGCCAAGAATGAATAGAGGAAAAGGAGAAGGGTGTGAGGGTTTTGAAGAGGAAAATGCAGGGAGCCAGGGTACAGGAGGGTTTTAAGGGGCATCACTAATGACAATTTATGGTGGCATCTACTAATCTCCACTAACTACCTACACTAATGAGCATCATTGGTGATGGGAGGTAACTACCACCCATCACTTATGACCGATGCCATCATTAGTGACGGGCGGTAGTTACCGCCCATCACTAATGACTTCACAACAGTGACGACTAATGGCCTAGTTGGACTTTGGCACAACACTTGTGTGGTTACTATAAAAGTGGCCACACAAGTTTTGTGCCGAACCCTAGTCCCTCAACATGTATTGTACATATATTACACAAATTAGAAAAGTGGATATTATATTACATTGTACATACAATTACACTATTACAAAGAAGATCATCGCAACATAAATTGTACATATAATTTCACTAGTAAAAAAGATCATCACGCCATAAATTGTTCATACAATTTCACTAATACACTTTATGTTTTATTACTTTCTTAACATACAATCCTTCATCATGGTCAGAGCATAGGTATGGAGTTTTTTCTAGTTTAACCTGTGGCATGATCATTGTTGCGAAAGGAGGAATCTCATCAAATTGATTGTATTCGTCCTCATTAACAACATTTTCAACATTCGCAATCCGTCTTTTTATAGCTAGAACAATGTGAAGCTTCTTATTTGTCGTATCAGGCACATAAAATACTTCAGCAACTTGTTTAGCAAGCACAAAAGGTTCTTATTTGTACCTGACCTAAGTCAGATTGACACTAGAGAATCCATACTTATCGACAGTAATGCCTTTTTTTTCCATTCACCCAGCGGCATCAAAGCAGAGGTATCTTGAACCCTAGGTAATCAAGTTCCTAAATCTCCTCTATTTGACCGTAATATATGCTCTTATGATTGTTGTTGTCATAGGCATCTGTATGAATACCACTATTCTGGTTTGTGCTCTTCCTATCTTGATCATCTGTGTAGAATGTATAATTGTTTATATGATAACCCTAAATGTTGTAATTGTGTATATAGGGCCTACTGCTAGTTGCCTAATTGAATCACTAGTTGGGGTACTCGATTGAGCGATCCGATCTCAAAACCAACTGTTGAACCTTTTCATGTGTTGTTTTGTGATCCAAGCTCCAATACGAGATAGGTTCTCCACAGAAATCAACTGATTGTGGTCAACGATGTATGGTGACACTTCGCTCATGGAGGGAGTGTGGCACACCAATTAGGTTATCTAGGTCTATGTACTCGATACACCACTCTACTATCTTCTCACTAGCGTAACCCTGCGCGATGCAACCTTTGGGTGAAGAATGGTTCCTAACAGTTATTCTTTAGAACATCCATGTGTCTCTTGTACGGGTACATATGATGCAACAAAATAGGCCCAAAATAGTAAATTTCTTTGACGAGAAGTGAGGTGAGATGTACCATGATATTAAAGAATGTGGAGGATATTATATCTCAAGAAGACAGAAAGTCAATAATTGTTTTTCTCTAGCTCTTCTAGTGCTATTGGGTCAAGTACCTTCTGTCCAATTGTATTAAAAAAACGTAGACTCGTTATAGTCTCTTTTACCCCAACTAGTAATATATTTCTAATCTCGACAACAATCATCTGCGTCAACATCATATGACAATCATGAGTCTCCATTCCACTAACCATCTTATGCTTTTTAGGTTGATAATTTTGCTAATATTCGATGAGTAACCTAATGTTATTTTAATGCTATGCAACAATTCACAAAATTCCTTCCTCTCCTTCCTAGAAGGGGTGATGTGATATAGAGGCAAGAATTGTCCTCTATTTGTGTGATGTGAATGTAGCTCCTGTCGTAAACCCATTTCTTTGAGATCTGCTCTAGCATTCTCATGATCTTTTATTTTTCTTGGCATATTTAGCATTGTTCTGAGGAGACTGTCACACATATTTTTCTTCACACGCACTGTATCGATGGCATGATGAACGTCCATGCATTTCCACTATTTAAGCTTGTCACGCCCAGAAATTCCAACCATTTACTTGCGATTTATTGTGCAGAAAGTATCCTTGTCCAGGAATCAACCGAGGCACATAATAGATAATTTATTGGACATCAAAAGCATTATTGTTCACGATGAAGTAAATAAAGTACTTATTATAGAGGAGGCATTGGAACCTCAAAACAATAATGACAAACATAAATAACTCCTAAATAACTTTATTGACACAGCGGCGACTCCACTCGACAAACTGACCTGACTTGGGCATAGGTGGGAACGTCCTGATATCCACAGAAAAACGCCATATGCCTCAACTCCTTGACAAAACCTTTTATCCTAAATCATCTCTAGGGCTGGGATCCTTCGGCAGACATCTAAAAAGAACAAATTAAAATAAAATCAGCACCACTTTTTTAGAAAAAGAAACACACTTTTGAATAGAGAAGAGAAGAAGAGAGGAGTACAACTAGAAAATAATTTTCAGCTCCTAAGGTTAAACTATTTAGCCCTTCCTACAGTTAAGGTAGCTCTGATACCTGTCACGCCCAGAAATTCCAACTATTTCCTTGTGATTTATTGTGTGGAAAGTATCCTCGTCCAGGAATCAGCCGAGGCACACAATAGACAATTTATTAGACATCAAAAGCATTATTGTTCACGACGAAGTAAATAAAGTACTTATTACAGAGGTGGCATTAGAACCTCAAAAAAATAATGACAAACATAAATAACTCCTAAATTACTTTATTAACGCAGCGGCGACTCCACTCCACGGGTAGAATTGACTGGGCCTAGCTCAAAAGGCGCCACCTTCATCTTCACTGATGAACTCCTTGCATTGCCGCCCTTAACAGTGGGTATGGCTATTCGAATAGTTTTACTCTCATCGGAGGTGCACAACTTTACCCACAAGACATAGCCCTACAACATATCACCATGCACCTCAATACCACCACGGTACCTTGGAAAAGGGTTGTGATATGACCATCCACCTAGATCCTCCAAGCTTCACACCCCAGGTTCCCATCACACCCGATATCCCCCTGGCGCTCCCCATTCGTATAGCAAAGACTTACACCAGTGCAGGGCTATCGGCCATCTCGATGCTTTACCCAGGATCTCTAGGCTTTCGGTCAAACCATTACCCATGCTGGCTTGTGGTGAGTATGAGTTCATGCTACAAAAGCGGCCCATGAACCGTTCCTTAAAGTGTCATAAGTACAACTAGCAGAACCACGGACCATGTACTCACAACCCAATTTAATCAAATTTTAGTAATATTTAATTCATGAACCAGTTCAATATTCAACTAGTAACCATAAGCCAACATTAACATGTAAGTGGTGTTAAACAACATGATGAATGTGATACTAGTTTCTAAGCAGGGCTAAGCAATCCTAAGCATCTAGATAAATCATAGTAAAGATTCATACTGGTCAAGTTAAATAATCCCTAGGTAAACAAGCAATAGATAAATAACAACATGGGGCAATACAAGCAGGGTTATATCCTAATCCTAGTGACATTCTAAAATAGAATGCAGTTTTTGAATGAATAGTAGTTTTAAAACATGGGTTCAATATGATCAAAAGAGAAGACTTGAACAACTTGCCTTGCTGAACAGGGATGAAAATGGGCGATTCCTCGACATAAACAGGCTCTTCCGGTGCTCCGGAGACTAAACAGCAATACAAGCAAACAATAATAAATTAAAACAGTATAGTAATGCAAACATGATGTGTGGGAACATATTTTTAATGGGTAGAGCTCAATTTTAGAAAAATTCTGCAATTTGAATGGTTAAATGTAGAGTTTGGATGAATTAGATATGAATTTCTGAAATTTAAACATAGTTCTGTTAATTTTCAGAGAATAAATCGAATTATGACGCAATATCGAATTATTTTACTAAAGGAAAATCCAAAATATTGCATCAGTAGGGGAATTAATGCACACGCGCTGGCAGGGCCACGTGGTAGCCACCTGGCGCACACGCGGGCAGCAGCTGGCCAAGGTGGCGCTAAAGCAGCAGCCACGTGGGGGCCACGTCGGCGCTACGCCGGGGTGACGGCGGCGGGTGGCGGTGGCTCAGGACCCGATGGTCGACGGTGATCGGCGGTGTGGCGACTAGCGGGGAGGGCAGAAACGTGACCAGCAAGAGACGGGGAACTCACCGGAGGCGACGGTGGTGAGCGGTAGTGATGGGAGGTGACCGGCGACGGAATAGAGTGGCGGCAATCCTTGGGTCGATGGCGGCGATGGCCTTTTGGGGGGTCAACGGCGACCGCAGAATGGTGGCCAAGGGTCAGTAGGCGATGGTGAGCACGATGATGGTGACGGTAGGGGCTGGCGGTCACCGGAGCAATGGCGAGCGGCGGCTGGAGGCGGGCAGAGGTGGTAAAGCGATTGTGCACGTGGAGACGGTGATCGGCGGTGCTAGGGCTCGGGCTAGGGGG
>KE372940.1:48186-70116 GCA_000418225.1 Zizania latifolia | reverse complement strand
CAATCTTGTGCTGAGCTTTCTTGAGTCACTTGCAAGGCTGATATTCTCATTGGTTGAAGTTTTGGGGGTATTTGTATTTTCCACTGCATTTTTAATTTGCGCCCATTCACCCCCCCTCTGGTCGCCTTTTCGGTCCTACACATAATCCTCACGATGAGTCTTTCTCGAGTGATACCTGTACTCTAACGTTAACAACTTGGCTGCAAAGCGATCCCAAAGCTCTCCAATAACAGCATAAGCAGCTTCTTGACAAGCATGATCAAAATTACTTCCTTCTGCTTCTACTATTATTGATGGGATAGTCTCTCTTTTCACTCATGATAGAAACAACCACTTCTACCATTCTAGGGGAAACTGACCTGACTTGGGCATAGTTGGGAACCTCCTGATATCCACAGAAAAGCACCATATGCCTCAACTCCTTAACAAAACCTTTCATCTTGAAACATCTCCGGGACTGGGATCCTTCGGCAGACATCTAAAAAGAACAAATTAAAATAAAATCAGCACCACTTTTTTGGAAAAAGAAGCACCCTTTTGAATAGAGAAGAGAGGAAGAGAGGAGTATAACTAGAAAATAATTTTCAGCTCCTAAGGTTAAACCATTTGGCCCTTCCTACAGTCAAGGTAGCTCTGATACCAACTTGTCATGTCCGGAAATTCTAACCATTTCCTTATGATTTATTATGCGGAAAGTATCGTCCTCCAGGAATTAGACGAGGCACACAATAGACAATTTATTAGACATCAAAAGCATTATTGTTTACGACGAAGTAAATAAAGTACTTATTATAGAGGTGGCATTGGAACCTCAAAACAATAATGACAATTATAAATAACTCCTAAATTTCTTTATTGACATAGCGGCGACTCCACTCCACAGGTAGACTTGACTGGGCCTAGCTCAAAAGGCGCCACCTTCATCTTTGCTGACGAACTTCTCTTTTAGTGGTGGGGGAATGCAAGGGTGAGTATTTTTAATACTCAGCAAGTCATCTATGCGGAACAGTTATAATGTACAAGGGATACAAAGGATGGCATAATAGAGTTCATTTGCATAAAAAGAGCATTAAAGAGAGATAGAATTTAAAGAGTAGTTCTAATTAAGTTGGAACCTTAAAAGTAGTATTAATCCATTCACTGAATAACTCTTACCTAGAGTTATCAGGCCCAAAAGAACCAATCAGACCACTCTAAACCAGAGCTACTAGGTTGAACAGAAAGTAAATCAGGTTAATTAAGTAACAATTGGACTAATCACGAGTGACCCTGCATTGCCGCCCTTAACCGTGGGCACGGCTATTCGAATAATTTTACTCTGATCAGAGGTACACAACTTTACCCACAAGACACAGCCCTACAACATGTCACCATGCGCCTCAATACCACCACAGTTCATTCTATCCGTACTCATGGCAAATCTAATATTCATGCAAACTTTAGCAAACCATCGAAATGTGGCATTAATTGTTTTCCACTGAGTAGAATCTACTGGGTGTCATATCATCGAGTCATTCTTACGACCCTCTTTGTGCCACCTGAGCCATTTAGACTCGACCCTCTTTGTGCCACCTGAGCCATTTAGACTCATTTACATTTGTAAACATCCGCTTTAGACTATGGGATTACAGGGAAATACCATATCACCTTCCTCGGAACTTTTCTTCTCTTACACCCATCATCGTCTTTTCTATTCTTGAACCGAGTTGTCCCACATGTTGGACATCTATCAAGGTCTACATATTCTTCACAAAATAAAATACAATCATTCCTACATGCATGTATTTTCTCTATATCCAATCCTAGTGGACATATGATCTTCTTAGCACCGTACACGGTGGTATGCACCTTACTCTCTTCTGGTAGCAGGTTCCTCAGCATATTCAATAATGCTTTAAAACTCACATCGGACCATCCATATGTCACCTTCATTTGTTGCAATACCAGGACACTGTATAATACTGTGTGCTTCTCTTTACAACCAGGATAGATCGGTGTTTTTGAGGTCCCAATCAGTTTCTAAAATTGGGCAAACTTTTCTTTAGAATATGCAACTTGTTCCTCCGTATCACGCACCATCTGGTCAACATTGTCCACTATATCAGTATATATATCTTTATTAATTCCTAATATGTCTTTGTCCCTCATGTAATCCATATCACCAACTACACCTTCATCTTGACTACTATTGGTGAATCACCGATCAGTCCACCAAAGGGGGTACTCGAGGTAGTGATTTGATGTTGTGTAAGGGAAGCACGGCGCCTTTGAACCCGATGGTCGACTCTAGAATATAAGAGCCAAGATTTATACTGGTTCAGGCCTCCCGAAGGATAATAGCCCTACATCCAGTATTTTGATGTCTACTATGATGGTAGATCTTACAATACGGCGCAACCAAGCTACCAACGCTTGGGCGTCGAAAGTAAGAAAAATATGCTATGGCCTGATGATGAGCTAGATGATAGATGCCTCCGGGGGGTCTCGCCTCCTTTATATACTCAGGAGGTAAGCCTAACAATCACATGATTCTATCCCAAGTAGGACTTAGATTCCCTATCAAACTTGGGTACTAAATCCCTAATTACAAGGATTCTGGTATAAATAAACCTCTAGATATCATATCTGAAGCTCAACTACCTGATAAGGACTTTACTTTCCTTATCAGAATCAAACCCCTGTTTATGGGCCATATCGGACGGTTAATGCTGGTCTTTGCCTACCCTTAGTCCGATCTGATAAGCCACACTATGAGGTACCCGAGGGTCACACCACCGACAGCAGCCCCTGAGCTCTTCTCTGCTTTGTTGAAGAAATCTTAAAAAAAACAAGCTAGGAGGAGCTCTCTTTCAACTTGGCACTTCAACATCTTTGTCAAAGTTTGACGTCCTTGAAAAAGCCTTTGTTCGTCTTCTTTCGTGTGAGGTGCACCCACACGGTGTAGCCCCCGAGCCTCGAGTTAAATGAAACATTTTGCTCGAGGGTCCAAGAATATTCTACAAATAATAATCTTCTACTTCATAATCATGCCTTCGTTGAGACCTTGCTGAAAAAGGTCATGCTTAAAATCTTGAACTTGTGATGAACCAGAAAGAAATTGATCTTGAATCCTTGAATAAATTGATATCCTATTGTTCGGGCCTCTCGTGCACCGAGATGCCCACGGGGTCGAGGCATATTGGGCTTCACAAGTTCTCGGGGATTTTTGGTCCTAGGAACTCATACTTCGGATCGAGTGAGCCCCCGAGCAAGTGAGCCCTCGAGTGCGTGAGCCCCCGAGCATAAAAGTCCTTGGGCACACGAGCCCCCAAGTGTGAAGGCCCTTGGGAGTACGAGCCCCCGAGCATGAAGATCTTCAGGCACACACACGAGCCCCCAAGTGTGGGATCCACTAGCACAAATGATCTAAACCATTGTGGACTTCATCTGTTGCGCCACAAAAGGCTATTGTATAATTCCTCCTCCCATTCATGGTCAGTGCATGGCAGGCAAAAAAGCTAAAAAGATGTTCTATCTCTGACAGAGTCACACGCCACATGCTCTAGCGGAGTTAATGCAGCGTGAACTGCTTCGCCTTCTTCATCATAAAGCGCACGACGATTGAAGTGGCGTTCGCTGTGCTGATGGTTGTGGGAACGCTTCTATTTAAGCCGGCGCCCCCCTCACTCACCTAAGTCTTGCCATGGGTCCTCCTGACTCCTTCTCTTCTGCCTTGATGTCCCTTCTTCTTCACACCTGTAAGGGAGAGATTGTTGATGATGCTTACTGCTCCATGGATCCGTGATGTGCTGGGTTGGCCGCTGAACTAGCTACTCTAATCTTAAACCATTAGGTCTATCTAGTATGTTGATCCTTGTGTGAGTTTATTCTACCTACACTTGTGCAATGCGTAATTCTTGATTTTATAATCGTGACAGGATGTTGTATCCTTCCCGAGGCTTCTTGGCAGCACAAATCTTTCAGCTGACATGGTACCATCTGGCGTTTTAGTGCCACTTGTCTTGATGTCCGGATGCCAAGGTAGAGGCTCGACCCTACGAGGAGAGCTGGAGATGTTTGCTGGTGCAGGCACTCTAGGATTGCCGCTGACCCTGTCGATAAAGGCGGGTCAATATTGTTCTCCCTTTGGGCTGGTCTCTCACGGTCGGTGACTATCTCCTTCTGTCGAGGCAGGGAAGGCATGAAGTCGCTACTTCCATAGTTGCAGCTCCCGAGACCCTTGGCGTTCATGATGGTCGTGATGAGTTGACATTGCAGCATGCAAAGTTGGTGTGAGGACCTTGGTTCCCATATCCACAATGTTTGCTTTGCAGAATGCTGTCTCTGGCCGTCAGGATGTTTTTTATTTTTGATAGGAGGTTGTGTCTCCTTCTTTGAAGTGCTTTTAACCCCTGTAAGAGATTAGTCTTTGAGAAATAAAGGAATGCTTGAATTTGTGTTATTCATTGTATACCTTTTATCGTGTGTTTGTTTATACCCCACACGGTGGTGCTTTGTCGGCTGAGTCAATGAAGATAAAAGACTGCGGGTGTGCAGGAGTGCGGCTAAGGAGCCTACCTCCCTTTCCTAGGTATGGTTGTGTATATGGTGACCATATGCCGTCCCAACTCAGAGGGGGATGTAGTCTGTAATGGTCGGCGATTTCTTCAAAGATGTGCGGTTGCGGGTGTACGACTAAGGAGTCGACCCTCTCTCGGGTCCAGTTGCATGAATGGCAGCCATCAAGCACCCAACACGGAGGGGGATGTAACCGGCATGGGTCGGTGAGTTCTTCAAGGTGCACGATTATGGGTGTACGACTAAAGAGTCGACCCTCTCCCCAAACCGGTTGCATGCACGGTGGCCATCAGGTGCTCAACGTGGAGGGGAATGTATTCGGCACAGATCGGTGAAAATAGCGCTCGACTGTGGCTGTACAGCTCAAAGGCTGACCTCTTCCTGGTCTAGTTGTATGCCTGGGGGGGAGTAGTCAGTGAGGTCGGTGAGGTAAATGCTCGACTACGGGTGTATAGCCCGAGTGCTGACCCCCTCCTAACCTAGATGCATGCCCGAACGGAAGTAGTCGGCAGTGTTGACAAAGAAAGCGTCTTCTTGGGGTCGGTGAGTGCTTGGACAGGAATAATCGAAGAAGATTAGTAGCAAGATTTTGTTAAGCATAAAACCGGCGGAGGTGCTCGATATTCTAGGAGTTTGGTACTGCTTGCCCGTCTTCTCGCATCAGTCTGTATGCTCCTAGTCTTGTTACCTTAGAGACAATGAAAGGGCCTTCCCAGGGGGGAAAGCTTCTGCATCTCGACTAATGATTGTACTCAGCGAATTACCAAGTCACCTACTTTGAAGCTTCTGCTTTGCACATTGCGATCATGGTACCGTCGAAAGAGTTTGTTGATATCGGTCCGACTGTACTGTGGCTGCTACCCGAGCTTCTTCAATGGAGTCTGTGTCTTCAGCTCTTGTTTGTTCTATGGTTCCTTTGTCATAGTATTGGACTCGGGGGGAGTTATGTGACATATAGCTTGGCAAGATTGCTTTCAAAGCCGTAGACCAGGAAGAAGGGTGTCTGCCCTGTGCCTCGGTTTGGCTGCGTGTGGAGCCCCTAGAGTACTATGGATTGTTCTTGCAGCCACCTACCAGCGTATTTCTATAGAGTGTCAAAGATTCGAGCCTTTAAACCTTGTAGGATCATCCTATTAGCGCGTTCGCATTATCCTTTGGCCTGGGGGTGAGAGACTGGCGCGTATTTAACCTCGATCAGCCTTTCTTCACAGAAGTCCTAGAAGTCATTTGCTGTCAACTGAGTCTCGAGGTCGGTTATTATTTGGTTCAGAACACCAAACCGATAGGTGATTCCTTCGATAAATTGTGCTGCCTTCTTGGCAGTGTAGTTCTTCAGAGGCATAACTTCTATCCACTTGATAAACTTGTCGATGGCTACCAAGAATTGGTTGATGCCCTAGGGGGCCTTTTGGAAAGGTACAACCATATCGAGCCCCTAACATGCAAAGGGCTAAGTTGGCAGAATCATTTGCAGGGTTTGGGCTAGGAGGTAATTTTGCTTGGTGAAGAATTGGCAACCAACGCACCTTTTAACTAATTCCTTGGCGTCGTTGTTGGCCATTGTCCAGTAGAAGCCTAGTCAGAAAGCCTTACCGACCAACGTCTTTGCCCCAGCATGATTGTTGCAAGCTCCTGCGTGAACTTCATTGAAGATTTGGAGGCCATCGCTCGGCGAGATGCACTTTTGAAGTACCTTCATTGAAGCCGTGTGCTTGTATAGTTTTTCTCCGATGACCACGTACTGCTTGCTTTGTCTCGTGAGCTGTTTGGCCACGGTCTTGTCTTCTAGAACTGTACCCTTTATGATGAGGTTGATGAAGGGCTGTCTCTAGTTGCTGCCATCCTCGAGTATGGTGATGGTTGCTGACAGGTCGGTGTTTTGCTGCTCATCATCCTTGATCGAAGGTTTGGTCAGTTCTTGGACGAACATGCCTTTGGGGACTGTCACCCGGGAAGAGCTAAGGTGGGCTAGGGCATCGGCTGATGAGTTGTCGTTGTGAGGGATGTGATGGAACTCGAGGCTGAAGAACTTGCCTTCCAATTTTTAGACTTCGGTGCAATAGGCATCCATCTTTTCACTAGTGCAGGACCAATCCTTGTTGACTTTACTGATAGCCAGCTTGGAATCCCTGTAGACCATGAGCTATTCGACCGCGAGGGATACGGATATTCGGAGGCCGTGTATCATGGCTTTATATTCAGTTGCGTTGTTCGAAGCTTTAAACAATAGTTGTAGTACATAACGCAGCTCTTCTCCTTTCAGAGATTTTAGGAGGATTCCTGCGCCGGTGCCATCTATGTGTTGGGTACCGGGTAGGCTATGCTAGCATAAAATAAAACTTTTTCTACCCCGTTCAACCTAGGAACCATACAAGTAATGGGATCATGGATCATTACCTCTAGTCGCAAGATGTGCTAGGGTAGCGGAAGAAAAGTTAGGGAAGCGCGTCCTCGATCAACTCCGCCCAGCTCCGTCTGATCCTTGGTGATGAAGACGATGCAACCTTGCGATCCTCACGTCGAGATGATCAGCGATGTCTCTATGGTATCCACACGTACAGGGACAGGATCACCTCACGCCAGTATGCTAGTACCGCTCGCGAGGTTAGGGGAGATGCAGCCACAGCAGGTGAGGCCAGGGGAGAGGTGGCAGCTAGGGTTAGGGTAGGGGCGAAAGCAACAACCTATTTCCCTTAGCCTCTTCTATCCTTATATAGAGTCCTCTGATGGGCCATTAATCAACATTAAAGCCCACCAGATCTAATCTGCACGTTCCGCCTGAAAGTTTTGGCCGAGACCCGAAAGTTTCGGTCGAGGCCCGAAACTTCCAAAAATAACATTCTATATCGAATTTATTTTGATCCGGAAGTTCTAGACCAACCGGAACTTCTGAACCCGGAACTTCCAGTCCAATCGGAACTTCCGAAAATAACATTCTATAGCGAATTTATTTCAGCCCGGAAGTTCCGGTCCAACCAGAACATCCGATTCGTCCAGAATTCGCCTCTAGAGCAGGCCCAAAAGTTCTGGTCCAACCGAAACTTCCGGTTCCTCTAGAACTCGCCACCAGGGCGGGCTAGGAAGTTCCGGTCCAACCAGAACTTTCGGTTCCTCCAGAACTTGTCTCTAGGGCATATTTCCATCAATCTCCCACTTGCACTAGAGTCAATACTCGCAAGCTTCAAATCCCATCCCCTTAAGCATGTGACCCGATAGGTTCATATGTAAACAGTCGCTACCCGGAAACCATTTCCGAATCGCTAGTCAATAGCAGTATCTAGCAGCACATACTGACCCCCGAATGCATATAAAAGATCATATCAACTGAACCTTGATATACTCACGCACCAATCCCTTTAGCACAAGACATCAGTCAAGCTTAAGGCAAGATTCGTGTCACCCTTGTGATAGCTCGACACTTCACTCGATCAAGTAGTGGATTAATCATGATTAACTCTTTAATCATAGTGGCATGGCCATGCACTTTTCCAATCTAACTATCTCGAGGGGCCCAAAGATGTCTCTCCCGTTATTTAGGAGGGATAAATTCTATCTTGATCGCTCACATCCCAAGACATGTTTCATAACATACCCGAAAGCAACCTTTATAACTACCTAGTTATGGAATAGTGTTTGGAAGCCCCTAAGTGTGTTAGTACACATTCTGTAATCAATGACGATCTCAGGTCAAAGGATTCTGCATGTACACCATTTGAGATGACAACTGATGGCACATCAAGAATAAACATCCCAGCAGTATCTCAAGGTGGGTCTATCCAACACCATGTTCTCTGACATGTATCCACATCACTGATTTGATATCTCTATATCTATGATCCATGAAACATGATCATTAATCAATCAGATGTGCTAATCTATAAATCATCACTGTCCCACATGATGATATGAGATTAGGGATTGTTTAGAATAACATCATTATAAAACAAAGAGTTTCACAAACAAGTCACATACTTGCTGATCAATGTAAAAGATAATTATTCAAAGAATAACATAACCAATTATCCAAAATACATCAGCATAGACAAGACTCCATCTCTCATATACACTAGACTCAATCACACAAGTATCTAATACTCATAGAACTCAATTGCGCCTCATGCTTGGGCTGCGAGAGAGGTTTCGTCAATGGATCGGCAATGTTCGAATCCGTGTGCACCTTGCATATCTTTACATCACCTCTATCTATGATCTCTCGGATGAGGTGATAACACCGTAGTATATGCTTGGACTTCTGTTGCGACCTAGGCTCCTTAGCTTGCGCAATGGCACCACTATTATCACAATAGAGGTCCACTAGACTAGACGCACTAGGGACAACACTCAACTCAGAAATAAATTTTTTGATCCAAACAACCTCTTTTACAGCTTCAGAAGCTGCAATGTACTCGGCCTCCGTTGTTGGATCTACAACCATTTCTTGCTTGGAACTTTTCCAACTCACTGCGCCTCCATTAAGGCTAAGCACAAATCTAGATTGTGATCTCGAATAGTCATGATATGCGGCAATTGCTAGGATGATCCGAATAGACTTTAGCATTGCGACGTGCAAAAATGTTTCATCATAATCAATACCTTGAATTTGCCTGAAATCTTTCGCCACCAATCGTGCCTTATAGATGTGAACATTTCCATCAACATCTATATTTTTCTTAAAAATCCATTTACACTCGATAGTCTTGACACCATCAGGTGGATCGACCAAGTTCCAAACTTGATTCTCTCACATGGATTCTAACTCGGATCTTGTGACTCCAAGCCATTTCTCAGAGTCTAGTCCCATCACCGCTTCCGAGTAGGTCATAGGTTCATCATTCTCCAATAATAATATGTCGTGCTGCCCTGTGGTTAGAAACATAAACCGCTTGGGTACACGACTAACCCTTTCCGACCGACGTGGGGCTGGTGTCTCGACAACAGGTTCTAGAATATCTTGCATATCGAGTTGTGGTTCAATAGGAGCTGAAACACTTTCCAGTGGTTCTCGAATCTCTTCGAGTCGCACCGTGCTCCCACTAACTCCTTTCGAGAGAAACTCTTTCTTAAGAAAAACACCATTTCGGGCGACAAACACTTTGCCTTCTTCTTGGTTATAGAAGTAATATCATCTGGTTTCCCTTGGATACCCCACAAAGAAGCATTTATCAAATTTGGGAGTGAGCTTATCAGACGTCAAACGCTTTACATAGGCCTTACAACCCCATATCTTTAGAAAAGATAACTCGGGACGCTTTCTAGTCAATATCTCATATGGTGTCATCTCTATAGATTTAGATGGAACCCTGTTCAATGTGAAAATAGTAGTTTCTAGAGCGTATCCCTAGAAGGACAATGGAAGATCAAATTGACTCATCATTGACCGGACCATGTCTAACAAAGTTTGGTTTCTCCGCTCGGACACCCCATTCCATTGAGGCGTGTCTGGTGGAGTCAGCTGTGGAATAATTTCACATTGCTTTAGAAGATCAATAAACTCATGGCTCAAATATTCACCTCCATGATCCGATTGCAGAAATTTAATTGTCTTTCTATATGATTTTGTACCTCATTCTGGAACTCCTTGAACTTTTCAAAGGATTCAGACTTATGCCTCATTAAGTAGATGTAACCAAATCTACTAAAGTCATCGGTAAAAGTAATGAAGTACTGAAAACCACCTCTGGCTGTAGAACTCATTGGTTCACATACATCTGTATGTACAAGGGCCAACAATTCATTTGCCCTCTCACTTTGACCAGTGAAAGGCATCTTAGTCATTTTGCCAAGTAAACAAGACTCGCATGTGTCAGATGATTCGAAATCAAATGACTCCAGAAGTCCATCTTTATGGAGCTTCTGCATACGCTTCTCATTTATATGACCTAAACGATAATGCCAAACAAAAGTAGGATTCAAGATTCAGAATATATAATCCATTCAACAATGGACAAGTACCATAGAGCATACCATTTAAAAATATCGAACAACACTTGGTCTTTATTATGAATTCATAAGCATCTTCCTCCAAACATGAATAAGAGATAATGTTTCTGCCCAAGGCAGGAATGAAATAACAATTATTCAATTCCAAAACTAATCCTAAGGGTAGCGATAAAAAATAAATGCCGATGGGCAACGCAGCAACTTTTGCACCATTGCTGATGAGGACATCCAACTCGCCTCTTGCACACTTCCTTGTCCTATTCAGTTCCTGCAACGATTTGCCAGTATGAATCATTGATCTGGTATTAAATACCCATGAATCATTTGGATGAGTAGCAAGATTAATTTCAATAACATTTATGTCTAAAGTGAAAGTCTTACTTTCCTTCTTCTTTTTGAGTTCTTCTAAGTACAACTTGCAGTTCCTCCACAATGACCAATCTTATGGCAGTGGTGGCAAGTGTCAGAAGTAGCAGGCCAACCTTGGACTTTCCAACAGGTTTAGGCTTAGAGCTCGAGATCTCATCTGAAGCGTTAGCCTTGCCCTTATGTTTTCACTTCTTGCTATCCTTCTGAACCATCAACACATGACTAGAGATGAATGACTCGAAGCTCGTAGGGAGCGACTGGAGAATCACATCTGTAGCCAACTCTTGGCCAAGGGAAAAACCAAGTTTTTCTAGGCTCTCAATGTAACCAATCATCTTGATCACATGAGGACAGACTAGACTACCTTCTACCAACCTGCACGCAAATAAGTACTTTGAGGTGTTGTAGCTCTCGGCCCGTGCTTGGTTCTCAAACATGCCTTTGAGTCTCACGATCATATCGTAGGCATCCCTATTCTCATATTGCGTCTGAAGCTCAGAGGACTACGTCGTCTTCCGCTCAGTTGCCTTGTGTGCGTTGCACCTTCCTCCTAATCTCTTTCTGCATCGTGTTCTTTCTTTCTGCATGGTATCAGAGCAAGTCTGATCCTACGATGAGTGCCCCCTCCGACTCAACCTCTCGACCCACTGCTGCTTCTGCACTCGCGCCGGCCACCGGAAACGTCATCCCGCCGTCCCATGGGGCTGATCCAATGAGCTCAGTTATCAACGTCACTTCCGTCAAGACTCACGTCCCTGTCACGCTTGACGTCTCCGGCTCCAACTACTCCTAGTGGAGTACTCTCTTCACCGTCTTCGTCGGCAAGTGTGGTCTTCTCGGCTTTATCGACGGCACCATTGATCCCGACCTCAACAACGCTCATCGTCGCTAGGACTTCGCGGTCCGCTCATGGATCTATGGGTCAATCTGTGAGATCTTTGAGATCATCGTTGAACCTCACCAGACGACGCGTCAAGCCTGGAATGCGATCGAGGAACTTTTCCACGATAACAAGGAAAGCCAAGCCGTTTTTCTTGAGGCGGAATTTTGGAGTATTGTATAGGGCGACATGCCCATGGCTGAGTACTGTTGAAAGCTCAAAAAGATCGCCGATGCTTTACAGGATATCGGCTAGCCTGTGACCGACAAAGCTCTCGTCCTCAACGTCATCAAGGGGATGAACAAACGGTTCTCATCCACGGCTCAACTCCTTCCTTTACTTGATCCATTTCCTATTTTTTTGCGCACCAGGTCAATTTTGGACATGGCAGAAAAGAAACTTGCAAATGAGTTCGCCGTGGCAAGCAGCATGGTTTTACTCGCTTCTGCTACTGCCGGCAACTCCACGGCACTAATGGCGGCATCCACTACTGCTCGGAACCCTCCTAGCGTTGGAAATAACCAGCGCAAAGGAAACAAATGGCAGAAAAACATGTACCGACAGAACAACTACATCGCTCGCACGCCAGCTCCTGGTGGTGGGCCGTAGTTCTGCTTCAGCGGGCCGCCGGCAGCCTGGTCACCAAATTGGGGTGGAGCCCGGCGGATGAATTCTCCAGGGATTCTTGGCCCAATGCCCATCAGAGGGCAGCCGGCGCCGGACAGCAGGCATTCTCGGCCTTTGTAGGCCCACCGGCGCTATCTGCTTTGCCGGCGCCCACGACGCCGATTTCTGCTCCGAACTGGGACTCCACCGGCCTGATCGCAGCTATGAACGCCATGTCGATACCTTGTGGCCACGCTAGTGACCGGGTGTTTGACGCCGGTGCTACCTCCCATATGACCTCTCACTCCAGTATACTTCAATCTTCCCAACCCTTTACTTCACCTTCCTTTGTCACTGTAGGAAACGGTTCTGCTTTGCCTATTTCACTCATAGGTCACACTATTTTACCAACTAGTAACCACTGCTATCATCTTCAGGATGTTCTTGTTGTTCCCCACCTAGTTAAAAATCTCCTTTCTGTTAGAAAATTTACTCGTGATAATTCTTGTTCTGTTGAATTTGACCCCTTCAGTTTTTCTGTTAAGAATCTTCAAACCGAGACAGAGACTCTTCGCTGCAATAGCAGTGGAGATTTATACATATTCCAGTCCACAAAGCCTTCATCACCAGCCACCTTCACTGCTACCTGCTCCGCGGATCTGTGGCATCGTTGACTTGGTCACCCAGCTTTACACAATTTATCGTTTGTTCCTCAATTTTCCAAATGTAATAAGACCAAACAGTCACTTTATCATGCTTGTCAGCTTAGAAAACATGTCCGTCTACCTCTTAGACAGTCTACGTCATCTACTCATACTCCGTTTGAACTCTTACATTGCGATTTATGGACCTCTCCCATCTCTAGCCCGGTTTCCAATATTATTTAGTTATCCTCGATGACCACACCCACTATCTTTGGATTTTCTCTCTTCGCTACAAAAGTGATGTTTTTGACATTTTTAGTAGCTTCTATCCATACGTCCACACACAATTTCGCAAAAACATACTAGCCATCCAAGTTGACAACGGTGGGGAGTTCGTTAACTCTCGCACATCCACACTTCTATCCTCCCATAGCACCCATCTTCACCTTTTGTGTCCTCACACGTCCTCCCAAAATGGCAAAGCTAAGCGCATCATCCGTACCATTAACAATATCATCCGTACTCTCCTGATCCAAGCAAATATGCCTCCAACCTTTTGGGCCAAGACTCTTGCCACCGCTACCTATCTCCTAAACCTACGCCCTACCTCAGCCCTTCAAAATCACATACCATTCTAACTCCATAAGAAACCACCCTCCTACAATCATCTCTGAGTTTTTGGTTACCTCTGCTACCCTAACATATCAGCCACCACTCCCCATAAACTTGCCCCTAGATCAGCCGCCTGTATATTTCTCAGCTATCTTAGTTCTCATAAGGGGCATCGGTATTACAACTCAGTCACTCGCATGGTTATCATCTCTTGGCATGTGGTGTTCGATGAGGGCACTTTTCCATTTGCTAAAATTGTGTCCCCATCTACTGCTGCTTTTAACTTTTTGTAGGATTCTATGCCTGATCCTATAGCCGTGCCTTCTGCGCATGCTCTAGGGACCATGCCTACCACCAGGCCTGATTTTGGTGTCGACATCGAGTGCTTGGTGGACACACAGTTGGGCTCCCACAGCTTCACGCCTAGCCCATGAGCAGATCCATCTGTAGCTCCGAGTGATGGGCTGCATGGTTCTAGTGGCGAGGCTAGCCAAGCGTTGGCTCGCTGAATTTTTTTTAAATAATACATTTAAAAAAAATCAAATTTGGTACGCGGATTTTAAAATTTACAAAATTAACCTTCTGTCGGCACTTGGTATGCCGATCTAGGCCGATCGGCCCTAGATCAGCATACCATATACCGATCTAGGCCAGTCGGCTAGATCGGCCGGTGACCAGGTCTTGGTCGGCATTTGATCTATCGATCCGGCCTAGATCGACGAACCATCTACCGATCTACAAATTCAATATTAATTTTTTTTGACAAATTCAATATTAAAAAACCATCTTTTTTATTATATATCCGTAAAATTGTAGAATATTATGTGGAATTAGAGAAATTTGCACACTTTCTCGTTCTCTATTTTGAAACGAGATTGCAATATCTATTTCGTAGGGAATCACACATCTGCAATTAAGCTCGTAAAATATGGTATTGAAGTGTAAGTGCAAGATATTCAAATTGTAAGTAGATAGTGAATAGCATGCAGATAAAGAGGTTCCAATACATATAGTACAATACCTAAAGATGTTCGAAAGCAATCCAACAGAAAGTAGGCGCAATAACTAGTTCAACAGATTACAAATGGCATACTGGTAGTATGGACGTTAGGTCCTACTGATTTCTCCGTTATCTTTCTTCCCTAGCGTGTCTGGCCTATTTTCTTTTCTCTCTATACTTGAGCTCTCGCTGCCTATGGTATGCCCTTTGTTGCCTTTCCTCTTCATCAAGTCTTGCACTCCTTGCTCGCTCATCAGCTTTCCTTCTCCTTGTTTCATACTCTGAATGACTTTCTGCCTCTATGATCCAATCATCCTCATACGTAGGTGATGCTACATCTACCCACCGACGGAATGCGCATCTCCTTACATTTTGCTGCCGTAATGGACATAAAGGTAAGTGTTACGGTAGAAAATAGTGCGAAAATAAGCTACGATTTATTTGTTATCCCTTACCGCGAAGTGGTCATATAGGTTAGGGCACATGAATTCTCTCCTTCCCCTTGATTCCCCTCCGAGTGAAGTCCTTAGCATGCAACGACTATCACAGGCGCACGTAAGTCGGTGCTCCCACTCGGGGATTCCTAGAGGATTTGTCATCCAATTTGAACTAACATGCTCCACCTTTAGCCGATACTCTTCCTTCCTCCGTGTGTACTCCTCCACAGTCTCGGCTTGTCGTATGGGCTCTCTGGTGGATTGTTGCCCTGAATCATCGATCTATTGGGTAAAACCACGCCGCCTTGGATTATCCTATAAGACTAAATAACTATAGTTACTTACACCAAAGTTAGTAATCAATGGATGAATAAAGTAATTTAATATTCTCATGCTCACCACGAAGTCGTCCTCGATGGTAGGACATATGAAGTATCTTCTGCTAGCAGCTCATCCTAATGTTGCGGTCATTACCTGGCAGCAATCTCTGTAGTGATATTTAGGGCTTTGAAGCCATGGCAGCACTCCGATCGGATTGATTCTCCAATCACTTTGCTTGGACTAGGCACGACGTCCGTAATCCTCCTTCCTTGTAGCGTACTGTGTGTTTATTTTGCTAGGAGAGAACCAACGTCCATCAAACACCGGCTTCTCAGTATCCACCCACTCAATGAAGCCACACCTCCTTCTGCCCGATTTCCTTTCAACGTTCGAGTACCACAACTCCTCCTCAACGTTGGGGCAAATAAAGTACCTCCTTTCACGAATGTCATGTCATTTTCCTATCTCTAGTTGGCACCAATCCCCATAATGGCACAAAGGCCGATCGGTCCACGGAGGGATGAGATAAGCAAAAGGATCTCTCCTTCAGTCCGGGTGTTCGATCCCCCTAAGATTAGTAGAGGAGGAAACCATCTAGCTACACAAAATAAGACATGGTCAGATTTTTAAGTGAAACACATCGCATCATAATGTAGAAGCAGAAGAAGAAACAATATGTAGAAGCAGAAGAAGAAATAATACGTAGAAGCAGAGATACTATCAAGTCTATAATCACAATAGTAAGTGCATAATGACATAGTACGACATATAGTAATAAATGGATCGGTACAAATCGTCCGTCCCCATGATAACAACCGCACGCCATACAAAGCACCATGCCTACCCCGAGTGCATCTCGGTCACTGGTCTGAGAAAATAAACCTATCTGGTGAACGGCACACCCTAGGCAGCCTGGTGGGCTGGTCCTCCGGCTACGTCGGTGGTGGGGCTCCTGTCGGTAATATGATCCTAGCTACCACCCGAGTGGTTTTAAGCTGACCAATCAATGGTTAGAGCTAGCCAGGAGGACAATAATTGGGATCTGAAGGCGACTGAGACCAGCACTCAGGAAAAAAGCCCTCCTGACCACATGTATTCGGACGGTCACCATTAAGAGCCAGGTCGTCATTAATCTCCACAATCCCGCAGTTATTAGCGCGGTTATCCTTTGAGTTATTACCCACGATCTGACTGTTTATGTCATTAATAGGTTATTAGTGGGGATTTATTCATCATTTATAACCCCCGATCTCTCCCTTATAAAGGGATCGGTGAGAGCCTGAAAGAAAAAAAGACTCATACAATCTGAAGCATTCATACGCTAGAGGTTATTCACACCCTAAACTCATACCACACATAGGATTAGGGTTATTATCCTCCGGGAGGCCCGAACCTGTCTAAAATCCCTTGTCTCTGTCCCTACGATTGAGATAACCATTAGATCATAGCACCGCACTTCCCCTAGCCTAAACAAAAACCTCTCTGCAGGCACCCCTATAGGGTACTGTTGTCTTACACAACGACAGCTAGCACGCCAGGTAGGGGCGGGTGCGTTTGTGTTTTTTTTCAACTGATTCAATGGCTGTTGTCTGCAAAATCGGCACTCAGGTTCCCGTTGGAACTGTGATCACTTTCGGAAGTCTATTTTTCATTGGTGATTGTATGCGCCAATTGGTGCTAACTACTGCTGCCCCAATGAGGGCAAAATCTTCACGCACTGTGATAGTACGTTCTTCGGTCCCCAAGGCATCCGAGCGCCCAACTCAGCCCAGGGCACCTGTTACGACCCTTCGGGCGTCCAAGCGCCCAGCTCTGGACCAGAAGGGCGAACGGTCCAGCGGCGTCAATTCACCAAGGTCGTTTCTAAGCGACCTCGCCATCAGGCTGTATCGGTTAAACCGATGCCTTCTCCAAACGTCATCATGACGGTCATAGGGGCTATCTCTGACAACGAGCCTTCTAACTCCGCTGAGTCTAGCACTCACTGACGCCAGCCCCACGAGCGCAATGCTGCTCGCTCAGCACGTCACGCGAGAGTCCGTGCTACGGCCGGTGTCTCTCGCCAAGGCGCCTCAGACACCTACACCATGGACTTCGAAGGTCATGCCATGTACCGCACGCCGACCACGAACCTCCTCGCCATCGAAAGAGCTAGCTACCCTCCCCGACTCGCTTGAGCTCCAAAGGGCTTGGGCAATGACCCAGGCTGCTGCTGCTCAGATTACTGAAGTGGCGCCGCCCGCACGGTCAAGATCACCAAGGTCGTCTCCATGGGCGAGGCGTTTGCCTACCAGATCCTGATCCCTGGAT
The DNA here is from genome assembly GCA_000418225.1 of Zizania latifolia. Lineage (NCBI taxonomy): Eukaryota > Viridiplantae > Streptophyta > Magnoliopsida > Poales > Poaceae > Zizania > Zizania latifolia. Next base: position 52,440 of record KE372940.1, on the reverse strand, counting down.
CAAAGGTCAATTTCCCGATCGCTCCGGCGGTCAGAACGTTCACTGGCTAGATCCCAGTCTTCGGACCGAAGGTCAGCGTCCTGACCGTCCGGGCGGTCGGAGTGTTCGCTGACCAGATCACGGTCTTTAGACCGTAGGTCGCCTCCCCGATCGCTCCGACGGTCAATGCGTTCGCATTTGAGCGAGCGTCTTGGGAGTTCCTACTCGGGGGACGCCAGAGAATACATCAACCAAGCACGGCATGCACGTAACACCATTTCTCACCGCCGTAGTGAACGCGAGCGCCGTGAGCTCAGTCGTCGAGATCTATTCGACCGGAGTTATGGTACGCCTGGGGCTAACGACCTGACACCGACATTTCGCGCCACGATGGCTTTCCAGCCTTCTCCGAGCGCCTTCGTCGAGTGGAGTGGCCCCGAAATTTCTGCCCAATGGGAGTTGCGCCATACGACAGCAAAACCGACCCCTCACAGTGGCTACGGCTGTATTACACGGCCATTCGCGCAGCCGGAGGGAATCAGCATGTCATGGCTAATTATCTCCCCATGATGTTGACTTCGGCCGCCATCAGCTGGCTGACCGGGCTCCCGGAGAATTCTATTAACTCCTGGGAAGAGTTGTGTGATGCTTTCATCTCCAACTACCAAGAAACTTGGCAAAGGCCGATCTCACATCACGACCTACGCCAAGTACGCCAAAAGGACGGCGAGTCCCTAAGGGACTACATCTGTCGCTTCTTCGAGCGTCGGAACACCATCGCTAGCATCTCCAACACCGACATAATGTCCATATTCCAAGATGGTTTGCGGAAGTCCTCGGAGTTATTTCGCTATCTGGTGATGCATGAGCCAAGCAACCTTGGGGCGATGATCACTATCGCCGAACAATTCGCCAGCGCCGAGGATGCTGAGCGGGAGCAATTGCACCCGAAAGCTCAAGAGTCTGACAAGGCAAAGAAGAAGAAGAAGAAGGATCGCTGCCAGTCGCCTTCACGTGATGATCGGGACAAGCCCGGTTCCTCCTCTCGCAATGGAACAAAAAGAGGAAGAACAAGGAGAGCATTGTCGCTGACAAGGATTCCCGACCGTCTGGTCGGAATAACTTGGCATTGTAGGAGGTATTGGATAAACCCTGCATAATTCATCCTAACAGCAACCACACCACCCGCCGGTGTTATCAGCTGCAGAATTAGATGGTGAAAGAGGCGAAAGCAAATCCCCGACAAGACAAGCATCGCTGGGATGACAAGAAAAAGAAGTCCAAAGAGGATGATGAAGACGCCGAAGCGTCTCCGGCGGTAAACGACTTCCAGGAGCCCGCCCGAACGGTCTCTATGATTTTTGGTGTCGCAATCGCTGCTAAAACCAAGCGTCAACAAAAGCTACTGGCCCGCCGCATCAACGCCATCAGCAACGAGCCGACCGAGCGCCTACGGTGGTCGGAGATCCCGATCTCTTTCAGCCACGTGGATCAGTGGACGGACGTCCCTAAGCTAGGATGGCTTCCCTCTGGTCGTCGACCCGGTCATCCTCAAGGTCCGCATCAAGAGGGTGTTGATTGATGGTGGCAGTGGCCTCGACGTTCTGTTCAAAGGGACGATGGCCGCACTCGACATCACCGAATCCTCTCTCCAGAAGACGGATACACCCTTCTATGGGATCGTCCTAGGGAAGGCCTCCATACCACTCGGCACTATCACTCTGCCGGTCACGTTTGGTACTCGGGATAATTACAGGACCGAGCATATCAAGTTTTACGTCGCCAACTTTGAGACCACCTACCACGCCGTTCTTGGGCGGCCGTCCCTCGCTAAATTTATGGCGGTACCCCACTACGTATATCTGGTCCTTAAAATTCCTGGACCAGGTGGAGCCTTCTTCGTGAAGGGGGATGTTGCCACCTTGCATGCCTGTGAGCGGGATAGCCTCGCCTTAGGGGAAGCCACGAACATTTCTGTTCGGATGGAGGAGATGGTCCAAGACGCCAAGACGACGTCGACCATAAATATAGAGCTCCCGACCACCACACCATCTACATCAAGCTTGGTGCCCTCGCCTGCTGAGTACAAGAGTATTCAGCTCTCGGATGCCGACCACTCTAAGACAGCGCTGATCGGGATAGCGCTAGATCCTAAATAGGAAAGCGCGCTCGTCAGCTTCCTCCGCTCCAATGTTGACATCTTCGCCTGGCAGCCATCTGACATGCCTGGCGTACCTCGGGAGCTGATCGAGCATGAACTCCATGTTTACCCGACCGCCCAGCCGGTCAAATAGAAGATGTGCAGATTTGCTCAAGATCGCAAAGAAGCCATCAAAGAAGAAATCGCACACATGTTGGCAGTAGGATTTATAAAAAAGATGTATCATCCTGACTGGGTAGCAAACCCGATCTTTGTAAAAAAGAAAAATGGAAATAGAGAATGTGTATTGACTACACCGATCTCAATAAGCGATGCCCTAAAGATCCGTTCCCACTACCATGCATTGATCAAGTGGTCGACTCCACTGCCGGCAGTGCCCTTTTATGCTTCTTGGATTAATACTCGGGCTACCATCAGATCAGTCTGAAGGAGGAAGATCGAGAGAAAACATCATTCATCACCCCATTCGGCGCCTACTGCTATACATCAATGCCTTTTGGACTGAAGAATGCAGGGGCTACGTACCAGCGGGCCATTCAGCACTGTCTGGCTGATCAGATCAGCCGCAACGTTGAGGCTTATGTAGATGATGTCGTCGTCAAGTCTAGAAGGCCAGAAGATCTCATCGCCGACCTCCAAGAGACTATAGACAACCTCCACAAATTCCGATGGCAGCTCAACCTGAAGAAATGTGTATTTGGAGTGCCGACCAGAAAGCTGCTCGGGTTCATCGTCAGCAATCGAGGAATTGAAGCCAATCCCGAGAAGATCTCCGCAATTTTGAACATGGACAAGCCTAGCAGCGTCAAGCATATCCAGCGCCTTACAGACTGCATGACATCGCTTGGTCGGTTCATTTCCCGACTAGGTGAGCACGGAATGCCCTTCTTCAAGTTGCTAAAAAAAGAAGGTGATTTGGCCTGGACACCGAAGGCCGACCAAGCATTCGCCGACCTCAAGAAGTTTTTATCTTCTCCGCCTGTCTTGGTTGCGCCGACTCCTAGTGAAACACTCCTTCTCTACATCGCCGCCACGACCCATGTGGTCAGCACCGCCATGGTTGCCGAGCATCCGGAGGAAGGACATTCCTATCCGGTTCAAAGACCGGTATATTTCATATCTGAGGTGCTCAGACCATCTAAATCTGGTTCTCCCATGTCCAAAAGCTGCTGTACGCCATCCTCATTACCGTTCAGAAGCTCAAGCATTATTTTCAAGCTCACTCGGTGGAGGTGATCACTGAATTTCCACTCGGCGATATTTTCTGGAACCGAGATGCGACTGGTCGGATCGTGAAGAGGACCATTGAGTTAAGAGAATACAATCTCGACTTCAAGCCCCGCACTGCCATCAAGTGAGAGATTTAGTTCTCCACCGAGTACAATCAGTAGTCGGCGCCCACAAGCTATCAGCTCCATAGGAAGGACCATACATCATCTCCGAAGTCACCCGACTAGGATCATATCGCCTAATTTGTGAAGACGGTCAAAGGATTGTGAATTCATGTAATATTGAACATCTTCGACGTTTTTATCCTTGAAAAAACAAGCTAAGTTATTGTTTTCAATAAAGATGTTTGACTTTTATTTCATTCGCCTTCTTTCATTCTTTTTGCTTGATGTAGGACCGAAACTAGCGACCAGAGGGGGGGGGTGAATGGGCGCAAAACAGAAAACAGCGGAAAATAAAATTCAGGACAGAAGGCTCAAACCGGAAGTTCCGGTTTGGAGCCGGAAGTTCCGACTGAGTGCTTGCACCGGAAGTTCCGAGACTATAAGCGCAAACCGGAAGTTCCGGTTGGAGTCGGAAGTTCCGATGTACCGGAAGTTCCGGTCGGAGCTGGAAGTTCCGATTAACTCAGAGCACCATACCGAGAGCTCAAACCGGAAGTTTCGGTGGAAAATCGGAAGGTCCGGTTTGCCTGGAACAGCTCGAAAACCTTTCAAAAACTCTCCATATCAAGTTGTCCCAAAGAGGTAGATGATGACCAAAGTGTAGGTGAGTGCAACAAGCGTTCTTTTGCAGAAGAACCGCACAAAAGCACTCAACCTAACACAATCACCATCAAGAACAAATAAAACTTGGGCAACAAGAAAACTTCTCACAAAAAGCGA
>KE372940.1:34426-45492 GCA_000418225.1 Zizania latifolia | reverse complement strand
GGCGGCGGGCACCAGAGCAGGTGCCGATGATGGTGCAAGGGCAGACACCGCCTCGCTCGTCGGGGTAGGTGCATCAGCACTCGGCGCCACCATTGCCGCACCCACGTCGCCAGTGGTAGGGATACTCGGAGCCGGAGACCCACTCGCCGTCGCAGTCTTCTGCTGCTCAGCGGCCTCGGCATAAACCACCACATCAATGGTGGGGGTGGTCGATGCGGTCGGGCTGGCCGTGTCCTGGTCGGACAACGGCAATGAAGCACGACTGCATAAAAATAATCACCAATCTCAAAACAAGGTTAGGTTTAATTACTTGACTAATACAATTGACAACAGGACTTACCACCCCAATTTTTGGAGCACCGTCTTCTTCAACCGCAGACTGGGACCTGCTCCAGGGGTAAATCCAGTCAACGAAGGTGGAGGAGGTGGGGGTGGTTGTGTTGGAGGCAGCGGTTGTGTTGACACGGAGGATGACGATGTGGCAGCACCTCCTATCGTCGGAATCACCGCGGACGTCTCCGAGTCAGCGCCCGCCTCCCCGGCGAAGGACGATGGGATCTTTGGAGGCTCGTCAGTTGCTGCAGCTCTCATCACCGCCGTCGCCATAGCCACCAACATCTTCACCCTTTTTGTCTTGGGAAGGCAAATTTCTTTGCCCTTCCTCCTCTCGCCAGTCGGCCTAGCGTGTGGGTCGACATCTTTCTCGCCGACCCCCCGAGGTTGCTCGGGTAATGGCGCCAGCGAGCAGAAAACCTCCCGACCCTATGCAGTTCAAGGATTAGCACTCACACTCGGCAGGTGATATTATCAAGATTCAAAACTTTGCAGAGTAAAAAGAACTTACTGCTGGTTGGGGGTTGCTAAGCTTGAAGGGCTGGAGGTTGACATCAGGGTTGAGCCCAAGCCGATTGGCAAAAAGTAGCCTTGCCCTACTCTTCACCTCATTAGAATCGAGGTACTCAGCCCTCTCTCTGGTCAGGTCATTTAGGCCCGAATACTCGAAAGCCGGATGAAGCCGAAGCTTCAGTGGCTGGATCCGGCGACGCATGAAACTGAGCGCCACGTAGACGCCCGACAAGTGAGCCGCCCGAAGCTGCTGGATCATCTTCACCAACTCGTCCACTTGACCTTGCTCCTCTGGTTGGCAGCGATCGGACTAGGTGAGTGCTGGCATCGGCACCCGATCGATTTCAAGGGACAAGGCCGGCTCGTGGTTGGCGACATAGAACCAGCCCGAGTGCCAGGCATTGTTGGAGGAGGGGAGCGGCACCGGGATGTACTCGGCCACCTTCTCGTCTCAGAGTTGATGCCTGCAGCCGCCGACCACCTTCTTCTTGTTGTTCGGCCGCAGACAGAAGTAGTGGCGAAACACAAGTTGAAGTGGGGCTCAATGCCCAGAAAAGCTTCACACAGGTGTACAAAGATAGCAAGGTGGAGGATATAATTTGGATTGAGGTTGCAAAGAGAAATGTCGTAGTGGTGAAGGACGCCATGGAAAAAGGGATGGGCCGGTAAGCCAAACCCGTGAAGAAAAAAGGACTCGAACACCACGAGTTCTTGGGTGTTCAGAGTCAGAAACGCCTCGCCACCAGCAGAACGCCACGCCGACAACACGCTCGGTGGAATCTCACCTCGCTTCTCCAGCATCGCCACCATGCGCATTGTTGCCTTCGATGGCTGAAATTCCGTCGATCGGTCGACTGCCTCTTGAGGATTGAGCGCCGCCATTGTGATGTCTAAAGGTGGAGCTAGAGGCTTAAAGCTGAACAATCGCCGTGCTTTGCGATAGCAAACAATGCAGTTGCAATGTCGCTTGGGGTTGCGAGGCGCCAGAGCTCAAGAAAGAAGATGAAGGCTTAAAGTGCGCACAAGGTTTAAGGGTCCTCATGCGAGCTATTTATAGCCTTCCCGCACGGTGGTTTGGATTCCCGAGGCGTCGCGACTGCCTAAAAACGTGTACCGAAGCAATTTTTGCCATTGATTGTGCTGGTCAATATTTTATTAAGCTTACCATCTAACCGATGACTGCAGATCCAGCGGCGGATGACAGGGGATAAATCGGTGCTTGCGGTTTATTAATTTAAACTCGCGTCCGAAGTGTTGTCTTGGAAGTTGGGAAATCCCTTGAACTATCGATTCTAACAGGTGCCAGTCTGCATGGGCAGACGTCCTTTCACCCGAGGAAGACCCACAAACACTCTACGGCGCCGCGCTGCGCCAACTGACATCTTTTCGCCAAAAAACACTCGATGGGCCTACAAGTCCCTAGACTCAAACTGGTACTGCGGACGCCAATTTGACGGTTGGGCGGATTTGAAGCATTTTTGATACTCGAGCTTATTTTATTCAAAGAAACTCTAGTCTCGGGGGCTGCACTCGGCAGGTGCACCTGAGTGGTGCACTGATCGGGAAAAATTCATCAAGATGGAAACTTCGGAGCACTTTCTGACTACTCAATTTCATTTGCGCGCCAAAAAGTGCTCGGGGGCTGCTGTCGGGAATATGATCCCGGGCTACCACCCTAGTGGTTTTAAGCCGACCAATCAATGGTTAGAGCCAGCCAGGAGGACAATAATTGGGATCTGAAGGCGTCTGAGACCAGCACTCGGGAAAAAAGCCCTCCCGACCACATGTATTCGGACAGTCACCATTAAGAGCCAGGCCGTCATTAATCTCTACAATCCCACAGTTATTAGCGCGGTTATCCTTTAAGTTATTACCCACGATCTGACCATTTATGTCATTAATAGGTCATTAGTGGGGATTTATTCATTATTTCTAACCCCCGATCTCTCCCGTATAAAGGGATCGGTGAGAGCCTGAAAGAAAAAAGACTCATACAATCTGAACCATTCATACGCTAGAGGTTATTCACGCCCTAAGCTCATACCACACACAGGATTAGGGTTATTATCCTCCAGGAGGCCCGAACCTGTCTAAAATCCCTTGTCTCTGTCCCTACGATTGAGATAACCATTAGATCATAGCACCGCACTTCCCCTAGCCTAAACAAAAACCTCTCTGCAGGCACCCCTGTAGGGTACTGTTGTCTTACACAACGACAGCTCCCTGAAGCTGTGAAGGCCCGAACACCTCAGCGGTGGCATGCTCCCAGGCATCGTAACCAACTGAATCGTGCTGGCGTCCAGCACCGGAGTCTACTGGTCCAGATAGACTGTGATACACGGGGTAGTGATATGGATATGGTGCTGTATAAACAACAAGTTATTAGTGACATATGGTAGATTATGATAAAAATCGGTGTAAGACTGTACAGTACTCACCAGGTGCCGTATGTGCTCCATATCCCAACGGCGGTGCTGTGGTGTGTCCTGATGGGCCCACCGCCAAAGATGGGCCTGGACCACAAAAGTATTGGTGCGGTGGATACCAAACTTACGATGGCTGCATCGGATAGGATGGCTGCATCGGAGGGGGTGCCAGCTTCGGAGGCACTAGCTATGGACAAGGTGGCTGAGGGGCAGCAGCATGAGGAGATGGTCGTGCAGACGTGAGGCTGATAGAAGTGTCAAGCTCATTGAGAGCCGCTCGCACTGCCATCCAGTCCAGCGAGTTGTGCACCATGCCAACCTCGCTGATCCACCGTTGAACGATCCCATCGATATAGTTCTGTGTATTCCACACATGATCGGACTGCAAAAGAACAAGTCAAATAAACACGTAGTATTCATCATCGGGGATTAAAAAATTCATATACGTACCGAGTCATGCTAGGCAGCGGCCATCTGAGAATGATGTTTATACGTCACACCAGGAGTTGGTAGAGGACCAGCTCCCCGTCCTCTGATGAGATGAACCCTGGTGCGAACAGAGTACCATCGGAGGTAGTCATGGTACGTCGTAGGGTCGTACTCATCCTCCTCCTCGTGTAGGTCCTCCAGCACACCCTCCCACTGTGCGACCCATGGCTGTATCCTAACCTCCCATGGGATGCCGTCAGGGACTCCCTTCTGCGTGTTCTTATAGCAAACAAGTGTAAATTATGGTTTATAATGATAGATAACATCTCGATTTGATAACTAGTTCGTATGTACGTCTGTAGGAGCTCACTGGTGCATCTAGGCAGGCACCTAGGCATGTATAGGACATGGGAAGTATTGCGCTCGCCCGAATTTGATGGAATTGTGCCCAAGAGAATTCTGAGGAAACCGGAAGTTCTGGCTGAGGGCCAGAAGTTCTGGGTTCTGGACCATCCGGAAGTTCCGATCAGACCAGAACTTTCGGGCTAGACCTAGTTTCGGTTTCTGGAGGAGCTAGAAGTTCCGGTTGGACCAAAAGTTCCGGGCCTACCTGGATGAACCGGAAGTTCCTGTTAGACCGGATGTTCCGGGTCGAAATAAATTCGATACAGAAGGTTATTATCGGAAGTTCTGGTTAGAACCAAAAGTTCTAGTCCAGGCGAACAGATTAGATCCGTTAGGCTTTATATAGATTAAAGGCCCGTGACAGGGCACTATGTAAAGAGAGAAGGGCTAGCATGAAAAGGCTGCTGCTGCCATTGCTGCTTGATGTTGATATGACCAAACCATAGCAGCCACCTCTCTCCTAGATACAACGGTTGTAGCGATCTCTCTCCTAATCTCCCGTGTGGTACTAGCATACCAGTGAAAGGTGATCCCGTCCCTATACATGTGGATACCATAGAGGCACCACTGGTACATCGCTGCTGATCTTCTCCTGTGAAGATCGTCGGGCTACGTTGACTTCACCGCAGACGAACGGACAGAGCCAGGAGAGGCCGATCGAGGACGCGCTTCATCGACTCTACTTCCACTGCCCGAGTGCGCCTCGTGACTCGAGGTAACGATCCATGATCCCATTACACGCATGGTTCTTGGGCTAACGGGGTAATTTTTTAAATTAAGCACTAGCGTAGCCTCCCCATAACCCTACAGTGGTATCAGAGCCTATATGCGTAGTGTTCGATATGGATCGATCACATATAGGTGATATGTGATGGAAATATGTTGGATCTATTATTTTTCGTCGGATTTTCAAAAGTTCCGAGTGTGACCTGGAAGTTCTGGGCCAAAATAATTTTTGATACAGAATGTTATTTTCGGAAGTTCTGATTGGACCGAAAGGTCCGGACAAAAATAAATTCCATACAGAAGGTTATTTTCGGAAGTTCCGGGTATAACCCGGAAGTTCCGGGCCTAAATAAATTCGAGTCAGAAGGTTGATTTTGGAAGTTCCGGCCCTAAGCCAGAAGTTCCGGACCCTTCGACCGAAAGTTCTAGGCCTCTGAGCCAGAAGTTCCGAGTCTTGTCCAGTCACATGTAGATTCTACGTCTAACTTATTTTTGTAGAAAATGTTATGACTGGTATGGCCTTGCAACTGTATGAGATACAAGCTTGTAATTTTCATGGCCTACGTGTCATGGTTAATTGAAGCCCAAGGCTATTCAAATATTGTATGACCTGGGCGTCGACATGTGATGCTTCTGCTCATGTGATTAGTATAGTGCTATTAGGTGTAATAGACTGATACAAGTTCATAGAGGCCTTAATAACCCGATAGACAGGAACCATGGAGATGGAGATCACCATGCGAGAGGGCCATACTTTGTCACAGTTAATATGATTGCCTCTGATGTTTACTTATGTTCCTGTCATACTATTCTTTCATGTTCCGTGTGTGGTAGCATCGTTACCATGTTAGAATAGTTTCCCTCAGAAAATTAAGTATTGATGCTCTTTCCAATAGCTGCACCTACCAAGGTTCTCGATCATCGATGGTGGGTCTACGAAAGCAGGGTGTCATCTTTTATCTTGACCAGTTAGGGTGGATGTCAGACAACCACATGCATAGTATTGGTTTGCTTAACAAAGCTATCAAAACGGTTTTGGGCTTTGGGACATGGAGTTGGGAGTCGGGCATTGGATGCTACCCCAACGAACAAGAGTCACATAGAGATGTGATTAGCAAAGTGTTGCTTACCTATGTCACTAATCTTCTAGCTATGATGCCAAAGCTCACTAGGAGTTAGATGAATATGGATCTTGTCCCACAATGTGTCGTTAGAGGAAAAGCGATCATTTTACATATTGTGGCACATCTTTTATTTGATAGAAGATCAACGTAGCATAGTGCTGAACCTTGCATTTTGTTATAGATCATGGCACCTACTACTAAAAACACTTCTATTTTTAATCTGTGATCAATTCTTGATATAGAAAAGCTTTCTGGAATAAACTTTATTGACTGGTATAGAAACTGAAGAATTGTTCTCGAACAAGAGAAAAAGAAATATATTCTAGAGGTCCCCTATCCTGATGAACCAGCTAATAATGCATCTGCAGCTGATCGGTGGGCTTATGAGAAGCACGGCAACGATTCACTCGATGCTAGCTGTCTCATGTTTGTCAGTATGTCCTATGAGCTTCGGAAGCAAGATGAGAACAAGGATGCCCATAATATGATTGTGGGACTCCAAGGCATGTTTGAGAACCACGCTTGGGCCGAGAGGTACGGTACCTCAAAGTCCTTGTTTGTGTATAGAACTGGTCATTGGCAAAGGAACTGCAAGTTGTACTTAGAAGAACTCAAGAAGAATAAGCGAAGTGAGACTTCCGCTTCTACTTCAAGTATAAATGTTATTGAAATTAATCTTGTTACTCGTCCAAGCGATTCATGGGTATTTGATACCAGATCAATGATTCATACTTGCAAATTATTGCAAGGACTGAATAGGACAAGAAAGTGTGCAAGAGGCGAATTGGATGTTCGCGTCGGCAATGGTGCAAAAGTTGCTGCGTTGGCCGTCGGCGTCTATTCTTTATCGCTACCCTCAGGATTAGTTTTGAATTTAAATAATTGTTATTTTATTCCCGCCTTGGGTAGAAACATTATCTCTTCGTCATGTTTAGAGAAAGATGGTTTTGAATTCATAATAAAGAACAAGTGTTGTTCGATATTTTTGAATGGTATGCTCTATGGTGTTTGTCCATTGTTGAATGGCTTGTATATTCTGAATCTTGCTGAATCTTGAGAATACACACGTTTATAATATTAATACGAAGAAAGCTCGACTAAATGATTTAAATCCTACCTATGTATGGCATTATCGTTTGGGTCATATAAATAAGAAGCGCATGCAGAAGCTCCATAGAGATGGGTTTTAGAGTCATTTGATTTTGAATCATTTGACATATGTGAGTCTTGTTTACTTGGCAAGATGACTAAGGCACCTTTCACTGGTCAAAGTGAGAGGGCAAATGAATTGTTAGACATTGTACATACTGATGTATGTGGATCAATGAGTTCTATAGTCAGAGGTGGATTTCAGTACTTCATCACTTTTACCGATGATTTTAGTAGATATGATTACATCTACTTAATGAGGCATAAGTCGGAATCATTTGAAAAGTTCAAGGAGTTCCAGAATGAGGTATAGAATTTTACAGGCAAGACAATTAAATTTCTACGATTGGATCGTGGAGGTGAATATTTGAGCCATGAGTTTAATGATCATCTAAAGCAGTGTGGCATTGTTCCACAGCTGACTCCACCTGGCATGCCCTAATGGAATGGGGTGTCCGAGCAGAGAAACCGAACTTTGTTAGACATGGTCCGGTCGATGATGAGCCAAACTAATCTTCCATTGTCTTTCTGGGGATTCCCTTTAAAAACTGTTGCTTTCACACTAAATAGAGTTTCACCTAAATCTGTAAAGAGGACACCATATGAGATATGGATCGAGAAACATCCCGGGTTGTCTTTTCTAAAGATATGGAGTTGTGAGACGTATGTAAAACGTTTGACGTCTGATAAGCTCACTCCCAAATCTGATAAATGCTTCTTTGTGGGATATCCTAGGGAAACCAAAGGATATTACTTTTATAACCGGGAAGAAGGCAAAGTGTTTGTCACCCGGAATGGTATTTTTCTGGAGAAAGAGTTTCTGTCGAAAGGGGTTAGTGGGAGCACGGTGCAACTCGAAGAGGTTCGAGAACCACTAGAAAGTGTTTCAGCTCCTACTAAACCGCAACTTAACATGCAAGATGTTGTAGAGCCTGTTGTCGAGACACCAGCCCCACGTCGGTCGGAGAGGTTGAGTCGTGTGCCTGAGCGGTTTGCGTTTTTAACCACTGGGCAGTGTGACATATTATTGTTGGACAATGATGAACCTAAAACCTATACGAAAGCGGTGATGGGACCAGACTCTGAGAAATGGCTTGGAGCCATAAGATCTGAGTTAGAATCCATGAGAGAGAACCAAGTTTGGAACTTGATCGATCCACCTAATGGTGTAAAATCTATCGAGTGTAAATGGATTTTTAAGAAAAAGATAGACGTTGATGGAAATGTTCACATCTATAAAGCACGATTGGTGGTGAAATATTTCAGGCAGATTCAAGGTGTTGATTATGATGAAACGTTTTCGCCCGTCGCAATGCTAACGTCTATCCGGATCATCCTAGCAATTGCCGCATTTTATGACTATGAGATATAGCAAATGGATGTCAAGACGACTTTTCTTAATAGAAATCTAAGTGAGGATGTGTACATGATACAGCCTGAAGGTCTTGATGATCCAGAGAATGCTAGGAAAGTTTGCAAGCTGTAAAGGTCCATTTATGGGCTGAAGCAGGCTTCTCGGAGTTGGAACCTTCATTTTGATGAGGTAGTCAAAGGGTTTGGCTTCATCAAGAATGAAGAAGAGCCTTATGTTTACAAAAAGGCTAGTGGGAGCTCACTTGTGCTTCTAGTCTTATATGTAGATGACATATTGTTGATCGGAAATGATATTCCTATACTAGATGCTAGATGATGTCAAGTCTTCTTGAGAAAAAGTTTCTCAATGAAAGATCTTGAAGAGGCAGCATACATTTTGGGCATAAAGATCTATAGAGGTAGGTCGAGAAGTTTAATTAGATTAAGCTAAAGCATGTACATTGACAAGGTATTGAAACAGTTCAATATGCAGAATTTGAAGAAATGTTTTCTGCCAATGTCACATGGTTCTCTCAGCAAGAATCAGTGTCCTTCGACACCTGATGAGCTGAGGAAGATGAGTGCGATCCCATATGCCTCTACAATCAGATCTATCATGTATGCCTTACTTTGTACACGCCTAAATGTTTCTTATGCTCTAAGTGTTATGAGCAGATATCAGTCAAACCCGGGTGAAAGTCACTGGACGGTAGTAAAGAGTATCCTTAAGTACTTGAGAAGAACTGAGGAGGAGTTTGAGGCTTATGTGGATGATGTCGTCGTCAAGTCCAGAAGGCCAGAAGATCTCATCGCCGACCTCCAAGAGGCTGTAGACAACCTCCACAAATTCTGATGGCAGCTCAACCCAGAGAAATGCTTATTCGGAGTGCCGACCGGAAAGCTGCTCGGGTTCATCGTCAGCAATCGAGGAATTGAAGCCAATCCCGAGAAGATCTCCGTAATTTTGAACATGGACAAGCCTAGTAGCGTCAAGCATATCCAGCGCCTTACAGGCTGCATGACATCGCTTGGTCGGTTCATTTCCCGACTAGGTGAGCGTGGAATGCCCTTCTACAAGTTGCTAAAAAAAGAAGCTAATTTCGCCTCGACACCGGAGGCCAACCAAGCATTCGCTGACCTCAAGAAGTTTTTATCTTCTCCGCCTGTCTTGGTTGCGCTGACTCCTAGTGAAACACTCCTTCTCTACATCGCCGCCACGACCCATGTTGTCAGCACCGCCATGGTTGGCGAGCGTCTACAGGAAGGACATGCCTATCCAGTTCAAAGACCGGTATATTTCATATCTGAGGTGCTCGGACCATCTAAAGTCCGGTACCCCCAGGTCCAAAAGCTGCTGTATGCCATCCTCATTACCTCCCGAAAGCTCAAGCATTATTTTCAACCTCACTCAGTGGAGGTGATCACTGAATTTCCACTCGGCGATATTTTACGGAACCGAGATACGACTGGTCGGATCATGAAGTGGGCCATTGAGTTAGGAGAATACACTCTCGACTTCAAGCCCCGCATTTTCATTAAAAGCTCCCCCTTACCAAAATCTCTCCCCCTTGTTGACAATTGGACTCATCAAGGACAAAATGCACTCTCTGAACTCACTCACTCCCCCTAGGAAGATGCTCCCCCTCAAATTATGCCATGAATGCATAGAGGAGTGGAATACAAACTCAGAAGCTTCTTGGCTTCCCTTGGTGTGCAGCCCCCAAATTTCGCCTAGCACCACCGCCGCCTCACAACGCCTCCACACCACTCAAACTCGCATTTCCTCTCGAGCTGCACCTCCACGGGGTAGAGGAGGAGCAGGGGAAGACTTGGCTTGGAGGGGGAGAGGAGGTGGTGGCTGCCCTAGGGCTAGTGTTTCAGCCCTAGGGTGGAGAGGAGAGAGAAAGGTGGAGGTGGGAGGAGGAAGAAGACAACCCAAGGCAAAAACTAAAATCACTTGATTAAATCCCAAAAACCTCAAGTCATTACAAGGGATGGCTAGCCCTTATATAGCCACCATGGACCAATACAAAGGACACAACTACCCTAATCTCGAAGATTCGGTACAGACTCTGGCCCACGGGGCAAAAACGTAAAATGACCCTACAGATATTATTCGGTGCCGAAACTTTTCGTAGGCGCTACGACACCGCTAGAATTAACGGAGAACACACTTTTCTGGTAGATTGACGGTTTTGAGCAGAAACCGACAAACCGTCCGCCGTCTCCGCACCGTGCACCCGGATTGGACCCGTTTCGACCCCACGGCTCTTTAGCCCGGCGATCGAACGTCCGTGTATCAGAGTCGCACCGGTCGACACCACGACGAATCCCGTTTCTTCAATTGCCGCTTCAGCTCCGTGCACCCGGATTGGACTGGCACGCCCTCGTGACCCCTCTATCCGACCAGCGTCCATCCGTGTACCTGAGTCGCACGCGAACTCCATCACGGTCAAGTGTCTTCACCTCTTCTCTTCTTCATCTCTTTTCTTTCCCCGTTGACAATCACTCATCATCCCCATGGTATACACCATGGCTCCTCAATCTCCCCCTTGATGAGTGCATTATCAACACCTCCTTTATGTTCACATTAGTAACCTGAAACCAA
>KE372940.1:0-11816 GCA_000418225.1 Zizania latifolia | reverse complement strand
TCGATGGAATGTCCATGAGGCTGAACGCCAAGTGTTTGATCTTGCGCATACGAGTGCATTTTTACGTGTCTTTTTCTGTAGGACGTATACTGCACTCATGAACGCATTTTGACGGATACTTGTCTTTTCCTTGGACAATTAATTTTTGGAGAGATTTCTTTTTATTTATCTGCTGTGACTCGAAAGTTCAATCTTTAAGTTTGTGAAATATAAGTATCGACTTGCTAGGTGTGACAGTTATTTGTTCGAACCATGAACTAAATCATATCGTCACTTGCAAGTTCGAAACTTAAATTTCAGAAGTTATATTTTCCTCTGTGTTTTTGTTTTTGCTCCCATTCACCCCCCCTCTGGTCGCTAGTTTCGGTCCTACACAGGCTTCCTCCAATCCCTTTATATGAGAGAGATCGGGGGTTACAAATGGTGATTAAGTGCCCTGTTAATGACAAATTAAAAGGATAAACGTTCGGTTTGTGGGCAATAACTTCCAAGATTACAGTGCTGATAACTGTCGTATTATGGAAATAAATGACAGCCTGGCGACCGTCCGAGTGCCGGTTATCGGGAGGGATTTCCTGAGTGCTGGACTCGGGAATTCCTCAGATCTCCGACCACTAGCCTCTTGAAGGATATTGACCATTGACTGGTCGGGTTAAAACCACTCGGAAGGTAGCTCGGGATCATATCCCCAACAGTAGCCCTGAGCTCTTTGCGGTGCGTAGATGTAGTTGAGCAGTCGAAAAGGGCTTCAATATTTTGATCTTGATGAATTTCTCTCGGTCAGTGCACCACTTAGGTGCACCTGCCGGGTGCAGCCCCCGAGGCTGGAGTTTCTTGAATAAAATAAGCTCCAGTCTCAAAAATATTTTAAATCCATGCAACCGCTATATTGGCGTCCGACGAAGCCGACTTGTATATAGGGACAGATAGATCCATCAAGTGGTCTTTGGCGAAAAGGTGTCAGTCAGAGCAGTCCGGAGCAATGGAGTGCTAGTGGGCCCCATCTGGCGAAAAGATGTCTGCTTGCACAGGGTGACGTGTGTCAGATTTGACAGTTTTGATGCGACCAATGCAACTTCCAAGGGTGCCTCTTGGACACGATTTCAAATTAATGAACTACAAGCGTCGGTTCACTCCTTAGGATCGGCCTTTAGATCTATAATCAACGGTTATGAGGCAAAATCTAAGGCATATCAACCAGCGCGGTTAATGCCTAAGATTGCTTTGAGACGCGTTCCGAGGCAATCTTGGAGCTTCGGGGATTTGGATGGTTGTGTGGAGAATTTATAAATAGTTTGCTGAAAGGCATTTTATTCTTCCGCACGCTTTAAGCTTTTAGCCTTCGTCTTCCTCCTTGAGCCCAAACCCTCGCTGGCGTCTCGCAACCCTAATCGGCATTGCGGTTGCATCGTTTGCTACCGCAAGGCAAGAAGATTGTGTAACCTCAAACCTCTAGCACCACACCTCAACATCTCCATGGCGGTGCTCGACCTGCAAGTAGAGGTTGACCGCTCGGTAGACTGGCAGCCTTCCAAGGCGGCGAAGCACGTGGTGGCGCTGCTGAAGAACCGGGGCAAACTCCCATCGAGCGCGCTGTTGGCGTGGCGCTCGGCAGGCGGGGAGGCATTCCCAACCCCGAACACCCACAAACTTGTGGTGTTCAAGTCTTTTCTTTCTCGTGGATTGGCTTGCCGGCCCACCCTTTCTTTCGCGGTGTCCTCCACCATTTTGACATCTCTCTTTGCAATCTCAACCCCAATTCTATCTTGCATCTCGCCATTTTTGTCCATCTTTGCGAAGCTTATCTCGGGATTGAACCGCATTTCAATCTCTTCCGTCATTATTTCTGCCTGTGGCCGAACGCGAAGAAGAAAGTGGTCGACGGTTGTGGTCTGCAGTTGCAGGATGGGAAGGCGGTGGAGTACATGCCAGTGTCGCTCTCGACCTCCAACAAGGGGTGGCATTCGGGTTGGTTCTACATGGCCAACCACGAGCCAGCCCTCTCACCGGAGATCGACCGAGTGCTGCTGCCGGCACTCACTTGGTCTGACCGCTGCTAGCGGGAGGAGCAGGACCAAGTAGATGGGTTGGTGGAGCTGATCAAGAAGCTTCGAGCCGAAGGCGTATTGGGCGTCCATGTGGCGTTCAATTTAATCACCCGCCGAGTTCAGCCGTTGAAGCTGAGGACCCACCCGGCGTTTGACTACTCGGGTCATGCGGACCCGACCAGGGAGTCAGTCGAGCACCTGTCGGCTGATGACGGGAAGAAGCGAGTGAAGCTCATCTTCGCTGGTCGGCTAGATCTTCACCCTGACACGCAGCCCAAGGCCTACAGGTTGCAGTATCCCTGACCATCGGTAAGGATTTTTTGCTGCTTTCACTTCTTGAATTTCTTTGATAATGTCACTTGCCGGGCGCTAACTCTTGGACTGTGCAGGGCCAAGAGGCATTTTGCTCTCTGGCACCCTTGCCCGAGCAACCCCGGGTGGTCGGGCAAAAAAATATCGACCAGCACGCCGGGCCGACTGGAGAAAAGAGGAAGGGCAAAGAAATTTGCCATTCTGCGGTGAAGAAGGCGAAGGTGACGACCACAGCAGCAGCAACAACGACGGCGGCACCGGCATCCCAGGGGGCACCGAAGGTGCCGTTGTCCTTCCCTGGAGAGGCGGGCACCGACTCAGAAACATCCAGGGTGGCTCCGGCAACTGGCGGCGCTGTGGCATCATCTTCTTTTGTGTTGACACCACCACCACCAACACCAGCTGGATCGTCCTTAGGCGCAGGGCCCAGTCGGTGAAAGAAACTAGCATTTAGGCGGTCGGCGTGGTAAGTTTTTCTGTAATTGTCTTGAATCAAGTAATTAGATTGAATTCAAAACTGATTTCTTGTGCTGTTCTTGATAGCGCTCCGTCGTCCCTATCTGACCAGGATGCGGCGGGCTTTGGCGCCACAGCCCCCACCACTGACATAGTGGTGTTTACCAGGGGGCTGACCAGCGAGGGGCCTCAGCAAGAGGCACAGAGGCATCGGGTGCTCCAACCACCAACGAGCCTAGCATAGCTGCACCTGTACCGGAGCAGCCAGCAACAACACCGAGTGCCAGCGTGCCTCTCGCAACGCAGCCAAGTGCTGTGGACTCGGAGGTAGCGGCACCTGGCGGCCCTTTGCCAACAGTGGAGGTCGAGGTGCCGGTAGAGAACGTGGAAAGGCCCTCGACGGAGCCTGGCGTGGCTGACCACATGGAGGTCAAGGTGCCGACAGAGAACGTGGGAAGGCCCTCGGTGGAGCCTGGTGTGGCCGACCACATGGAGGTCGAGGTTCCAGTCGAGAGGGTGCCTCAACCGACCTCCGATGTGGCAACCAGTGCCCCGACCAGGCCGGTCGGGAGTGGAGCGGCCGAGTACCTCGACGCATTTGGCCGGGTTGGTCAAGAGACCACCATAAGTATCCCTGCAATTGTTAGTTTAATGTACAAAATTTATATGCATAATAACTTGTTTTGTTTTTGTACAGCGTCTCATCAACCAGCTGACCGACTGGCTCAAACGGAGAGATGCCGATCTGAAGAGGTCAGAGGAGGACAACGAAATCCTCCGAGGTCAGCTGGAGATCGGCTCCAATGGTAAGTGCTTGGTTACCCATTACTGTCTTTTTTGTTTGTCATTACTATTCTAACCAGTGCTGATATAACAGAATGGTTGGCAGCGGAGGAGCAGATGGAGACGGCTGCTGGCTGTGCAGACCGATCGGCCACTTCAGCCGAAGCGGCTTTGGCTAAGAGGGATGAAGCCCTTGCCAGAGCAACGCAGGCAGAGGCCAAGGCGACAGAGGCAGAGACCAGGGCAACAGAGGCAGAGACCAGGATCACCGAGCTTGAGAAGAAGCTCAAGGTGTCTAAAGCGGCCGCTACCAAGTGGTCTAGTGATACAAAAGTATGAATCACCATCCTGGACTCTTTTAGTGTTGTTTGTTGATAAAACTTTTTCTGATATGATGCTATATTTGCAGAGCTTCATCGGCGAGTGGACGCTCAATTCACCGATCTCGAGCTGCGTCTGAGTTATACTCAAGCACAGCGAGATGAGTACCAAGCCGGTGCGGAGACTCTCCTCAAGATGATTGAGGGTGAGCCCGTCAAGACTTCATGGTCGGTGGAGCGCTTCAGGTAGTGGCTCTGAGGGTCGGCGATACGTCTGTGGGAGCAAACCCGGGACTTCGTCCAGACGGCGGTCACCCATGTGCTCAGGATCGTCCGAGCGTTGTATCCAACTGCTCATATGGACCACATCCAAGCAGGGTGCCCGGCAATCGTCGAGGAGTCCGACGTGGAGCGCATCTTTGCGGAGGTGGAGGGGATGGTGAGTGTCCTTGTCGCTGATCTAGAAATGTATCCAGCTGATCCTGTCGAGTAAATGGTAGGGTAGAAAACATGCAATTGTACATATACTTTTTAATGTAATGAAACAATGCTGCTTTTTATTAAACGTGTTCTATGTCCGACCACTTGGGGTGCATTTTTGACTGTTTGATTTAGCTTAGGTTCGCAGCGTAGGGAAACTTGAGCCACATGCATGCTGTTTGGAACCGTTGGCGTCACATATAGTCAAAAAATAACAATCAAAAGCAATCGGATAAATCATAGAACAGCAAGCCGAGCCCAGAGTAATCAAAAGTGTAGCTTAACTCAGCCAGAGCGGATCATGAATACAAAGTTAAGATAAAACTCCAAAAACTCGGGAGTCGGGCGAAAAGACATAAAAGAAGGCAATCAGAATAAAAAGCTGAACATCTTTACTTATCCAAAACAGGGACTTAGCTTATTCAAGGATAAAAGCGTCGTAGATGCTCAATATTTCAAGAATTTGCAATCTTCTAACCATCTTCACGCATCAGGTGGTATGAACCTGGTCGAGTAACTTCGGAGATGATGTAAGGTCCCTCCCATGGAGCTGATAGCTTGTGGGCACCGACCGCTGATTGTACTCGGCGAAGGACTAAGTCTCCAACTTGAAAAGACCGACCATGCACATTACGGTCATGGTACCTTCGCAAGCCTTGCTGGTATCGGTCAGATTATATGGCTGCATTTAAATGAGCTTCTTCAAGACTATCAATATCTTCTTCTCTTGTCCGCTCGGCTGTGCCTTCTTCATAGTGCTAAATCTTGGGGGACTCGTGCAACATGTCCACTGATAAAATAGCCTCTGATCTATATACGAGGAAGAAAGGAGTCAAACTAGTAGCTCGGCTTGGCTAAGACCGAAGACCTCAAAGAACAGCAGGCAATTCTTTCATCCATCGACTGCCATATTTGTTGAGGGGATCAAAAATTCTAGTTTTCATTCCTTGAAGTATCATGCCATTAGCCCGCTCGACCTGTACATTTGCTCTTGGATGTGCAACAGAAGCATATTTGACTTCAATACACCAGTCTTCGCAGAATTCCCAAAAATCATTGCTGGTAAATTGAGTCACAAGATCTGTGATAATCTGATGAGGGCGGTATATTATGCCTTGAATGAACTCTGCGGCTTTTTTGGCGGTGCTTGTCCTTAAGGGCATCACTTCAATCCACTTGGTGAATTTGTCAATAGCAACAAACAGGCGGTCATAACCCTGGGGTGCCTTTAGAAAAGGTCCTACCATATCAAGCCCCCAACATGCAAACGGCCATGAAGCCAGGATGGTTTGGAGAGCTTGGATAGGGAGATGATGCTGTTTGGCAAAGAATTGATAGCCTTGGCAGCTACGAACTAGTAGCTTGGCATCTTCATTACCAGTCGGTCAGTAAAAACCTGACCTGAAGGCCTTGCCGACCAACGTCCGAGCGCTAGCATGATTCCCACAAATGCCTGAGTGTATCTCTTTGAGGATTTCTGAACCTTCCCTTTTGCTAACACACTTCATTAGTACTCGGGTTGAAGCTGCTCTTTTATATAACTCAGATCCCACCATGACATACTGCTTGCTTCTTCTAGAAAGGCGAATGGCTGCATCTTTATCTTCAGGAGCCTTGGCAGCGAGGATGAAATCAATGAATGGTTATCACCAATCTTCTTCAATATCAGTAATGACCAGGACAGATGGAGCTCGATCAGCCTCTGAAGGTTGAATTTTATCAACTTTAATTGATGGCTTCGGGAGTTCTTGGTGGAAAACACCACTCGGCATAGGGGCTCTTGACAAGCTGAGCTTAGCCAAGAAGTCAGCAGCCAAGTTCTCATCCCGAGGGACATGATGAAACTCAAGACTACTAAACTTTCCTTCTAACTTGCGGATTTCCTAGCAGTAAGCGTCCATCTTTTCGTTGACGCAAGACCAATCCTTGTTGACTTGGCTGATAACCAGTTTGGAATCTCCGTATACCATTAATCTTTGAATCCCAAGAGAAATGGTGATGCGCAAACCATTGAGGAGTGCCTCGTACTCGGCTGCATTATTAGACGCCATAAATAATAGTTGAAGAACATATTTCAATTTTTCACCTTAAGGAGATATGAGAAGGATCCCTGCTCTTGCTCCATCAATGCTGAGCTAGCCGTCGAAGTACATGATCCAATGCTCTTGAAATTCGGCGACTAGTGGGAGTTGTATTTCAGTCCACTCAGCAACGAAGTCGGCGAGGGATTGAGACTTGACGGTGGTGCGGGGCTTGAAATTAAGGGTGTACTCACCAAGCTCGATGGCCCACTTCATGATCCGACCAGTCGCATCCTTGTTTCGGAGAATATCGCCGAGTGAAAATTCTGTGAAAACCTCCACCGAATGGGCCTGGAAATAATGCTTGAGCTTCCGGGCGGTGATAAGGACGGCGTATAGGAGCTTCTGGACCTGAGGATACCAGACTTTGGAAGGTCCAAGCACCTCAGATATGAAATATACCGGCCTTTGAACTGGATAGGCGTGTCCTTCCTCTAAGCGCTCGACAACCATGGCGGTGCTGACCACGTGGGTCGTGGCGGCGATGTAGAGGAGGAGTGTTTCACTAGAGGTCGGCGCAACCAGGGTCGGTGGAGAAGATAAAAACTTCTTGAGGTCGGCGAATGCCTGATCGGCCTCTGGCGTCCACGTAAAATCACCTTGTTTTTTCAGCAACTTGAAGAAAGGCATCCCGCGCTCACCCAGTCAGGAAATGAACCGACTGAGTGAGGTCATGCAGCCTGTAAGGCGCTGAATATGCTTGACGCTGTTGGGCTTGGCCATGTTCAATATTGCAGAAATCTTCTCTGGATTTGCTTTAATTCCCCGACTGCTGACGATGAACCCGAGCAGCTTTCCAGTCGGCACCCCGAACACACATTTTTCCGGGTTGAGCCGCCATCGGAACTTGTGAAGGTTGTCTACAGTCTCTTGGAGGTCAGGAATGAGATCTTCTGGCCTTTTGGATTTGATGACGACATCATTCACATAAGCCTTCAACATTGCGGCCGATCTGATCAGCCAGGCATGGCTGAATAGCACGTTGGTATGTAGCCCCCGCGTTCTTCAGCCCAAAAGGCATTGATATGTAGCAATATGCACCGAATGGGGTGATGAACGATGTCTTCTCTTGATCTTCTTCCTTCAGGCTAATCTGATGATAACCCGAGTAGCAATCCAGGAAGCATAGGAGAGAACTGCCGGCAGTGGAATCAATCACTTGGTCGATGCGTGACAGTGGGAACGGATCTTTAGGGCATCGCTTGTTGAGATCGTTGTAGTCAATGCACATTCTCCATTTCTCATTCTTCTTTTTTACAAGGACTGGGTTGGCTACCCAGTCAGGATGATACATCTCTTTTATAAACCCTGCAGCTAACAGGCGGGTGACTTCTTCTTTGATGGCCTCCTTGCGATCTTGAGCAAATCGGCGCATCTTCTGCTTGTCCGACTTGGCGGTCGGGTAAACATGGAGTTTGTGCTCGATTAGCTCCCGAGGTACGCCAGGCAAGCCAGATAGCTGCCAGGCGAATATATCAGTGTTGGAGCGAAGGAAGCTGACGAGCGCGCTTTCCTATTTAGGATCTAGTGTTGTCCCAATCAGCGCCATCTTGGAGTGGTCGACGTCCGAAAGCTGAATACTTTTATACTCAGCCGGCGAGGGTGTCATGCTTGATGTAGATGGCGTGGATGTTGGGAGCTCCATGTTTGTGGTCAGCGTCGTCTTGGCCGCTTGGACGGTTTCCTCCATCCGAGCAGAGATGTCCGTGGCCTCACCCAAGGCAAGGCTATCACGCTCACATGCGTGCGAGGTGGCAATATCCCCCTTTATGGAAAAGGCCCCACCTGGTCCAGGAATTTTTAGGACCAGGTATGCGTAGTGGGGTACCACCATGAGTTTGGCGAGAGATGGCCGCCCAAGCACGGCATGATAAGCTGTCTCAAAGTCGGCGACGTAGAACTTCACATGCTCGGTCCTGTAATTGTCCCGAGTGCCGAATGTCACCGGCAGGGTGAGGGTGCTGAGTGGAATGGCGGCCTTCTCGGGGATAATCTCGTAAAAGGTTGTGTCCGTCTTCTAGAGAGCGGATTTGTCAATGCCGAGCGTAGCCAATGTTCCTTTAAACAGAACATCAAGGCCGCTACCACCGTCGATCTGCACCCTTTTGAGGCGCACTTTGAGGATGACCGGGTCGATAACCAGTGGGAATCGTCTTGGCTTGGGGACATCCGTCCACTAATTGTCATGGCTGAAGGAGATCGGGACCTCCGACCATCGTAAGCGCTCAGTTGGCTTAGTGTTGATGGCGTTGATGCGGCGGGTCAACAGCTTTTGTTGGCGCTTGGATTCGGAGGCGATCGCTCCACCAAAAATCATGGAGACCGTCCGTGCGGGCTCCTAAAAGTCATTTTTCGCCGGAGATGCTTCGGCATCTACATCGTCCTTCTTGGACTTCTTCTTTTTGTCATCCTAGCGATGCTTGTCTTGCCGGGGATTTGCTTCCATCTCCTTCCTCATCTGGTTCTGCAACTGGTAACATCGACGGGTGGTGTGGTTGCTGTTAGGATGAATAATGCAGGGTTTGTCTAATACTTCCTGCAATGCCGAGTTCTCTCGACCTTTTGGTCTCGAGTCTTTCTCGGTAGCCATGATCTCTTTACCCTTCCTTTTTTTGTTCCTATGATGGGAAGAGGACTCGGGCTTGTCGCGATTTTCACGTGGAGGCGAACGGCGATGATCCTTTTTCTTCTTCACCTTCTCCTTCTTGGACTCTTGAGCTTTTGGGTGCAGCTGTTCCCGCTCGGCGTCCTCGGCACTGGTGAATTGTTCGGCTATGGTGATCATCTCGCCGGGATCTGATGGCCCTTTCATCACCAGATGGTGAAACAACTTTGAAGGTTTCCGCAAGCCATCTTGAAAGATGGTCATCACGTCGACGTTGGAGATGCTAGCGATGGTGTTTCGGCGCTCGGAGAAGCGACGGATGTAGTCCCTCAGGGACTCATCGTCTCTTTGGCGTACTTGGCATAGGTCATGCCGAGAGGCCGGTCTTTGCCAAGTTCCTTGGTAGTTGGCGATGAAGACATCGCACAACTCTCCCTAGGAGTCAATAGAGTTCTCCGGGAGTCCGGCCAGCCAGCTAATAGCGGCCGACGACAACACTACGGGGAGGTAGTTAGCCATGACATCTTGGTCCCCTCCGGCTACGCGAATGGCTATGTAGTACAGCCGCAGCCATTGGGAAAGGTCGGTCTTGCCGTCGTATGGCACAACTCCCGTCGGGTAGAAGTTGCGTGGCCACACCACTCGACGAAGACGCACAGAGAAGGCTGGAAAGCCGTCATGGCGTGAAATGTCGGTGTCGGGTCGGCTAACCCCTGGCGTACCATAACTCCGGTCGAATTGATCTCGACGACGTTGCTCTCGGCGCTCGCGTTCTCCGCGGCGGCGAGAAATGGTGTTACGCGCATCCCGTGCTTGGTTGATGTAGTCCCGGGCATCGCCCGAGTAAGAACTCCCATGACGCTCATTTGGACGTGAACATGTCGACCGCCGGGGCGATCGGGGAGGCGATCTACGGTCTAGAGACCATGATCTGGCCGGTGAACATTCAGACCGCCTGGACGATCGAGACGATGATCTATGGTCTGGAGACCGCGATCTAACCGGCGAACGCCTCGGTCGTGGAGACGGCCTTGGCATTTGTGACCTCGCAGGTGGTGCCACCTCAACAATTTGAGCAGGGACAGCCTGGGTCATCGCCCGAGCCCTCTGAAGCTCGGGTGAATCGGGAAGGACAGCTAGGGCCCTCTCAATGGTGAGAAGATTCGCGGTCGGCGTGCGGTACACGGCATGACCCTCGAAATCCATGGTGTAGGCGTTAGAGGCACCTTGTCATGAGGTCCCGACCGCTGCACGGGCTCTCACACGGCATTCCGATCGAGCAGCATTGCGCTCGCGTTGATTACACCGATGAGTACTAGACTAGGCGGAGTTGGAGGGCTCATCGTCGGAGATAGCCCCCATCATCATCATGATGACATTTGGTGAAGATGCCGGCTTGATCGCTACAGCCTGGTGGAGAGGTCGCTTAGGGACAACCTTGGTGAATTTGTGCCGCTGGACCGTGCGCCCTTCGAGACCAGCAAAAATGACGTAGTCGGCGGGCGAGTCGGTGGTGAGGCATGGTCACTCGGACGTCCGGGGGACCACGGCGATTGTCCTAGATGGAGCTGAGCGCTCACACATCCTAGGAACCGATGATCGCACCGCTGGAGTGCGTGAAGCTTTCGCCCTCAACGGGGCAGCAGTAGTTAGCACCAGTTGGCGCATGCAGTCACCGACGAAAGTTAAACTTCTGAAGGTGACCATAGCACCAACAGGAACCTGGGTACTAACCTTGTAAATAACAGCCATCAAGCAGTCAGAAAACACAACCCATTCCCCTACCTAGCGCGCCAACTGTCATTGCGTATGAAGCGACAGTGCCCACGGGGTTACCCGCAGTATGGATTTGATTAGGCTAAGGGGATAGGTGTGGACGAAACTTGATAATTATCTCACACAAAGAGACGGAGACAGAATCTTTTAGACAGGTTCGGGCCTCCCGGAGGATAATAACCCTAGTCCTGTGTGTGGAGTATGAGCTTTCAGGCGTGAAAAAGCCTTAAGCGTGTAAAAGCTTCTGTCTAAAAACTTGCCCTTTCAGGCTTCCTTCGATCCCTTTATATGAGAGAGTTCGGGGGTTACAAATGGTGATTAATTGCCCTGTTAATGACCAATTAAAAGGATAAACGGTCGGTTCGTGGACAATAACTTCCAAGATTACAGTGCTGATAACTGTCATATTATGGAAATAAATGACAGCCTGATGACCGTCCGAGTGTCGGTGATTGGGAGGGATTTCCTGAGTGCTGGACTCAGGAATTCCTCAGATCTCCGACCATTAGCCTCCTGAAGGATATTGACCGTTGACTGGTCGGGTTAAAACCACTCGGGAGGTAGCTCGGGATCATATCCCCAACACTCTACGTTGCCGATCGAGTGTCGTAACATAGATTTTTCAAAATTTCTTTCAATTTAGTAGATAAGAACTAAAAATGTACTCAAAAACATGAATATGATTTTTCTATAAATTTTGGTTCATTATTTCAAGCACTTGCAGTTCAAATTTCACCTATTTCAATTTAAATCCTATAAACACACTTTATATTTTCTTTAAGATTTTATAAATAAATGGGATCTTTTAAAAGATTTTGGAACTCAAAACAATTCTAAATTTGGAGAATGTTATCACTAAATTTTGGAATTCAACAAATTCTAACCTTTTATTTTAAAATTTATTATTTATTATTAAAAAAGGCAAACATTTGTATTTTAACATTTATTATTTAGT
>KE372939.1:283940-294551 GCA_000418225.1 Zizania latifolia | reverse complement strand
GAAGTTCTGGACCACGTGAACAGATTAGATCTGTTGGGCTTTAATGCAGATTAAAGGCCCACGATGGTGCACTATATAAAGAGGGGTGGGGCTAGCACGTAAAGGCTGCTGGTCATTGCTACTTCTCCCTAACCCTAGCCGCTACCTCTCCTCTCTCTACGATCACAAGTGTTGTGATTGATCTTCTGGATCTCACGAGTGGTGCTAGCACGCCGACGCGAGGTGACTCCATCCCTGTACGTGTGGATACCGTAGAGGCACCGTTGCTGCATCGGTGCTGTTCTTCTTTCTCAGAGAACGCCGGATTACGCCGACTTCATCGCCGACGAACGGACGGAGCTATGAAGAGTAGCTCGAGGACGCGCTTCATCGACTCTACTTTCGCTGCCCGAGCGCGTCTTGAGGCTCAAGGTAACGATCCATGATTCTATTACACGCATGGTTCCTAGGCTAACGGGGTAAATTTTTAAAATTAAGCGCTAGCGTAGCCTCCCCATAACCCAACAGTGGTATCAGAGCCTACGTGCGTAGTGTTCGATCTGGATCGATCACATATGGTGATATGTGATGGAAATAGATTGGATCTATTGTTTTTGTCGTTGGATTTCCGGAAGTTCCGGTTGGACCGGAAGTTCCGGGCCGAAATAATTTTCGATACAGAATGTTATTTTTGGAAGTTTCGGATATGACTTGGAAGTTCCGGGTCCGGAAGTTCCAGTTGGACCGAAAGTTCTGGACAGAAATAAATTCCGTACAGAAGGTTATTTTTGGAAGTTCCGGGTGTGACACGGAACTTCCGGGCCAAAAATAAATTCGAGTCAGAAGGTTGATTTCGGAAGTTCTGGCCCTGAGTCGGAAGTTCCGATCCCTTCGACCGGAAGTTCCGACTGAGCCGGAAGTTCCGGGTCTATTTTCAGTTGCGCATAGTCTCCGCCTAACTTGTTTTTACAGAGAATGTTATGACTGGTATGGCCCTGCAAAGTATATGATACGCGCTTGTAATAACATGGCCTGCGTGTCATGGTTGATTGCAGCCCAAGACTGTTCAAATATTATACGACCTGCGCGTCGACATGTGATGCTTCTGCTCATGTAACTAGTATAGTGTTATTAAATGTAATAGGCTGATATAGGTTCATGGAGGCCTGAAGCATGATAACCCAATGGACAGGAACCATGGAGATGGAGATCACCATGTGAAGGGGCCGTACTCAGTCACAGTCAATATGATTGCCTATGATGTTTACTTATATTCCTGTCATACTATTCTTTCATTTTACGTGTGCGGTAGGCATCGTCACCCTGATAGAATAGTTTTCCCTCAGAAAATTAAGTATTGATACTCTTTTCAATAGCTGCACCTACTAAGATTGTGATCACTGTATGATGGGTCAGCCAAAGTAGGGTGCCATCTTTTATCTCAATCAGTTAGGGTGGTGTCGGACACCATATGCATAGTATTGGTTAACTTAACAAAGCTATCAAAATGGTTTTGGGCTTTGGGGCATGGAGTTAGGTGTCGGGCATTGGATGTCACCCCAACAACAAGAGTCATATAGGATGTGATTAGCAAAGTGTTGCTTACCTATGTCACTAATCTTCTAGCAATGATGCCAAAGCTCACTAGGAGTTAGTGGAATATGGATCTTGTCCCATAATATGTCGTTAGAGGGAAAGCGATCATTTTACATATTGTGATATATCTTTTATTTGATAGAAGATTAACATAGCATAGTGCTGAACCTTACATTGTTGTTGTAGATCATGACACCTACTGCAAAGAACACTTCCGTTTTTAATCTGCGACCTATCCTTAAAAGGGAGAAATTGTCTGGAATAAATTTTATAGACTGGTATAGGAATTTGAGAATTATTCTCAAACAAGAAAATAAAGATTACATTCTAGAGAAACCCCACCCTGATGAACCGAAGGATGATACGCCACTGGCTGAGAGGCGGGCTTATGAGAAGCACGCCAGTCATTCAGTGGATGTCAGCTGTCTCATGCTTGCTTGCATGTCCTCTGAGCTTCAGAAGCAATATGAGGACAGAGACGCCTACGATATGATCGTTGGGCTAAAGGGCATGTTTGAGAATCAAGCGAGGACCGAGAGATATAATGTCTCTAAGTCTTTGTTTGGGTGCAGGTTGACAGAGGGCAGTCCTGTGAGTCCTCATGTGATCAAGATGATTGGTTACGTGGAGAACTTGCAGAAACTTGGTTCTAAGCTTGATCATGACTTAGCCATAGATGTGATACTTCAGTCGCTCCCTATGAGCTTCGAGCCATTTATTATGAATTTTTATATGAATGGCATGAAGAAAACATTGGCTCAGTTACATGGCATGTTTAAGACGGCCGAGGATAGCCTCAGAAAAAATTCTAGTCATGTGATGATGGTTCAGAAGGAGAATAAAAAGAGGAAACGAAAGGGTAAGGCTAAAGCTCCAGATGCGATCTTGAGCTCCAAGTCTAACTCGGCTGGAAAGTCCAAGCCGGGTGCCGCTGCTTCTGATACTTGCCACCACTACCATAAGCCTAGCCATTGGCGGAGGAATTGCAAGTTGTACTTGGAGGAACAAAAGAAAAAGAAGGGAAGTGTGACTTCCGCTTTAGGTATAAATGTTATTGAAATTTACCTTGCTACTCGTCCAAGTGATTCGTGGGTATTTGATATCGGATCAATGATTCACACTTGCAAATCGTTGCAGGGGCTGAATAGGATAAGGAAGTGTGCAAGAGGCGAATTAGATGTTCGCGTCGGCAATGGTGCAAAAGTTGCCGCGTTGGCCGTCGGCGTCTATTCTTTATCGCTACACTTAGGATTAGTTTTTGAGATAAATAATTGTTATTTTATTCCTGTCTTGGGTAGAAACATTATCTCTTTGTCATGTTTAGAGGAAGACGGTTTTGAATTCGTAATAAAGAACAAGTGTTGTTCATTATTTTTGAATGGTATGCTCTATGGTGTTTGTCCATTGGTGAATGTCTTATATATTCTGAATCTTGAGGATCCACACGTTTATAACATTAATACCAAGAAACCTCGACTAAATGATTTAAATCCTATCTATGTCTGGCATTGTCGTTTGGGTCATATAAATGAGAAGCCCATCCAAAAGCTTCATAGAGATGGACTTTTGGAGTCTTTTGATTTTGAATCATTTAACACATGTGAGTCTTGTTTACTTAGCAAAATGACTAAGACCCCTTTTACTAGTTAAAGTGAGACGGCAAATGAGCTATTGGCCATTATACATATTGATGTATGTGGACCAATGAGTTCTACAGCTAGAGGTGGTTTTCAGTACTTCATAACTTTTATCGATGACTTTAGTAGATTTGGTTACATCTACTTAATGAGGCATAAGTCAGAATCCTTTGAAAAGTTCAAAGAGTTCCAGAATGAAGTACAAAATCATACAGACAAGACAATCAAATTTCTACGATCGGATCATAGAGGTGAATATTTGAGCCATGAGTTTAATGATCATCTGAAGCAGCGTGGAATTGTTCCACAGCTGACTCCACCTAGCACGCTTCAGTGGAATGGGGTGTCCGAGCAGAGGAACCGAGCCTTGTTGGACATGGTCCGGTCGATGATGAGTCAGGTTGATCTTCCATTGTCTTTTTGGGGACTTGCTTTAGAAACTGCTGCTTTCACGTTAAACAGGGTTCCATTTAAATCAGTAGAGAGGACACCATATGAGATATGGACTAGGAAGCGTCCCGGGTTGTCTTTTCTAAAGATTTGGGGTTGTGATGCATATGTAAAGCGTTTTACGTTTGATAAGCTCACGCCCAAATCTGATAAATACTTCTTTATGGGATATCCTAGGAAAACCAAAGGATATTACTTTTATAATCGGGAAGAAGGCAAAGTGTTTATCGCCCGGAATGGTGTTTTTCTAGAGAAAGAGTTTCTCTCGAAAGGGGTTAGTGGCAGCACGGTGCATCTCGAAGAAGTTCGAGAGCCACCAGAAATTGTTTCATCTCCTACTGAACCCCAACTCGATATGCAAAGTGTCACAGAACCTGTTGCTGGGACACCAGCCCCACGACGGTCAGAAAGGTTGAGTCGTGCGCCCGAGCGGTTTGCGTTTCTGACCACTGGGTAGCGCGACGTATTATTATTGGACAATGATGAACCTAAGACCTATACGAAAGCGGTGATGGGACCAAACTCTGAGAAATGGCTTAGAGCCATAATATCCAAATTAGAATCCATGTGAGAGAACCAAGTTTGGAACTTGGTCGATCCACCCGATGCTGTAAAAACCATTGAGTGTAAATGGATTTTCAAGAAAAAGATAGACGTTGATGGAAATGTTCACATCTATAAGGCACGATTGGTGGAGAAAGATTTCAGACAGATTTAAGGTGTTGATTATGATGAAATATTTTTGCCCATCGCAATGCTAAAGTCTATCCGGATCATCCTAGCAATTGCCATATTTTATGATTATGAGATATGGCAAATGGATGTCAAGACGGCTTTCCTTAATGGAAACCTAAGTGAGGATGTGTACATGACACAGCCTGAAGGTCTTGATGATCCTGAGAATGCTGGGAAAGTTTGCAAGCTGCAAAGGTCCATTTATGGGCTGAAGCAGGCTTCTCGGAGTTGGAACCTTTATTTTGATGAGATAGTCAAAGGGTTTGGCTTCATCAAGAACGAATAAGAGCCTTATGTTTACAAAAAGGCTAGTGGGAGCTCACTTGTGTTTCTGGTCTTATATGAGATAACATATTGTTGATCGGAAATGATATTCCTATGCTAGATGCTGTTAAGTCTTCGTTGAGAAAAAGTTTCTCAATGAAAGATCTTAGAGAGGCAGTATACATCTTGGGCATAAAGATCTATAGAGATAGATCGAGAATGTTAATTGGATTAAGCCAAAGCATATATATTGATAAGGTATTGAAACGGTTCAATATGCAGAATTCTAAGAAAGGTTTTCTGCCAATGTCACATGGTATTTCTCTCAGCGAGAGTGAGTGTCCTTCGACGCCTGATGAGCTGGTGAAAATGAGTTCGATCCCGTATGCCTCCGCAATCGGATCCATCATGTATGCCATGCTTTGTACACGCCCAGATGTTTCTTATGCTCTAAGTGTTACGAGCAGATATCAGTCAAACCCGGGTGAAAATCACTGGACGATAGTAAAGAGTATCCTTAAGTACTTGAGAAGGACTGAGATATGTTTCTGGTGTATGGAGGTGAGGAGGAGCTTGTTGTAAGTGGTTACACCGATGCTAGCTTCTAAACCGACAAAGACAATTCGTGATCGTAGTCTAGATTTGTGTTCTGCCACAATAGAGGCGCAGTGAGTTGGAAGAGTTCCAAGCAAGAAACGGTTGTAGATTCAACGACAGAAGCCGAGTATATTGCAGCTTCGGAAGCTGCAAAGGAGGCAGTTTGGATCAGAAAGTTTGTTTCTGAGTTGGGTGTTGTCCCTAGTGCGTCCAGTCCAGTGGACCTCTATTGTGATAATAGTGGTGCCATTGCACAAGCCAAGGAGCCTAGGTCACAACAGAAGTCCAAGCACATACTGCGGCGCTATCACCTGATTCGTGAGATTATAGATAGAGGTGATGTGAAGATATGCAAGGTGCACACGAATTTAAACATAGCCAATCCGCCTCTTTCACAGCCTAGACATGAGACGCACTTGAGCTCTATGGATATTAGATACTTACGTGAGTGAGTCGAGTATATGTGAGAAGAAGTTAGTTTATCTATGCTGATATACATTTGAATAATTAGTTATCTTGTTACTTGAATAAATATCTTTTACATTGATCAGCAAGTTGATGACTTGTTTGTAAGACTCTTGGTGTTATGATATTGTTCTAAACGATCCCTAATCTCATATCGTCATGTAGGATAGTGATGATTTATAGATTAGCACATCTGTCTGATTGATGATCATGTTTCACAGATCATAGACATAGAGATGTCAAATCAGTGATGTGGACTCATGTTGGTGAACATGGAGTTGGATAGACCCACCTTGAGATACTGCTGGGATTGTTATTTTATATGTGCCATCAGTTGTCATCTCAAATGGTGTACCTGCAGAATACTTAGACCTAAGATCGTCATTAATTCCAGAATGTGTAGTAGCACACTTAGGGGCTTCCAAACGCTATTTCGTAACAGGGTAGTTATAAAGGTTGCTTTCGGATGTGTCATGAAACATATCGTGGGATGGGAGCGGTCAAGATGGAATTTACCCCTCCTACATAACGGGAGAGACGCCTCTAGGCTCCTCGAGGTAGTCGGATTGGAAAGTGTATGGCCATGCCACTATGATCAAAGAGTTGATCATGATTGAATCCACTACTTGATCGAGTGAAGTGTTGAGCTACCAACAAGGGTGGCACGAATCTCGCCTTGAGCTTGACTGATGTCGTGTGGTAAGGGATTGATGCGTGAGTATATCAAGGTTCAGAAAGTATGATTTTGACTTTGTATGCTTTTGGGGGTTAATATGTGCTGCTAGGTACCGCTATTGATCGGCGATCCGGAAATAGTTTTCGGGTAGCGGCCGTTTGCGTATGAACCTATCGGGTCGCACGCTTAAGGGGATGGAATTCGAATCTTGCAAAGAGTTGGTTCTTGTGCAAGTGAGAGATTGATGAAATTATGCCCAAGAAAATTCTGAGGGAACCTAAAGTTCCGTCTGTAGCCGGAACTTCCAAGTTCTGGAGCATCCAGAAGTTCTGGTAGGACTAGAAGTTTTGGGTCAGTTTCAGTGTTCGATTTTCTAGACGAACCAAAAGTTCCAGCTGGAGCCGAAAGTTCTGGGTTCTGGACGAACCGAAAGTTCCAGTTGGACCGGAAGTTCCGGGTTGAGAATTAATTCGATACAGAAGGTCTATTTTGGAAGTTCCGGATGGGATCCGGAAGTTCCGGTCGCCGGAAGTTCCGACTATAGCCGAAAGTTCCGGACCACGCGAATAGATTAGATCTGTTGGGCTTTAATGCAGATTAAAGGCCCACGATGGTGTACTATATAAAGAGGGGTGGGGCTAGCACGTGAAGGCTGCTGGTCATTGCTACTTCTTCCTAACCCTAGTCGCCATCTCTCCTCTCTCCACGATCACAAGTGTAGTGATTGATCTTTCGGATCTCACGAGTGGTGCTAGCACACCGGCGCGAGGTGACTCTATCCCTGTACGTGTGGATACCGTAGAGGCACCGTTGCTGCATCGGTGCTGTTCTTCTTCCTTGGAGAACGCCGGATTACGCCGACTTCACCGCCGACGAACGGACGGAGCTGTGAGGAGTAGCTCGAGGACGCGCTTCATCGACTCTACTTCCGATGCCCGAGCGCGTCTCGAGGCTCAAGGTAACGATCCATAATCCCATTACACGCATGGTTCCTGTGCTAACGGGGTAAATTTTGGAAATTAAGCGCTAGCGTAGCCTCCCCATAACCCAATAGGGGGCGTCGAGACGTCGGGCGATGGGGCGGCGAGGCGGACGTGTCGGCGGCAAGGGGAGGGAGGAGGGCGGCGGCCAGAGGTGGGAGGAGGGGAGCAGTGCAGCAGTATTTAAAGAATGGTGAGCTAAAAATTGGCGTGAATTTGAAAAAATTAGTGCCGAAAACAAAAAATTTATCACCGGGTGAAAATTTTTGTTTGCCGAGTGCCTCAATTTTGGCACTCGACAAACATTTTTTGGTATTTTAATTTTTTTTTTCAAATGTGCTTTTTATTTTTTTTCTTAATAAATTTTATTAAACTTTTTCAAATTTAGTGGGTAAGGCCAAAAAATGGACTCAAAACATGATTATGATTTTTTTGACAATTTATTTCATTATTTCATGCACTTGTAGTTCAAATTTAACCTATTTTAATTTAAATCCTAGAAATATAATTAATAAATTAAAAATAGCTAACTGACCTAGAAAATGCCAAGTTTTTTCATGGGATAAGATACGCTGTATTTTGATTTTAGAAAATTTTTTGAGTTCAAACGAAGATTTAATTATCAAGTTGCTTTTAAACCCAACACATTCCTTCTCTAAACTACAATTCCTCCTTGGATAATCTTCGGTTTCTTAACATTCTACATGACAACTTTCTCAAAACATTTTTAAATTTTTTATCGCAGCATCTACATGTCATATCATAACACCTGACAGGTCTCGTATTTTTTTAGACTTTATTTGATTTGTTTAGAATTAAAAAACCATCAAGCTCCACGTTGCTGATCGAGTGCCGCAATCTATATTTTTCAAAATTTCTTTCAATTTAGTGGGTAAGGCCTACAAATGGACTCAAAAACATGAATATGATTTTTCTACAATTTTTGGTTCATTATTTCATATACTTGCAGTTCAAATTTGACCTATTTTAATATAAATCCTAGAAACACACTTAATGAATTAAAAATAGTAAACTGATCCAGAAAAATACCAAATTTTTACATGAAATAATATATGTTTTATTTTGATTGTAAAAAAAGTTCCAACTTCAAGCAAAGATTTAACCGTAGATTTACTTTCAAACATAACCTATTTATTCTCTCAACCTTAATTCCTCCTCGAAGATTCTCTAATTTCTTAACATCTTACATGACAACTTTCTCAAAACATTTTAATTTTTTATCATAGGATCTATGTATCATATCATAACACCATGACAAGTCTCGTATTTTTCAGATTTCATTTGATTTTTTAGAATTAAAAAATCATCAAGTTGCACGTTGCCGATCGAGTGTCGCAACCTAGATTTTTCAAAATTTCTTTCAATTTAGTGGCTAATGCCTACAAATGGACTCAAAAACATGAATATGATTTTTCTATAAATTTTGGTTCATTATTTCAGGCATTTACAGTTCAAATTTCACCTATTTCAATTTAAATCCTAGAAACACAATTAATGAATTAAAAATAGCAAATGGATCTAGAAAAATGCAAAATGTTTACATGGAATAAGATATGTTGTATTTTGAGTGTAGAAAAAAAATCAAGTAAAACAAATTTGCAAATATCACATAGACTCGAAATATTTTTTTCACACAAAATGATGACACTCCGCAAGTGTAAACACTCGGTGAACCCGAGAAAAAAATTCTCACCCAAACACGCCGTCGCAACGTCCGTTAGTACTGATTTTTTTTTATTTTTTTGCCGAGTGTCATAGGATTTACCGAGTGCATTTCCTGTCGACACATGGCAAATAGCCCTTTTCGCTGAGTGTAATAGTTTGCCGAGTGTTTTTTCAAAAATACTCGACAAACTCATCTTTACCGAGTGCCCGACATAATGCACTCGGTAAAGATTGTGACACTCGGTGAAGATACAGTTTCCTATAGTGCAAGAAAGTAGGGAAGCAAATCTATCTCCCCATCGGTCACCCCGTCAATTCAAAATTAAGGCAACATTTTAGGATAAGTTTGGTCAACTTTTATAAACTTTAGCTACTGATATTTATGTTAAAACTTGAATTAAATATACAGAATTGTGGCATTTGTATTTATTTTTTTAAAAAATATTTAACAAAACTATAGTATCATATTATTTTATAATACGTTACAATAAAAATATATAGGTAACCAAACCTATGCTTAAAGAGATATAGTACCCTATCGATGTCCAAAATATTATCTTGTCAATGTCTAAAATATTATGTATTTATGACGGCAATAATTATAATCATATTATTTACCTTGTCAATATCCAAAATATTGTGTATTTCCGACGATGATAGTCATAATCATATCATTGTGTGTCATGCAACAACGTGGCACCTGCTTGCAATGGTAGAGAAAGAAACACGTATGTATGCTTTTTGCAGCAAGGGCGGCCCCACTCTCTTGTAACGTCAAAGACTAAAGAAAAGCGACCTATCAAAACGCTTTATAACTGCATGCATGATCGATGCATATATCAGCAGCCACGTCTCATATCATGGTAAGGTGTATCTTTTCCACCTGGCTGCCTCAACGGTCCGACCAATTTTATAACATCGTTAATAATAACAATCACGGCTAGAGAACATGTCTTTTGTACCAGTTAAAAACCTCATTTAGTCTCGATTTTTGAACCAATACTATCCATCCGAGACTAAAGGAGTGATCTATTAGTACCGATTATTTATCCGGTACTAATATATCCTTTTAGTACCGGTTAGAGTCCTCAACCTGTATTAAAGGGGAGCCTTTTAGCGTCAGTTAGATTCTTCAACCAGTACTAAAGGTCTTTTCTTTTTTTTATTCTAGAAAAAAATATAAATTACTACCCTGAACTATCACGAAAGTTTAAATAACCTCATGAACTATAAAACCGTTTAATTAGCCTCCCAAAATTTGAAAACCGGTTCACTCTTCAACTTTTCATGCGGTTTCATTGACGTGGACGGCAATTTCGCTGACGTGGATGACAGAATGGCGGTTTTCGCTGATTGGGACACATGTGGCGCGCTGACATGGCTAAAAGTTAAAAAGGTTCCCGCTGACAACGCACGAAAGGTGTTCGATGAAATGCCATAACGCCAGCGCGCCTCCCGCACACCGGCACACCCCAGCCGGCTAGTGGTGAGCGGCCAGGGGCACGGTGCGCGGGCAAGGGCATAGGCAGCGGCGCGCGGGGGCAGG
>KE372939.1:268204-283754 GCA_000418225.1 Zizania latifolia | reverse complement strand
AGGGGCGGCAGGACGTCGGAGAAGGCACGGCATTGCGGCAGGCTGATGGAGGCATTTTATCGAACACCTTCCGTACGTTGTTAGCGGGAACAGATTTTTACTGTTTGGTCACGTCAGCGCGCCACGTATGCGTCCAGTAGGCGAAAACCGCTATTCCGCCTCCACGTCAGTGAAACCGCGTGGAAAGTTGAAGAGTGAACTTGTTTTTAAATTTTGGGAGGCTAATTAAACGATTTTATAGTTCATGGGGTTATTTAAACTTTCGTGATAGTTCAGTGTAGTAATTTGTACTTTTTCCTTTATTCTATTACTACTGTTTTTATTTTATTTTATGATTATTGTTTTTATTTTATTTCGTGACTGTTATTTTTATTTCATTTTGTGATTGTTATTTTTATTCATTTCATGACTGATGTTTTTATTTTATTTCATAACTGCTATTTTTATCTTATTAATTGGTCACTCTGAAGTTATAAACATCTTCAATAGTGCATTCATAGTTGTGATACAAACATCCACAACACTTTATAAAGTTTCAGTGCGGAGGAACTAGAACTTGGGGAGCCGAGTAAATCTGCAACAGTGCAACTAGAACAAGAAGTTCAGTTTTGATAGTAAAAACAAAAATGTAATCTAACAACAAACAACGTGGCAGTGAAAAAGTTTCACGATTTTACCTTTGTATCTGCTCCCCGTGCGATGGGCGCCGATGAGAAGAACGCCCACGATGGCGACACCATCCAGTGAGCTAGCACGAGTCCTAGGCTCGCCGCTAAAGCAGGCCTCGCCCTTTGCTTAGGTGAGAAGATGAGGAGCATGAGGCAGAAGTCAGGTTGGCGAGAAATGAGGGCGTGAGGAGCTTACTCTTCTCTGTTGCTTGCTGCTCTCATGTTGTGATTGTTGCTTGCTTGCTATAACAGTGGCTGGAATTTGGGCGTGAGAGTAGGAGGTGCTGGCCGTTGGAGCAAGGCCAAGAAAGAAATGGCAAAGTGGAATTTAGGGATGAGAATGAGATGTGGGAGGGCGAGGAAGGAGTTATAACAGAGCTGGATTCAAATTTCAAAGTAACAGACATGGCGTGGGGAGGGAAAGTTGGCTGAATGTTTTTCGTTGGAAACATCAACCAAGAACTAGTACTAAAGATTATGTTGCCTTTTTTTTTCTTCGGAGACACCGAACAAGAACCGGTACTAAAGATTCTCGTATTAATACCGGTTGAAGATATTAACCTGTATTAATATGTTTAGTACATGTTGGTGTCTCCAACCAGTACTAAATATCTAAATATTAGTACCAGTTAGGGATACCAACCTATACTAATATATTCAGTACTAGTTGGTGTTCTTAACCGATACTAAAAGCCTACGTTAGTATCGGTTATACGTACCAAATTTTTTTTATTCTTTTTAACTATTGTAGGGGATTTTTAGTACCGACTCTAGTTATGATAGGTACTAAAGGGGTTAGATAAAATGTCAGTTCCCTAGTAGTGAATGATTTACTAATTAAATTAAATATTATTTTTTAATTTAGTGTTGACAAAAAATAACCTGATATGTCTGGTAATCTTAGTGTCTCGTTAAAAACTGTAATTATTACAGTTAAAGTTTGTGGTGATACATCGAATATTTAATAAAATCGTGATAGATCTGCCCCTGCCTGCCTGTCATTATTCAAAAGATCGAATGAAAATTAAAGGTGATATATCAACAACTGGTGATAGCATTTATATAGGAAAATACTGGTTTAAAAAGATCAAGTTGCAGTAATAGCATTTAGCTAGCCTAACATGTTGGAATAACCATTTAGAAATATAGGAATATATACGGGAACACTGTAGATCAATCGATTTTAGCATTTAAAGCCATACATGGCGTTATCTAACTCTATTACTCACCTATAGATCATTTAGGACTTGTACGCAAGAATTAAGAAATTATTTTAAATGATTTTATTGTCATTTATTTATCATTGAAAATTTCACATGATCTCTTATCTGCCACTGATGTCTCGTTGACACGCGGGCTTTGGACCCACATGTCAATTTGAGAATGAGCGCTAAATAAGTGAACGTGTAAGCTACTTTCAGTGCCAATAATTAAGAAATTTATTCAATAACTAACATATATCTCTTCAGTACTAATTACTCTTTATTTTATGACTTTTTTCTTGTTCATATATGGATCAAACTTGGTGAATGCAAGTTGTTGATTTAAATAGGTTTGTATATTTTGATCTATATGGCCACCACCTTTACCAGTTCCTCCTGGTTAGCTAGTTGGTAAGGCTTAAGGATAGTGTCAATCCTTCACCTTAGCTGGTGTCTTAATTATTTAATAAGCAGTCACATAAACATAAAATCTAAGATGGCAACTAAATTAATAAAGATAGAGAATAAAAATAGAGACACCATGTCTTAAGTAAGACACCAAATCTTCACGCTATCCAAGACAGGGATGAAAAATGATTGGATGAGAGGGGAAGAGAGAGAAAAGAGAGTAGTATAAAAAATTATTGTAGACACATACCCAAATATTAGGATTGAGGATATGGTTTCTAGAGATAGTGTCTTATTGATATGGTAAGACAGGATACCATTAAAAAATCATGGGTCAGTACTGTCCTAATTCAGTTGTTTTAACTTGCTTTTTTAATCTAAGAAAGGATGTGAACTTTCATGGAAGGCCTCACGTTTCTCTGCATCTTTCTGCCAAACTCGGAGCTATACGTGGAAGAAGGGGATTGAGTTCATAAAGGTGATGGCTCAAAACGGCATCGCAAAAGGGATCATTTGGGATATATGGTATTTTACACACAACATAAAGCATTTAATTTATTATAGGTGATAATATCTATAGTGCTAGTT
Organism: Zizania latifolia; assembly: GCA_000418225.1. Lineage (NCBI taxonomy): Eukaryota > Viridiplantae > Streptophyta > Magnoliopsida > Poales > Poaceae > Zizania > Zizania latifolia. The sequence goes on along the minus strand of KE372939.1, from coordinate 280,888 downwards.
GTATGTAGGGGCCTTTGATCTCTTGAGTAGTCATAATCTCTGGTTTCTTTAACATTAAATAATCTGTTTCTTTAGTACTAAATAATATGACATAAGATGAAAAAATATGTCAATGTACTAATAAATAAAAAAGAAAAAAACTAGGTAGGTCTTACATGAGACCTAGCTAGTGTATACACATCGTGTTAAATTAGTAACATGTGTATTGATATAATTAGTTATAAGACTAGTTTTTAAGTGAAATAGAGGGTATAAAACCTATTTATAATGTATAGCATTGATACTGCTCTTAGGAGATTAGACTCTGAAATCCATACATGGGTGCTCTACTAATTTCTTGAAATCAACGGGAATGAGCATTTTCTCAGTGCCGGTTAATTAACAGTTTAGCACACGTGAGAGCAACAATTAATGCGGTAGAAATTAAAAGCAGAACCCCTGATTTTTATTTTTCAAAAAGTAAACCATGTTTTAAGCCCATGGTACTATTACGATATGTTATGATAATCTCTTTTGGTATATATATATGTACATGTAACTGCTTTTAAACGGTATTTGTCAAATAGTTTTCTTTTAATCTAAGCTGCAAACAATAGTTTTGCGTTCGATAGTAGACATGGAAATAGGATATAGCATGTTTTGTCTAACCTTAATTTGATTTGCAAATTAACTATAGTGAATTTAGATTTAATTTTCGGTAGGAACACAAAGAAATAAGCAGAGTGTAGCACCTGCAAATTGAAGCTGGCATTAACCCTCAACCCTAGCCTTGCTCCAATTTTCAACCTTAAATTGCACCAAACGAGGTGGTTTTGCCTGCGAACTGCGGTAACATACTGTAGTAGCGTACTCTCTTAGTAGTTTTGAATATGATTTTAGATACAAAGAAGTGATTAATTAATATGTACTTTCTTTATTTGTCCCTATTAAATACAGTGTAGGAGTAAAAACAGCACGGTGGATGAGGAGGAAGTAGTACACTATAAGGACTATAGATATCCAAAATACAAAACAACTTATTTTAGGTAACTATTGATACAAGTCTAAAACAGCTCGATTTATGGAACTGAAGAGAGTAGTGTGTTTGAAAAGTAAAAGATGTTCATTAATTTCCTACAAATTCACACTGTTTATTTACTAAATATTCTCTCCGTCAAAAAATATAAGGTGTGCATGCATTTCAAAAGGTCAAATTTTTTATCTTTTGACTAATAATTAATCTAAAATCATATATTTTTGTGTTATGTATATGGTATATATTTGAATTCGTATATAAAAATATTTTTATTTGATATTAATTTAATAGTTATATATGATATATTGTGAAAAAAATAATGGTCAAATTATACGTTGGTCGCCATATCACAAACTTATATGCGTCTTGTATTTTTTACAGATGGAGTAATGCTTTCCCGGTGTACTAAACCAATTGCAACGTCACGTAGAAAATTAACTGCTCCTTGAAATCAAGGTGTTAGCTAGATTTCTAGCAAAGTGACGAAACATGATTAACTTTAGCGTCAACGATGAAACGCTTGCTTGCCAAATTGTATTACATGATGGATACGGTTGCATGTAATGTATGTAATTAAGTAATGTGTAGACTAGTTGCTCTTTTCTAGAACTCCCAAATACTGAAATACATACTTGTCCACTTGGGAAGAAGTGCAGGAGCATAATTCCACAATGAATTAGTAGTTACGCAATATGCTTCATATATAAGAACTAAGATCTAATTAAATTTTCGATATATAATATAGTTTTATCCAGTCTCTTGATGTATCGTCTAGCCAACTAAGATCTAATTAACAACACCGATTCATAGATCAGCATGTGTCCCTCCAGGCTTACATGAATATGACTTTTTACTTGTTATTCAGACAATGGACGGCCTTTGCATTGTTCAATGGCAAGATTCATCCCTAATTAATTATAATTAGTCTTTCGAATGGTTAAACTTGTTCAGATAGTCTTATGCCCCCTTCTAGAAAGTTTCATCTTATTCATAAGTCAGCTTAATTAGGCTTAACAATCCAAATAAGCTGATTTCAAAAAAAAAACTCTAAGAAGCTAGCTGTCTTTTGTTTCTAAACGGTTTTTGAAATATAAATTTATTGTATGTATAGTATGATGAAAATATTGTATTACTCATGAACTTGTTTTGTTTTGTGTTTAATTGATAACACTATTATTTTGGACATTTTTATCATTAGGTGGCATGAAGACGCAAATAAGCTTGGACTCAAAACATGAGTTTTTTCTACCAACGAGATTACAAATGAGTTTATTGCTTATTTAGATAATAAGTTTTAACTTCTAAACATATTATGGTTTTTTAAGCCATAAGCTAGTCATAAATTGTTTAGAAGGGGGTGTCGTATTAGTTGTGCCAGTTGCCAGCTAGCCAAGCTTGTTGTGTCAAATATAAGCAAGATTGGAAGTTGGAGATGACTTCATGCATGCATGTATGAAGCAGAAAAAAAATGGCATGTGGCTAGCTACTCATGGTGATAACATCATGTCCCAATGTTATCAGAAGCAATTAAGTTAGCAAAATGGCATTCACCAATTGGGATAAGGCAATGCCAGACCTGGGGCCGATTACTTTCACATGGCTTTCTTAGAAATTTTTTACAAGAAGCAACTCAATTAATTACCATTAGATCAAAATGAAAAATTTCCAGGATTCCAAATAGGGCTTTACTCTTGTAAGCCTACAGAAAATGAACCAATTAAAGTAAAGCTAGCACCCCGAGGCAGCTCATCACAGGCATACCCTTAGAGCATCTCCACGGTAGTCTCTATCCCACTTGCTACTCTATTTTATAGTAAGTATAGTCAAAAAATAGCTCTATGTCCTTGTTATTTGGCTTGCTAGTTTAGGTGGCTTCTCATCCTCCTCACTTGACTTTCTTCTTCTAGCAAGCTACCAAGACTTCTTATCTCTCTTGCTACTCTATTTTATAGCAAATATAGTCAAAAAATATAGCCATTGATAGTTAAAATATATTGATAAAATATAGATAAATTTAAATAGGAATAGATAGAAGCCATATTTGAGAAAGACAAAATAAAAATCCAACTTAAATAGGGAGGCTTGCTATTGTCCTGAATAGCAAGTCAAAAATAGCAAACATGCTCTTAGGGCTTGTTTTGGGATTCATATTCTAATAATCAACTAATATGTATCTAGCTAGCTAGTGATAATATGAAGAAGCTCTTATTTATTTCTAAATTATGTATGTATTAATTTTTATAATCTGAAGTAAAAAAATCTAGACCATTTATAGATAAACTTTAAATTGTAAAATAGCTGTAGTGTAGCTGACAGAATCTAGAATCTCGGCCAGACATAAGATGGTGCTTGTGGCATTCACAGGCTGCACAAGCAAGCAGAAAGCATCCGTGCTGACCTGTGAGTGGTGTTGCTGGCAGGGACATGCTGTCGGTCTGTCTCCTGCCCATTGTTTCCTGATCAATGTGACGACTTTTCTGTTTTCTTACCCAGCGAAGTTCAAATCTAGGACTGACTCGCACATATGTCATTCTTATTAGGATCAAATTTATTCTTAATTTTATATTCACATGAACGTTAATAGATTAAAATTTATAACTAATAGATAAATAGGTACGAATATGAGTATTGACTATCTACATCATGTATGTTAATAGGTCAAAATTTATATCTAATAGGTAAATATATACGGGTATGAGTATTGACTATTTATATCCGCTTCACTCATTTAACTGTTTATCCTAAGTATATAAATCAATCCCAAACCCTAGCCCCTTCCTCCTCTCTCCACCCCTAGCCTCAGCCGCCACCCCTCTCTCCCCTTATAGATCCAGTTCATCCTCTGCCCCTCAAACGTACTGAAATCACACGTCGCCCCGCCTCTTGCTGGCGTCCTACGCTGCCCCACCTCTCATCGGCGTCCTGTGCCACCCTCCCGCTCCTGCCACGTGCCGCCCTCTGGTCCCGTCTCCACCCTGCGTCGATGTCCTATCTCACCCTCATCCCATGTCAGCGTCCCGCACCGCCCTCTGGCGCTGACGTCCCACCCCGCGTCAGCCCCACTCTGATTTTACATGTAAATGGGTATACCCACGGATATGTGGCGTCCGCAGGTGACAGGTATGGACATCGGTTTTTACCTGTCATGGGTAACGGGTATGGATACAGGTATGGATATAGAAATTTTTATAGGTATCAATATGAGTATGTACTACACGTACCTATGGTACCCGATTGCCATCGTCCCTACCCCTGTTGGCTGCCGAATTGTATGCAGAGTGCAAATTAACAGATTAGTTGATTGGACTTATATGTGCACAATAACCAGCCTAATTAACCTAACTTTTCTAGCTATTTCTATTCAACGATCCTTTTTTTTAATGCTGAACAATGTAATTTGCATGCTACAGAACATTGTCAGACAGCAAGATAAAAGGGTAGGGCCTTTTTCAGAGTGTGATTGATCACTAATCAGAAGGCAACTTGTGCTGTTCATGGATCATCTCATCTCTCCCCCTGGTTTAATTTTAGTGTTGGTGCTCTCCGTTTTTCTGTTCAAATGATGCCTATCTGCTCGAACTATTTGATCAGAAATCGACGGCTATATGTCAGAGTGTATATTTGTGAAATTAAAATGAATGTTGTTCTGAGATTGGCTGATGGAGAATCGATCCATGTATACAATGGACATTGTCGACTATTTTGCTGCTAGTAGTAGTACAGTACTATCTTGTAAATTGTAATCAGAAACAGCTGCAAGATAGCTGGTTTTCTATGAAGGCCAGTTGCATGAACATACAACGGAATAATTATTGCAGCTAACCCAACATAACCCCTAAATCCATCATTTGTGTTTTCCAAATTATGTGTCCTTAAGTACATGCATTTTGAGTCAATGCCAATCTGAATATTTTTTTAGCATGTGTGTTGTGATAGGCTTGCTACATGTTCTAGTAATCAACACACTAGAATCCTGAAGGGCAAGACTGTCAACTACACTTGTCCCCAAACTCAGGGCTGGCCACGAGAGAACGGGCAGTGCGGTCGCCCCGGGCCTCCTAAAATCATGTGTCCATCTCTCCATCTAGAGATGTACAATAGCTAGTATACATAGATATTATACTATTATTAGTGATTTTGTTTCTATAAATGTTAGAAGAAATTATTTTAAATGATCTGTACAGGTAAAATATTTATACTATCATTTTGTTTTTAATATTTCATTATTAGCGGTAATAATTTTTTAATACCTAGAATATCATATTTGTAATTAATATATAAATATTTATGTTTGTGTTTAATAAGGCCTTATTTTAAAAAATTTCCCGGTCACCGAAATGTCAAGACACCAGCCCCGCCCAAACTAATTCCTCCCTGAATCCATCATTAGGTTATCAAACTTGATCCAGTAGTGCCCTGATCCATAGTTAAGTATACAAACCTGTAGCACCTGAAATGACAGGCAAATGTTTGCAAGGGATGCTTATTCTATTCAGCCACTACTGCTGAAACTAGCTGACTTGTCATCAGATCCAAATCATGGCCATTAATCAATGGAGCAGCAGAACACTCGTAGAATCTACTTGAAGCATTAGCTTAATCGAAACAAACTCCTGAAAAGAATGCATACCAGCAGTTCACACTTGACAGGGCTGCTCTGGGAAAGCTGCAGGACCAATCAGGATGAGAGCAACAGAGAAACATCAACTTCAGATAGATGGCTCTGTCGATCTGATGAACAAGGCACGAAATTTCGGCACCAAATCCTGCATTATGCCTGCTACATGCAGGAGTAGTACCACTAATTAAATGTGCATACATGCATTTCCTGTTAGTAGCAATTGCTACTGGCTGATATATCTGTACTTGGCTCCGTTCATAGGTCGTCCATCAAAAGCTCTGGTTGATGGAATTTAGTTGATGCGGCGTGTTAATATTTAGAGAAGATAGTTAGGAAATGTTTTACCGAGGGAGTATAGGTGGTGATTTATAGTCTTCGGATTAATGCTTTGTAATATTTTCTTTATTCCTCATCTTTTGTTAGTTATAGTTGTGTGTATCTCAGCTATGCAGAAGTCAGAAGTATATTCAGTGCAGTTGTATCATCTTGATGTAACTGACTGAGTTAACAAAACTTCCTTTATATAAAAAAATGTATGATCTTGTCATTGTCAATGCAAAGAGGCTAATATAACTAGACTATGCTGTGTACTTAACACCAATGCTACTTCTTGCAAGTTAGCAGTAGCATAGCTGTTATTGAAAAAAAAAACAGTAACCACTGTGTTTACATGAATTTATCTCAACAGAAGATAAATGGTAAAAGATTGACTGGGTTTAATTCTTGTAGCATAAATTGCAGCATGATTTCATTGTTGAATAGAGATAATGTTTTCCCATCTTTCATGTAACAACTTTTTTTAAATTTGCACAATTAATACAAAAATCTTGGGAAATAAAAATTATCTTTTTTATTTCCCAAGATTGCCGACTTTTAGAACATTGGATTAGACCAAGAAAAACGGTTGATCGATATAGATATGAGAATATATGACTTTTACAAAACCACACAGCTTTTTCATCAAACTATCAACAATAATTACATATATAGGGTAGCTTAGCTCATATGCTTAAATAAGGCAAATCATTAGCCCATTAACAATCAAGTTGATTTGTTTAGGAAAGCATGCGATCTGTTCCAAGATATTTAGACTTGTCAAGAGTCTCAATCCATCTATATCTTAACATCCTCCTAATTAATATTAATCATGATTAATATTAATTTCCATCGTACATCTTTCGTTGGTTTAACACTCCAAAATAAAGCTTAACACCTTTGCTGCTCCGTGTACGTTCTCTGAATAAAGATACAAATTAAAAACAGAAGGCATCTAAGCTAGCTGTTATGTGCCATGTGTCCATCCCTTGTTTATTTCAAAAGAAAATTTTAATCATATACCCTCCATTTAGATGAAAATCAAGGATTTAATATGTCATTGATCTAAGATAATCTTATATGTCAGTGAGATGTAAAGGATAAATCCTTAATTTTTATCTAAAGAAGGGATATATGATCTAATTTTCTATTTTAAAAAGGAAAAAAGTATAATTAACTCTCTAAAGTTTGGTCTACTTAACTCTCTAACCTATCAAATCGAATATTTTATTTCTTAAAGTATATAAATTGGTTCAAATAATACCTAAAATGGTTTTGTACGTGGTTTTTCTATGTAAATAATAACATATGGCAGTGATATTATTTATGTGGTACATACATTAGTGCATTTAACCTAAGTTGATCTAATCGATTCCTTTATCTTCATTATTGGTAAGCCCGTGAATTACATATTATGCTTCTTTTTCAAGTTGTCACACTTAATGAAAAATTCTTAACCGACTTTATCGTCGTATCATTATCCCAGTCATAGTCTACGTGGTTAAAACTACTTACAAAACTACTATAGAGAGTTATTTGAACCGATTTGTGTAGTTCAAAAGATAAAATATCCGATTTCATGATTTAGTGCATTAAGTAGATCGGCCAATAGGAGAATTAGACTTTTTCATTTCATAAATTCATTCATAGCTATCTCTTCAGCCTATCGAGACTGGAAACGTGTCCAGTTCAAAACAGCAACTTTACACATGGCTACCAACATTCTCCTTTCACATCACACACACTAGCATATATATATGAACCCTAATTTAGCACAGGAGAATATATAAACGTACGGCTATCTCAAAAGGGAATCATCCATTTCATTGGATGACTAGGGTATCTCCTTGCTTGGGTATCTTGAGGGTGTGCATGGTTTTAAAGGAGTTGGAATTAATAGCTTTGGCTTTTTTATTAGGGTGATGATAAGCTAGTACTAAGAGAGTTTAATTTAGCAACGGATCTAGATGCAGTTGGTAAAGTTTGCAGTTTTAACAAATTAAGTGGTGGATTTGACGAAGAAAGTGTGTGCTAGATCTTCTTCACTTTTAATTAGGGTGATGATAAGCTAGAATAAAATTAAAGAGTTATATTTAGCAAATGAGATGAAGGTGGCAAAGTAATGTTGCTTAATTTAACAAATTAATTAAGTGGTGGATGTGATGAGAAAGGTGTGTTCTAGATCTTCTCACTACCACAAAAACTCTCTTTAGCGATGAATCTTTTCCTACCGAGTATTAGTGATGGGCTAAATAAAAACTTGTCACTAACAACAGATGGTATCATTAGTGACAGGCCAAACGAAGACTTGTCACTAAGTAGTGTCTTCACTTTTCTTTTATCTTACCCCTGTTAAGTGAGTTTAATTACTGTGGGTTTCTTTAGCTATGTAACAGCTAGCCACTAGCATGAGCCTTACGTGCGGCACTAATTACCATTGCTACAAGATCTTGTACGCAGTGGTAAATAATGTGGTTAATTTTGAGAAAGTAGATTTGATGAAAAGGTGTGTGGGAGCTTCCAGCACTAGGTTTTAAGCCCTTTTCTGATTTGATGAAAAGGTGGATGATAGACCTCTGCTTTTTTTATCTTACCATTTCGCGGCCAGTTATTGCAACATGTGTAAAGATTGTCGCATTAGCAACAGGTAAAAGTTTTTGCAAACTTAACCTAGGAGGTTCCATCTTCCATGGAAGGTCATGAAAGAGCTACTACTCATTCACAGAAATATAATAGTTACTAAATTGGGCCCACAATGCCCTGTTTAATTTATCTTCAGCTACATCTATTTATAGAATGAAAAAGGTTGTGCCAAAGTTAGGATGGATAAGGAAAAAGATGCAGATTCAGTAAAAATCCGCTCACAAAATACGTAGATTTTAAAACAAATATGTGTCTGAACCTGTCCAATACCCAAAACCTGAACACAATAACATAAGTAACAAGTAACAATAGCAAAAGCAATAATAATATAGCAGAAACAATATCAGAGGTTGCATGAGGTTTAGTAGGTAGTAGGCTGCCACTAGGCTAGACTCAATTTTAAAGAAAAATAAAGAAACATTTATTAATTATATAAATCCATGGGTACCACAAATTTTTGGTACCTAGCCAAAGTAACACCAAGGTTGTTCTACCGCAGTGGCGGTTTCAAGGGATGGTTTAGGTGAGCTAGACTACTCTGAAATCTGACCCATTAGGTCTTTGGGTATTAGAAATTAGTCCATCTACAACCTGCTAATATCATGAAGAATAGTTTTGAGGATTTTTTAATATGAAAGTTTTGTTGATTTCTAATTAATTCATTATCATTTCCGATTAAACTCTCCAACATGCCCATCAATTGAACTTGTTTATATTCCTGAAACGAAGAAATTGGATTTGCTCAAAACAATTGCTGCAAGCTCACCGTATGCTACAGCACAATAGGTATGAAAAATCAAATCAGAATTAGTATTGTAATCTTCTATTTATATTAGATCTTTCATGCATATTTAAACTACTTATGTTGTGATTTTACGACTTACAAACTTAAATATTAATTTTCGTAGATTTATGAAGTTACCAGACGCAATTACTATATTTATAACGTTTTTTTAAATCGTATTGTATTTTAAGTTTATGATCTTATTTTAAAGTATAAAATAAGAACACCCACGAAAAAAATCCTAGAGCCGCCACGGTTCTACCGCAGCTTACGACAAGCTAAACTTCAGAATGAGCTAAGAACTGGAAGTCGCCTTCCACCAGCTTCTCCCAGAGATAAATTCTACACAAGCAGAAATTAGTCCGAACAAGGCAATATTTGGTGCTAGGGTTTATAGAGTTATGGCCTCATAGAACCCAAGCCAGGGGGTCTTATGAATCAGCCTCCCCACATCCACCCATTTCTCTATTTGAACAGACTCCATTCTGCAGTTAGTAATTTAGGGATTTGAAGGATGCAGGACAGAGAGAACACCAACAGCATCAGTTGTAAAACAGCACACTTGCACCAATGCATTATGGTGTGCCGATGATCAAGGAAACATATATGTTCACGATTCCAGTTCTTACACAGCTAACAGTAGTCGCCACGAATTTTAACTGATGACTCAAAATACAGCTAGTATACAAAATTGAGATACGCTTTTGTTTATTGGAAAGCATTCATGTACCATGTCCACATTATCACTTGAGTCCATCACCAAGGCCTGCGGGCATTCCTATGCTCTGTGCCAGATCAGCCATCCTCTCCTTCATTGCCTGCAGGTTATTAGTATACCGAGTTAGTTTAGAACGCAATTTACATGTCTTTCCATTTCTGCGCAAGGTAATAGCAGGATTCGCACCTGGACACTCCTCTGATGTGCATCCTTGTAGGCGTCATTCACCAGCTCAGAGAGTTTCTGCAGGGAAAATATACACATATGTAGCAACAAATCAGTTTTGTTTAGGTCTGCTAATGGTACAAACATAAGGTATTAAGGTATTTATCAAATCATATATGGACAATAAAAATGGTTGACTCATGCTAACAATCATGTGAATATGAACATGCAAAAAATCTTAAAAGAAAATATCAAAATAATCAAAGTGATAAAGACAATACATACTTCAGCCCCTAATTCCATTGCAGCTTCAGTGATTTCAACTCTTATGGGCTGCTGATTCCCAGAAAGTGTTACCTGGTTAATGAATCAGGTCAAATACTTGCACCGGAAGTACATACATTTGATGTTCTATTTTAGAGAAGCAAAAGAATGTAATAATTGGATAGTCCTGCTAAATATATAAGCACAAACAAATCCTAGCAAACTTCAACAACAAGGCTCTATAAAGTATATGGCTATAGCACAGAGCTTATGAATGTTGGGTAAAATGCTGAAAGTTTGCAAGGTCTGGTCACATTATTTTTGTCATTTTAAAAGTTAAGACATTACTAACATGCACATTTTCAAATGCTTTAAGAAAGTGGCCTTTTCAAATGGTAATTGCATATCAATTTCATCTTGCAACAGCCTATGCCATCATGTGTAAATTCATGATTTATAGTTGCCTTACTGCCTATGGCTTTGACAGTATTCTTGTGCCAAAGCAGTACAGTTTCAATAGAATGTTATACAAAGATAAAATAGATACCAGACGATTTTGCTTAGTTCATACAGAGATCGACCTTGTTAAGATCATAAAATCTACATGCTAAACTTCAATATACAAGGGAACATATCGGTTTTACTGTAGAAAATGGCTACCTGGCTCAGGCAAACAAAGATTGATGGGGACTGTGAGTGATAGGCTGTGATCATTACAGTCTAGTTCAACAGGCTTTTTCAATACACACTTCAAAGTTCAAGGCACAGGAAAACATACAGCCTGCAAGAGTTTAATTAAGGATAACATCACTCAACTAATCCCAAGCATACCTTGATTAGTTCACCTTCACAATAACCGTCAATCTCAGTCCTAAAACAAGAGGGAAAAGAGTCACTGACGTGCTATTTTGCAGTAACATCAAAGATTACTCAGATATCCAAATGCATACGCTGCAAGCTCCTTTTGCACTCGGACAGCCTCAACTTGGACAACCATCTGGGCCTTCTTTACAGTTTCATAAAGATTTTGCATATTTCCAAAAATTCCTGCCTACGAGATGGTTACAAACAAAGATACAAAGTGGAAACTGCACTGGGTATTTGTGCATCAAAACAAAAGAACAGAACGAGTTCAGCTCATGTATCTTAGGCAACTATACACTACTGCAACGAGAACTGTCATGGACAGGTTTGGTTTTGATATGATCAATGAAACAGAAAGCAGTACTGAAGTATCCAAACAAAGTAAAAGTACATCATTTCTGATGGGTGCCATTCATTGGAAGGAAAAGACAATTGTCCAGATAAACTATAACAGTACAATGATAGCGAAAGTACAAATTAGTTGAATTATTTGATATCACCCTAAAATACTGATGAAAACTTCAATTTGGTACCAAATGAAATATCAACATTATGAGTTATCATCAATTATTCTCCATAGGAGTATAAGATTTCAACAGAATTTGCAATGAGAAACAAGCTAATGTAAAAGGAAAAAAATTTATTTATGTCCATAACACTAATAACACATTATATTTTGAAATGAGAAACAAGCTAATGTAAAAGAAAAAATAAATTAGTTAGCTCTATAACACTAATGATACATTATCTTGAGCATAATCCAATATTCAGATAAAAAACTAACATAACACATTATTGAACTGCTTAAGGTAGGCATCCAGCAAAAAAATGTCGTTATTTCCATTTTAGCGGGCATGCATGAAGATATTCTTTAGCTACTGGGAGCACAACAGAACTTAATAATGAAAGATTATAAAAAGTAGAAAAAAGTCTACTTTACTCCCCAAAGTATTACCCTGTAGACGAATGTTGCATCAACTAAAAAACTAGACTCTTAATTCCCCGAACTAATTTATACCGAACAAATAACCCCCCGGAACAGTTTACTGCGGCGGTTTTGCTGACGTGGTAGTCCACGTGGTAGGAGACGCTGAGGTGGCTGCCCACGTGGTTGTATGCTGGCATCTGAATAGTGAGACCCACTTGTCAATCAGACAAAAAAATTTATTTTTTCCACCTTCCTCCTTTCTTCTCCTTCCTCCTTCCTTCTCCTTCCTCCCATCTTGTCTGCCGGCCAACCTTCTTCCTCCTGCCTCCTCCGCCCCCACGCCCCGGCTCCCCGCGCTCCCTGCACG
>KE372939.1:256060-267959 GCA_000418225.1 Zizania latifolia | reverse complement strand
CCGACGGTCGCTTGCCCCGCGCGCCAGCTCACCTCAGCACCGTGCCCAGCTCGCAGCGCTGTGTCACTGACAAGAAGAAAGAAAAGAAGAAAGAAAATAAGAAAGAAAAGGAAAAAGAAGAAAAGAGAAAAGAAGAAAAGAAAAGAAAATTTTTCTATGTCACTGACAAGTGGATCTCACTATTCAGATGCCACCGCGTAGCCACGTGGACAGCCACCTCAGCAAAACCGCCAGCGTGGACTACCACGTCAACAAAACCATCGCAGTAAACTGCCCTAGGGAGTTATTTGTCCGGTATAGATTAGTTCGGGGGATTAAGAGTCTGATTTTTTAGTTGAGGGCAACATTCGTCTATAGGATAATACTTTAAGAGATAAAGTAGACTTTTTCATAAAGAGTAAAGGCATCTAACTTTCTTACTTTTGATGGTGCCTCTTCACCGTTCTCATCTTTGTCCTTTTTCCCTCCAAATAAACTGTACACGCGAAAGGGACTATTGTTTGTTCTTTTCCTATTGGAACATGGCAAACAGAATGCACCTTCGGCATTTATCCTACTACCTGAATAACAAATAAAAAACAGGTTCAAAATGTTCAGGTATTGCTCTTAACTTAATAAAATGATCAACAAGTCCACAATGGTGAACGAATATCAAAATTATGCCACTAAAAAAGAGAGAAGAACAGAAGCCTAAATCAATTATAGGAGTCAATTTTACATTATTCCCTTGAACAAAGAGATAAATAGAAAATAAAGCATAACGAACTAAAGCAAATGTATTGCCAGAACTCTATGTCCACAATGGCACAACCACTAAATGAAATAGATCTCTAACATAAAAACTTCGAGGCCTGTTTAACAGGGAAACATCTTTGTAATTTAGATGATAAGTAATCGAACATGGTTGAAATTGAATTCTCCAAGGACCCTAATTAATAGGCAACAATTGCAAAGGAATCAACCTTCGCAAAAAATTCCAGCTGCTACCTAGAACGGCACCACGGCAGCTATCTTCCCCCGCACATTGCGCAAAACATCAAACTCAGATGAAACCTACGAAAAATCCCATTTTTTATCGCCCAGTGAAACCCTAACCGCAATCACGCAGCCGCGACCGCAACCCAGCTCGCACCCGCACTAACTAGAGACCAGTAACCCAAACACCAGGCCAGCGGTGGTCCGGGGCGGCGGCCGCACGGAAACGAGATCGGCGATCTCTTTAGGCTCTGGGGGATGCGCTTGGACGCCTCCAGCCACCGGCGTCTCCACCCGCCCTGGAGAAAGGAGGAGATAGGAGGGGACGAGCGGGCTTACGTGTCGGGTTGAAAGAGAGCGGCGAGAAGGAGGACTTGAAGGCCACCGGAGAGAGAGCGGCGGACGGCGCCATCTGCGGCGAGACGAACGTCGCTATCACTACGGCGGCGGCGGCGGTGGAGCCGCGGCGGAGGAAAGGGGAAGGCCGAAAGCTCGATGGTTTTTGGATAGAGGATATTGTTGGAAGGAAAAGGAAGAGTGAGAGAGAGAATGGGGAAATGGCAAACTGCAAATTTGAGGATATTTTTTAAAAATTTGGTGCTTTTCTTTAAATTTTAAAAATGTAAATCTTTGCAGGTCGAACCTGCGAAAATACTGCGTAGAGAGTACATGGAAAGTGAGGCTATCCGTAGACCATGTGCTGAAATTTTGCTGTCCGTTGGATGAAGATTGAACCATCCTCCTCACTCCTCTCACCTTCATCCAACCATCCTCTAGCTTATTATAGCCGAACAGTCAAACGGATGGGCCAGCCAGGTACAGCTTAGACCCTCTCAGACACAACCCATTTTAATTTGGTCTAGCATAGCACAAAAAGATTATCGTGACGAGTCCACAGGCTTATCCTATGATCCAGACACGGTATAATTTATGGTTAGTTGTGTTATATTGGCATGTTTAACCCAGTAAGCCTAGTGGGTTAGGCTGACCTGTTATCATATCAAATGTTCAACATTTAGAACATGTTGAACATATCAAATTACATTATTAAAGTTTTACATCTTACGTCATCTAGTTCACAAATGTACAAAACATGTTAAACTTGAACGAGTTAATAAGTCTCATCTCATACTGTCATATAATAATCAAGTTTATGATTATCTCAAATTCATAAGTCCATCTCAAAATATAAGTGTGTGATCAGATTGTTATCGGACCGCCTGTTTAACTAGTTGTATTATTTTATGTCGCCTGACATGATGCAACATTAGCACAAGCACAGCATGGGACAAAAGATCTTGTCATGCTTGGGTCGAGCACTCCGGCCAGAATGAGTCTCGAGCCGACCCAAATCCTTGGGCTAAAGTTCAGTCCTTGTCACACCGGATGTTCGGATGCTAATTAAAAGGACTAAATATGAGCTAATTATAAAACTAATTGCAGAAGCCTAAGCTAATTCGCGAGACGAATCTATTAAGCCTAATTAATCTATCATTAGCACATGTTTACTGTAGCATCACATTGTCAAATCATGAACTAGTTATGTTTAATAGATTCGTCTCACGAATTAGCCCTTATTTATGTACTTAGTTTTATAATTAACCTACGTTTAATACTTCTAATTAGTACCCAAACATCTGATGTGATGGGACTAAATTTTAGCCAACCAAAACCAAACAGGCACTTAGTCCAACTCGTTTAGCCATCTATACTTTTCACACTTTTCTAGGCTTTGTAGTAAGTTTGACCATCGTTTTACATAAAAATTGAATAATTAATTATTGTAACCTGGACATAAAACAAAACCCATTGGTGTGAAGCTACAACAAATCCTATTTAAAGTATAATTGATTTTATATACAACTCTTGCTTCTAGCTCTATAGTGCATATGTATTTTTTTTACATTTACATCAATCAATCTTCATGGTTATAGTTTAGATCCATTATAATATAACGGTGGTAATGTTTTTTCTCCAATCAACGTGATAATTTGCCTCCAAAGTAAATGTGGTATCTTATGTTTGCCCTCTCTTAATAATATAAGGGGCTCTTTAAATACCCCATCTACCTCTCTAGGAATCTAAGGTAATCTAGACTCTTGATTAAGTGTGCTTAAAATAAATAATTAAAAAAATATGGTAACCAGTATGCATGCAGGAGAGGCGGTGTACAGATTATGAAAAGTAATCTGCATGCATACGGAGAGGCCGTTGCATGCATGATTTACATGACATTGATTGTCTTGATTACGGAAAGTAATTTGCATGTACGTAGAAAAAAGAAATTAATATATATGCAAAATCTATTGTATGCACGTAGAAAGGAATTAATCTATATGTATGTGGGCCTCACATGTATGAAAGAAAAGTTATATGACCTATTATTACCTCAAGGGGGTAATAGGTCACCAAGTTTAAATCTGAGTCGTTGGATCGTATAAATTGGATAGTCCACAAAATTTTAGAGGTACCGTAAAATTCTCCTCATATAATAGATTGAACTTTGTTGGTGCAGTAGCTACAACAATTGTGTGCATGTAACTTCCTCTTAATCCATGTAACCTTAGGTGCTAAATTGCTAATGATGGAGCCTGAAATAAAATTTTGGAAGGATAGCAAACTCCAGTTAACTGAACAGAAAAGCAAATGAAGTATAAAATGTCTGTGTTATAACTACTTATGGAAAATAAGCACAAGCAATAATGTTGTCCGATAAAGGGTCTTTTTGCAATAATTTGGGATAATTTTTATGGTGCATTCTACTGGCAGTAGAATGTATCCTAACCATTGATATTTAATTTTTGAATGTTTCAGATTAATTTCTACTACTAACCTAATGAGGGGTAATAGAGTGTACAAAGGATAAAATTGTCCAAAATTTTTTTATGTGAGAGTTAAAGTGATAATTTTCTACGTGTGAAGCCCTAGCAATGCCTCATCTAGCACAATTTTGAAAATAGAGATAGGCTAGTATTATATGAAAAATCATTAATAATGGTTATATCTAAATTATAATTAATTAAAAATACCAAACCATCATTTAAAATCGACGAATAGATTTAATATACTGAAAATATAATATTGTCGTGAGAATGCAACCTATGCTCTAATTTGAAAGCTACTGCAAAAATCCGGATCGCTTCCATTGATAGCGATCCTACGCAAGGATCTTTTTGCAAAAATACCACCTCACAGGCCGCCCAAGTAGTGAGCCCGCGCACGAGTTGGGCCTTAGTAGGCTGGGCCTGAAATGTTGCACGTGCGCAAACAAAGCCGATAGGCCCAACCATCCCCTTCCTCAGCGCAGGCGTTCTCTCTCTCTCTCTCTCTCTCTCTCTCTCTCTCTCATCAATCACCGAGACGACGAGGTCACGCCGCCGTCGCCGCCGCCGCCGAGTTCTCTCCCTCGCTGCGCCGCGTCGCCGCCGAGTCCTCTGGCCTGACGCGCGCGCTTCCTCTAGCACCGCGGGCGCCTGCTTCCACCCCCGCCCGGCCCCGGCCCCACCGGGTCCTCGCCGGCGCTCCTAGGTGGTTATTCTAGTGCGAGATCTTTCTGGAGTAGGTTCTGCTGGATCGGGGCAATCTGGAGTGGTGAATCCAAGCGTTGGTAGGGAAGCCCTAACGTGCCTTGCTTTGCTTGGATTTGTTCTTTTATCTCGCTTGTTTAGCTGAAGATTTGGTTTTTTTGCAATAGCATACAACTTGTTTTACCATATTTTTTGTCTGCTCAACTCTAATTCTAATGTATCCTTACTGTCATATTGTATTTGCAGACCTGCATAGGGTTTTTCGACATGTCTTGGGCCGCAATCGAGAATGATCCTGGTAAATTTCAGTTACTTTTACGAAGCAGCAATACACAAAAGAGATGGGTTATGTATTGTGTGAACAATTCAACTGTGTTTTCTCTGCGCATTCTACAAGGAATTTCGCTACTTAGGGAAGTTAGAGTTACTGCTGCTGTTCACCCTTGCATCAAAAGCCTTATCATACTTCCCTTTTGACCTTCCAGCACCGTGAATCTATACATTGTGTTACCACTTAATAGAGTCTTGTGGTTTTACTAAAAAGTAGCTGCCCCCGGTTTATGCCGCTTTCCTAATTAAAAGGTAGGATAGCACCCCTTCTCCTGAAGTTATTGGGGGTCATTCTGCAGAGTTCCTTCAACCTCTCAAGTCTCAACTTGTTCTAATATACTGAGGATCATCCATGGTGGTTGCATGCTTATTAGCTATTTTGCCTCTAGTTCTGAATAATTAGTGTTAGGATCTCATTTGTGGATGATCTGTATTGTCTTCATCCAAAAAGCATCATGTATGGTGTTAGAGGCATCTCAGATTACCAAGTCTGCTCTTGAACCTTAGTGTCCTATCTGTTATTTAACTGTTTAGTATTTAATGGTCTGAGATGGGTGCAGTTACACCTGTTTCACAGCTTTGCTCAGGTCATTTGTAGTCGATTAGTAATAAGGCATACATTGGACAGGAGGCTGTCATTTAGTCTGTGGGTCTGTGGCTATGAATCATAGTGGAAAAAACCGGACCGGTGATCGAACCGGTCAAGTTGTCGGTTCATCGGTTCACTGGTCCGACCGTCGGTTCACCGGTTGGACCGTCGGTTCTTTGTTTATTAATATTATATTTATTTTGTATTATTCTAATATAAAAATAATATAAGTTAATGAGAATATATATAAGTAGATATTAAAAATACAACTTAAATATCATATTATAATATTATGATTCAGGGAGGTTATAATTATAATGTCACAATCCACAAATAGCATAATAATTATAATATTAAAACATTTTAAACAAAGTTTATTTAAGACGCTTCTAGGTTCTTTTTTGTCTATCATTTTCTTCTTATATAAATAATTATTTTGTTAATTATTACATGGTAAATAATGAGCTAGAGTGATTATCAAAGATAAATAAAAATTCTGGACATTTAATCTCTCTCAAACTAATATTTTTTTGTGCTAACACTAAACCGCTCGGTTCTTTAAAACCAGCACCGGTTCACCGGTTCAATAAGAAACCGGCCGGTTCTCCCGGTTTTTACCGGTTCGATTGCTTAAGCGGTCTTTTAACAAAACTGAACCGGTTAACTACCCGGTTCCGTTTTTTTCCGGTTTAACCGCCGGTCTGGTCCGGTTTTTTTCACTATGCTATGAATGATACAATAAATACTCATAATTTACATCTCACAGTATGTGGGTTTTAAAAAATATACTCCCTCCGTCCCATATTATAGCAACCTAGGACCGGATTTGACATTTTATATTACAAAGAATCTGGATAGTAGCACTGTATAGATTCATTGTACTATAAAATATTAAATCTGATCCTAGATTACTATATTATGGGACAGAGAGAGTATTTTTTATGATGCTTCCATGTGTTATTGTGTTCATTTTGAGCTAGTAGGAAATTCCTTTCATGCTAAATTTAACTCAAATTTCATTGGAATTGTACAAAAGCCAAGCACCCAAGCCTATATCTTTTATAGGCTCACTAGCACACTTTTAATTTATTGCTTCCCCTGTGAATGTTGGCCACTTGGCCTTTTTCTCTCAATAAAGTAGGAACTAACACTCCATTTATATATCTTTTATAGGTATTTTTACTGAACTGTTGCAACAGATGCAACTGAAGGGTCTTCAAGTAAGCAATCACCTACCCCCGGTTTATTAAGCCCGTTCTTTGTTATGCTCTAGAAGTTCCAGAAAATAGTTGATTTTTTCCTCCAGATATTAAACCATTTGTCTGGTTGATGTAATTCTTTTGAACTCTAGTTTTTGCTTAGCACACTAGTAATAGAATAGAACTAGCTTTTCAAATACAGCCATTTTCGCAAAATTTTGTTGATAAAACATATGGTAGGGCGTTCATGCAATGTACTGGCATATTTTTGGGGAATTGATTGTCATGGTTTGGTTGTACTTTTGCTTCTTTCTGTGACATTTTAGATTTTTTGTGCCCTCAAAAACTGGTGACATATGGCATTCCTTGTTATTCGTCATCAACAGGTTGATGAACTCTACTCACTCGATCTGGATGCCCTCAATGATCTTCAGTATGTGATCCTAATACCTGCTAGCAACACCATACATTTCATTTTTTTTCTAAACCAACCCTACCAACATCTCTTGGTGCTTCCCAGGCCAGTTTATGGGCTCATAGTGCTGTACAAATGGCGACCTCCAGAAAAAGATGAGCGTCCTATTATCAAAGATCCAATACCAAACCTTTTCTTTGCCAGTCAGGTCAGAATCATTTTTTGTTTGTATTTGTGCTGTCTTTGTTCTTTGCATCTTTTTATGATTAAGCCAATGCTTCACTTGCAGATAATTAACAACGCATGTGCCACCCAAGCTATCCTTTCTGTTATATTGAACTCTCCAGGCATCACCCTTAGCGAGGACCTCAAAAAGCTAAAGGAGTTTGCAAAGGACTTGCCACCAGAGCTCAAAGGATTGGCTATAGTCAATTGTGAAAACATTCGTTTGTCCAGTAATTCATTTGCAAGGCCAGAAGTCACTGAGGAGCAGAAATCATCTATCAAGGATGACGATGTCTACCATTTCATTAACTACATTCCTGTGGACGGCATCCTGTATGAGCTTGATGGACTAAAGGAAGGGCCAATAAGCCTGGGGAAATGCCCAGGTGGTGTTGGTGAGATTGGTTGGCTCAAGATGGTGCAGCCTGTCATTCAGGAACGCATTGACAGGTTCTCCCAGAATGAGATAAGGTTCAGTGTCATGGCTATCATAAAGAACCGGAAGGAGATGTACACTGTAGAGCTCAAGGAGCTCCAGAGGAAGAGGGAGAATCTCCTGGCACAAATGGGTGACCCATCTGCCAATAGGCACGCGCCGTCTGTTGAGCAGTCACTCGCAGAGGTTGCTGCTCACATTGAGGCTGTAACTGAGAAGATCATAATGGAGGAGGACAAGTGCAAGAAGTGGAAGACCGAGAGCAACAGGAGGAAGCACAACTACGTGCCGTTCTTGTTTAATTTCCTCAAGATTCTCGAGGAGAAGCAGCAGTTGAAGCCACTGATAGAGAAGGCAAAACAGAAGTCGCACGGCTCTACTAATCCAAGGTGAAATCTACGACGTATTTGTCGTCTCGATTACTGTGGTCGCATCCATGTAGAGATGGGTGACTAGATATTCCGGCGAATCTTATTAAGGATTTCAGGCGAGTGCCCTTGATATATACTGTACCAGTAACTACATATGTACACTGGAGGGCCGTTTCCCTATTGCATCCGTGAATCTTGTCCTTCCTTTCTCCATCGATTGTTGTCTTGGGTCTCGACAAGTACACATTAGCAGTTAAGCTAATTTACAACCTAATAAAGCCTTGCACATTAGCTATGCCAGGGTCCATTTGGAACCGGTTACTAAAGATGTAAGAATTAAGATAGATAAGCCTAAGGTTTATGATAATTATTTAAGGGTTTAAACGAATAAATTTAATACTAAAAAGTTATAAGCCGTTTTAAAACAATGTTTCAACATTTTTTCTACAGATTTTTTTTAAAAAAATCATGGAAAGCATGCCCAAACTTAAGACATGATCAAGCCTCATTTTGGTAAAATCCCCAAAAATGCTCACTCATAAGTCATATATTTTCACCAACACCACCTACGCCGAACAGAAACAGCAGCACACTGACACTTCAGACTACGGATTCACGATTCAGACGGCGCTGACTTCGCTGGCAGGAGTGGCAGCTCTTGGCCGAATTACAAAGTAACAACCAACTGGCAACTGATGATAAAACTGGATTCGGTTATGATAAAATGACCATAAGCATAATACAATAATACAAGGAATGCAATTGACTTATCTATCACAGCACACGAAAACCACCAAAAAAACACCTCGTGCAAGTTTACAGCATGCAAACAACAGAATACAGGAGCTTGACGAGTTTTGAGGCATTGACAACTTTGGCACAGTAACGAATGGTGAGTGACGGCACAAAAATCGCGCGTCACGTTTTCACTGCTGCTCCAGCCAGTGTCATTTATCTCAGGTTCTTGGGCAGAATGTGAGCAGACACAGCATTTGGCATATGATTGTTATGTACAGTACATGCTGCTTCGTTCTGCCTGCTTATGAAAGCAAATGTCTGCATGGTCGCCGGCGTCAAGAACCATTCTCCTCAGTAGCACTGGTCACAAAGTTTTCGAGTTAGTGCTCTCAGAAGTGGTTACAGAAAAGGAATGGCATAAAGGACTACTCACTCGATCTCGATCTCCTCCACACTTTTTGCAGATTGCTCCCCCACGTCGGGCTTTTTGTTCTGACTAATAGGTTTTTTGAACTGCACCAGAACCATGGTCATGTTGTCACATCCCTCTCCAATGGTTGATGGAGCCAGGCATCTGTCGAGCACTCTTTCACAAACTGCAGAAAGGCTACTCTCCTGCATTGTGTTTTCACACCACGAGCACTTAATTGATAAGAACCATAATCTCCTCCAAAGTTCACCATTGGAGTTTGGAATTGGAAAAAAGAAAAACTCAACGCACCTTCTGTATATGCTCATGGATGAAATCCACCAACTGTTGGCTTGACATGCAGTCCCTGTTCATCATACAATGTTGTTACTTCTATCAGAAGCCTTAGGTAAGTTGAAGCAAAATAACTTCAACTACAGCTAGAAAGTAGGAATTACGCACTTCAGCTACATGCAAAACAATAAAGAATGGTATAATTGTAAATGAAAATCTGCAGGTAGAGAATCTCACCAAATGCCATCACACGCTAAAACAAGAAAGTCATCATCATCGCAAAGCTCCACCTAAGAACAATTATTTATGAGATTAGGAAAGGATAGACTAACAGGATCAAAGCCAATCATGATTAAGTGCAGAAATTGAAGGTAGATCCAGCATTCATAGGGATTACAATGTTGATGTCAGGATTCGCAGTGACAATTTGCTTCTCAGGAGGCAAGAATTTGTTCTGTTTAAATTCCATATCTCCTACAAAAAGGTAGGCACACGCATAAGGCACAAAGTGACATGCAGCCTATTAACAAATGAGCAAGTAAAATATATATACCAATTGCTCTTGTCAAGTTTAAACTTCCATTTATTCGTCCCATATGGATGAAACCCCCTGCTTTTAGTATTCTTTCTCTCTCAGCTTCAAGCTCTGGCTTGTGGTCTCGTGACAAATTGTATGCCTATAACACACTCAGAGAACAGTTGCTCAGACTGTCATACATACATTCACAAGTAACTATAACTGGAATGAAGAAAAATAAAAGCAGACCTGGCCAGCCCTAGAAATAACACAACGGGAATCACCAGCGTTCGCCACAACAAGTTGGCTATTTCTTATTAGCGCTACACATGCTGTACTTCCACATGTTGGCCCAGCAAAATCAGAGTGGGGTCCCTGACAATGGAATATCAATGAGAACTTGTTTTGGGAGAGAAAAGTTTGGTGATGCGCTTGTGTTGAATAAATACCTCTTCAGAAGACCAATCATCTTGTCTATTATTCGAGTCACTGCCTCTTGGGGACCAAATCAACCCTTCTATCATACCACTAAACTTGTTTATCTTATCTCCAAGTGCAGATAGTTCTCTCCAGCCTCTCTGTCCTCGCATCATTTCATCCATTCTGAAGTAGTACATCAACAGAATCATTATCATCCTCATGTTGGCATTAATTAATAATAAGTTTTAAATTCTTATGTTATTTCGTATGGTAATCTAATGATTCATACCTGAAGAAAGCTCTATGAACAGCAGTGCCTAGGTCACCAGCAGAATAGGCTTCACTTCTGAGAACTTGAGAGTGTAAATATTTTGCACAGAATTTGGCAACCACTCTACCTGATAAAAACAAGGGATATGAGGATGCACAACATTTAAAGCACTTTTGGCTTATTAGAACATATGCAATATGTGCAACACTCAACATATGGCCAATATGGGTTTACGAATATGTATGACAGCCCACATGAGTACGATGAGCAAAGAATAAGATAATTGATCTTTGCAAGTACTGCTTACCTCCGTGGCCATCAAAAACACCAAAGAATGATGTCTCATTGTCAAGATTTAGCAATGCTGAATGCTGCAGAAATTTGCAAAACATTATGAACAGTATCGTAATATTTTAAATGCTTATCACCAATGCATGTTTTACTGCTATAGCTATGTATAACCACTTAACCAGCTTACGTCACTGGACTAATGCAGCAGCACAAATAAAAACCATCTCGGATGTTGACACAATAATGATTGATTTACAAAGTAAATTGAAATATTATGGACAATGTGGTAAAAGAGGGCTTATGCATCATGATTAAAACTAGGATAGGAAAATTCGACCATAGCAAACCTATTTTTTATCATTTCACTAAATTAACATTGTGGTATTAGATTGGATCTCTCATCTTTTCTGGGCAAAATTAAAGATGTTAATTGCTTCTTTCTGAGAGCACAACTACACTGAGTGTAGCACAGTAGCAGTTCTTACCAAGCCAATGCAGAAAGTTTAATTCTAAAATATTTACCCTACTAGCCTCAAGGACATCGACCTTATTTTTGAGCAACTTACTATAATCATGATATGAAAATTGGATATCCATATCTTCATAACGTTATCAAGTTTTCATTTAGCAAACAAGGTTAGCGCCAATATTGATAAGTGACATCAAGCGATGATAGCCTTGGAGCAGAAAACTCACAGCATCTTCCATGCTTGCACGCCATCCTTGCATAGATGAAAGACCAAATTTAAGCTTATGATTTTCCCCATCTTCAGATAGCTTATCGGTTTTGGGTGTACTGAGGTAGATTCCCATGTTGATAATCTGTACCTAAGAAAATTAATTCGTGAAGACAGAAACAAACTTCCACTAAAAGTTGGAAATACAACAGTAC
>KE372939.1:224093-241037 GCA_000418225.1 Zizania latifolia | reverse complement strand
GGATCTATAAGTCAGCAACAATAACTTGATCTTTCATGATGGTGCGGCAACTATAGACAGCAAGTCAGCACTACAACATAAATGTAAGTGCAAATAAAAAAAAAAAAAAAAAAAAAAAAAAAAAAAAAAAACTATGAAGCAAGATGGACAACTATTGTCTTCTTCCGACAACCCTTCTTATCTTTCAAATACGTTCAATACTTGGTAACAACTTCGTAGATAAATAAGCAGACAATTCAAAAAAGAAAATATATGGCAAAATATAGAATGAATGAATCATTTAAAAACAACACGTGGTTGGTGTCTGAATTTCGATTATATTGGCTATATGGCCATCTAAGGATGAAGCAGTGGTACCACAAGGTACCCTCTTCTAGAAATCGAGTATTTTTGTCGTTTACCTACTGCCCTTCTTTGGAACAGACCCCCCATCTTTGGACTTTCCACCTGCCATTGCCGAATGAATAAAAATGCCGGTCTCTTGATTAATTGGAGCAATAGAAGAAACAATGCATATATCCATCATGATTTTCAAGCTACAAAGAGGG
This sequence comes from Zizania latifolia, assembly GCA_000418225.1. NCBI lineage: Eukaryota > Viridiplantae > Streptophyta > Magnoliopsida > Poales > Poaceae > Zizania > Zizania latifolia. Next base: position 240,489 of record KE372939.1, on the reverse strand, counting down.
AAACCAACTACAACAAAGTATACGAAAATAAGATCCCTATCACTAACCTTGAGAATCAACCCTCAGCTTGGCATTGGGATCAATCACACCACCTCGGACAAACTTTGACCCAGATGAGCTATCACCCTTGAATGACTCGACAAACTCCTCATACACACGTGCCGCTTCATCTTGCTCTCTCTTTACAGACAAAAAGCAGTTAAAATCAGTTGTGAATGGAATGTCCATGTAGAAAATCCAACTGGGGGTGTCTCCAGAAAAAAAATGTTGAAAGAGATTTAAACCCTGACCTTTTTCCTCGCCTCCTCGTTCTCCTTATGTCGGTGGAACGGAACCTTCTTTGAACTCATCCTAGAATAAAATCATCACCAGAGCATCAGAATTTGTCGATTTGAGTAGTGAGCACATCAAAAGTTTATTATTAAGTCCTTCTGTAAGTCACAGAAAATAATCATATCTAGCTACAAACAGAAAAAAACTACCCATAGACAGGAGTGTGAGTTACTGAGTTACCGCATCAACTTCTTCTTGAAAGCTTTTCAATTCCAAGCAAGTTGGGCTAGGCCAGAGTTGAAACCCAAACTTAGGTTTCATCTCCATTTGAGTGGCTAGGTTTTCCATTGGCTCGCCAAGCCTTTCACAACCATCAACTCATGCTAAAAATTAGCAATGGTCCGTTCCAAAAAAATAACCTAGGAACTTAACCTAGATCAGCCCATCGCAACGCACAGATCCCGATCAACCACAAGCAGACCCGACCATCCACAGAAACTTGTGCGCTCAAGCACCCGCAGACCGTAAAATCCACAACACCCGGTGAAATCCTGAAAAATAAATAAATCGCGCGCAGAACACCGATGCCCCAATCCAGCGCCGCCGCCGAGGAAATCACATCCAGAACCAGACACCGATCCCGCCCAGCAACACCCACCCGAACGAACCCTATTCCACGAGAGGAGGGGAGGGGAGGGGAAAATCATGGCGGCGCTCTTACCTGACGGTCGCCGGCGAATCGGGCGGCGGCTCGGGAGGCCGGTGGCTAGGGTTTGGGCTTCGCCGCCGCGGCGGCGGGTGTGGGGCGGCGGAGACGCACCGGGAGAAGCGGGGCTAGCTCGCACCGCACGGGTCGTGAGTCGTGACGGGGCGGGTGGGTCAAGCCTCAAGGCCTACTAGGATGTCCAATCCGAAGCGACCGGGGCCCGTAACCGAGCCGGATTGTACTGGGCTGGCTCGGAGAGGCTGTAGATTGGACCGTGGGCCTGAAAGGTTTTCGCCAAGGTCATTAAATCTGGGCCGGACAATGCCTGGGAGCTCCCTAGGTACAATAGGTACAAGTAGCTAGCCCGTTAAGATACGCCCTCTTAAGTTGTCATATGGGTCTCCTTTACTAGTGTGGGCTGAAGGAAGAAAAGGATATGCCTGTAAATTATAGGAATCTCGCTGTAAATTTTAGGGAATATTCTAGAACTAAAAAGACTGAAACTTAGAAAATTCATAATAACTTCAAACGAGTTAAAACCAATTTTGTTTGTTTTATAAAAATGTGCTCTACAACGTAGTAAACTTAAAAAGTATGAAACTTTTATATATAATAGCAGTTTAACCATAGAAATTCTTAAAGACATACTACCCACATATATTTATATACAACCTTCAATAATTTTATCATGCTTAATCAAAAAAATAGAAATAATTTCATCTAAATTCATTTAGGATCCAACACTACTTGCTTGTATGAACATCATGTAAATTTTAGCATGTTTTATTTTTGATGTTATTTGGAGTTATTTGAATCGTGCATTTAAATTTATTAGACGAAAAATTGATAGTCAGCGAAGAACTTGTTTTGGATCAGGGGGAAGTTAAGAAAATTATTGAGTAAGGCAAGCACCTATTCATCCCTCCTTTGAACATGTTGTATCCTATATATTTTGTAAATGCTTTATTATGTATAAAGTTATATGTGATGATTTATAAATGTGGGTATCGGTAGAGTTATCCCAAATGCTGCATTTCTCACATTGTTAAGTTGAACCCCTTACTCTTATATCCCTAGGATTTGGGGAAGATTATATTCAAGCACAATTTGAATATATCCGAGCTACTATTATAGTTGTTGCTTAGCCATACTCAGAAATTACGATGGATATAACAACATAATGATCACTCTTTCAAATTAGCTATCTTAAAGTGTTATGTAAAGGGGTTTCCTTTGTTATTTGTGAGGGTGAAAACCGAAAATAATTATTCTAAGACTTGGGCGGCAAGTGGTGTGTATATGGTGGTAGTTGCGCACCGATAGAGGAACTGTTCACCTATATCAATTAAGAACCAAACTATGTGTCATCAACTAAGAATCATGGTGCAATTACATGTGTTATTTATAGGGTGATCTTAGTTATTAAGTTGTCCATTGTTTGGCCTTGCATTGGAAGTCTGTGGTAGTAGGAGCAGGGCCTACGAGACTGAAAGTGTATCTTGATACATCTAGCCCCCTAATTTATTTTGGTGTATTAATGATAATAGCAATTAAATGTTTTTAACATTGTTGCGAAGATGAATGCAGATTTTGAAATTTGAAGTGGCATTTCGATTCTATTGTACTTGGAGAAATCGCCTTCTTTAGTACTATTTAGGCTCAAATATGTAATTTTTTTATATTTCATATGGTATTGAGCCTAGGTATGCCGTACTATCAAGAGAGATGCGTTGATTAGTGTTTCAAAACTAAGTGCTCAAAGAAAAATTTTCTTGAAAAGGTTTTTGTAATTTTTCTTAGTTGAATTTGGTTTTCCAGCAAAGCCGGATAATCCGGACATGTCCGGAGTATTCGAAAACTTGGTTTTGTTGGATTTAAGTTACATGTCGAAGTATTCGAGTTCCAGCCGGATAATCCAAAAACATGTTTCTGTTTGGATTTTCTTTGAAGCCCAGACCATCTAGAGCTATCCGGATGATCCGAAACTATGGTTCTATTGAATTTATTTTGTGAGTCGGAACATCCGAATTTTGGCCGGATGATATGAAAATTCCTCTTTGTTGGATTTTATTATGTGGCCCAAAGCATTTGGACCTTGGTCGGATGATCCAAAAATATATTTCTGTTTGGATTTATTTTTAGCCTAGAATATTCGGATAAAAGCCAGACTATCCGAAACAACGGTTTCGTTTCTATTATTTTTTAGTCAGAAACATCCGGTTAAGACTGGATCATCCAGATGAATAGTGCACGATTTTTTTATCCTAATAGCCAGTTTTGAGACAGGGGTATAAATACCTCTCCTCTCCCATAACCAGGGCACGTTTTCCAAAAACCTAGCAGCCTTGCCGTTTTACTCTCTTTCTCTCTAGTGCTTGATCTTGTTTGGACTTTGAGAGTTGGATTGAGAGTTCTCTACAAATCTTCTAGAGTTCTTGATGATCCATCTTCTTGGGAGTTGTGGTGGCGTGTGCGTCTTGATTTTCGTTGTATTCTTGAGCACATGACTTTGGATCACGTCAACGGATTCATTACTCTTGGAGGTAATCCCTCCTAGACAGCTAGGCATCGATCCACTAACACCCAATGATTGTGGATGACCGAACACGTTTATACATAGCCTCGCCTCGACTTCAAAGAGGTAACTTAGTGGAAAACCAAGGCTTACAGTGGTGAGCGTTTGGTGAGGATTAGGGTTGAAAGAGACCCGATCCTTTGGGATTTTCTCAATGGAGACGTTGGATCATTGGATCTGAATTTCGATGAAAAATCTATTGTGTCAATCTTTACCTTTGCTAGTTGTTATTTACTGTTGATCTATCTATTAACTAGCAAGCCTAAGGTTTATTGAATTCATATCTTTAAAATTCATTGGCTAGATCGTTTTTTTCTGTAGTCTTTATTGTTTCAGATCTATAGTGCCTAGATCATCTGGTTAAACCTGGATTATCTAGAACTCGGATGTTTTTAGCTTTTATCCGATATCCGAAATATCCGACTAAGCCCGGATAGTCCGGGCCCTAAAAGTTTAAACTGATAAGTTTATTCTAGAATTTTCAGATTGCCTATTCACCCCCTAGGCAACTTTCAATTGGTATCAGAGCAGTCTCTTCTCGAAGGCTTAACCGCTTGAAGAGTAAAGATGTAGGAAGAGTCAAATTCCACCGGCACCAAAAAGAACAATGTTGGAGGAAAGAAAGGAGCATCATATCCTTTTGATTACTCCAAATTAAATCCGGTAATAATTATCTCTCTGTGCTAACTAGTCGTGCACCTTACTTTGATGGTACACACTATGCGGCGTGGAGACATAAAATGAAGTTGCACCTAATCTCTATGCATTCGAATATTTGAAAGATTATATGCACAGTGTAGATGTGGATGATTTAAACATGGACGATCGTCAACTAACAGCCGATGAAGAACATGCTATTCACCGTAATGCTCAAGCAGTGAGTGTTTTACTTATCGCATTGAGTCCCGAAGAATTTAATAAAGTTGATAGACTTGATGAAGCTAAACAAATATGGAAAACCCTGCAAGTTGCCCATGAAGGTACATCTTCAGTCAGAGAATCAAAAATTGAGCTTCTTGAAGAGAAGCTCGACAGATTTGTTATGGAAGATGATGAAACTCCTCAAGAAATATATAACTACCTCATGATCCTTGTAAACAAGATCAAGGGTCTTGGAAGCAAAGAAATAACAGATCATGTGGTGGTGAAGGGGTTGCTCCGTGCTATAACACCAAAAAACCCTACCTTAGTGACACTAATCCGGAAGCAGAAAGAATTCAAGAAGATGACTCTAAGTGATGTGCTAGGAAGAATCATAGCATATGAGTTAATGGAAGAAGAAACCAAGAAAGTCAAATACCTTGCCAAGCTTCAAAACAACGAAGACAAGAATGTGGCTCTCAAGGCTAAAAATAAAGAAGAGTCAAGTGATGATGAAAATGATGATGAAGAGTTTATGTTGTTTGTCAAAAAATTTAAAAAGATTATAAAGAATGGTAGATTTGACAAATATAAGAAAAAAATGACAAATCAAATAAGAGGAAGTCAAAGAAGATGTGCTATGAATGTGACAATCTTGACCATTTTATAGCAGACTATCCTAAGAAGAAAGAGCAAGAGAGTAAAGAGAAGCACAAGTACAAGAAGGGGAAAACATGTTGCCATGCTCATATAGGAGAAGAATGGAACTCCGACTCCGATTCCAAGTTAGAATCGGATTCCGACTCTAGCAAGAAGGGAGTCACCACCGTCGCCATCGCCAACATCGTACCTCCAAGGCCATCACTCTTTAGAGATTCTAACGACGACGAGATTGTATCTCCCAAGTGCTTCATGGCAAAGAGCAAAAAGATAACTATGATGTCTAAAGTTTTGGATAAAGATAAATATAGTGACTCTAGTGATGATGAATCTAAATTTGATAATGATAAGTTTAAAAATATGAGTAAACAAGTTTTATCTAAGTTTAAAGAACTTATAGAAACAATAGAGACACAAAAAGCAACTCTTGAAAAACAAGAGGATCTATTCATTAATGAGAAAGAAATTAAAATAATCTTGAACTTGAGCAGCTTCTTGCTAAGAAAAAGAAAAATGTAGACAAATTGACTAAACAATCTAGTTTAGTAAATGAGTCTAAAGAGGAATTAGAGAAAATACTCAAAACTCTTAAAAGTGAGCTTATTGTTCTTAAAGAGAACAATAAGAGCCTCGAAGAGAGAGTTGAGTCTCAAATGACTCACCATGTTTTTATTCCTTCTATTGCTTCCACAAGTAATGGTTATACAAAATGTTATAACCTTGATATTACTGCTTATGAAACCAACATGAAGAAAATAGAAGTTTGAGAAAGAAGAATGAAAGGTTTGATACATTGGTAAGTTATGGATGCATGAAAGCCTATAAGTCAAAGGACGCTTTATTCAAGACTCTCAACACTCAAGGTAATGTTGAGAAGCGAGGACTTAGCTTTCATCTAAATAAAAGCAAGGTAAATGCTAGAAGAAAGTATAAGGGTAAAGAAATCATAAAGTTTATGAAGAAAGAGCAAAATCCAAAGAAGACCAACAACAAGTCTTATGCTTCACAAGCTACTTTTTACGTCTCTTACCTTATTAAGAGAAACCACCGTGGTAAAGTGGTTGCTCAATTTGTTGGAGATAAAAATAAAAAAAATATTTAAAATGCATTTAGATTCCTAAAGTTCTTGTGACTAACATTAAAGGATACAAAAAGATTTGGGTACCTAAAACCAAGAACTAATCTCTTTTGTAGGAATACTCCTCCATTGAATCAAGTTGGGTGATGGACAGCAGATGTACCAATCATATGACCGAAGAGAAGAGTATGTTCATTTCTTTTAAGCCAAATCAAAGTAATCATGAGTCTATTGTATTTGGTGATAATAGAAAAGAAAAGGTAATAGGTGTAGGTAAATTTTTTATCTCAAATAGTAACTCAATTTCAAATGTTTTACTAGTTGAGTCATTAAGTTATAATTTACTCTCAATTTCTTAATTATGTGAAATTGATTATAATTGTCTTTTACTAATGAGAGTATGATCGTTTTGAGAAGAAATGATAATTTCATAGCCTTTATAGGTAAGCTGAAGGAAAAACTTTATCTAGTTAATTTTACGTTTTATGAAGTTTAACATAAAACTTGCCTGGTGGCTAAGACTAGCATTGGTTGGTTATGACATCGTCGACTAGTTCACATCATAGGACTAATCAATGTTGTGTTTGAGAAAAACAGGTTATATAGTGTTTATCAAGCCGGTAAGCAAGTTGGGGCACCACACACCATCAAGAATAATATGACAACAAGAAGGCCACTGGAGCTTGTACATATGGATCTCTTCAGACTAGTGGCATACTTAAGCATTGACGGTAACAAATATGATTTAGTTATTGTTGATGACTATTCTTGTTTCACTTGGGTATTCTTTTTGCATGATAAGAGCTAGATACAAAGTGTCTTCAAAAGTTTTGCAAGAAGAGCTCAAAATAAGTATGAAGTCAAGATCAAGAAAGTGAGAAGTGACAACAAAACTGAGTTCAAAAACACTCAAATCGAAGACTTTCTTGATGAAGAAGACATTAAGCATGATTTCTCTGCTCCCTATGATCCACCTCAAAATAGAGTAGTGGAACGGAAAAATCGAACACTGATAGAGACAGCAAGAACAATGCTCAATGGATATAAGACTTTATACGTATTTTGGGCAGGAGCAATTAACACCGCATGTCATGTAATCAACAGTGTTTATCTTTATAAAATCCTCAAAAAGACGGCATATGAGCTCCTAACCGATAACAAACCAAATATTTCATATATTAGAGTCTTTAGGAGTAAGTGCTTTATTTTGAGTAAGCGACCAAGAAATTTCAAATTTGCCTCTAAAATTGATGAGGGTTTCTTAGTTAGTTACAAGTCAAATGCGCAAGACTATCGTATTTTTAACAAAACTTCTGGTATTATTGAAGTCACTAGGGATGTGATATTTGATGAGACTAACGGCTCTCAAGTAGAGCAAGTTGATCTAAGTGATGCAGGTGAAGAAGAACCTCCATGTGAAGCAATCAAAAACATACCAATTGGAGACATAAAGCCAAGAGAACAAGAATATATAGATCAACAACAATCACAAGTTAAAGAAAGTCAAACACAAGAGACTCAAGAGCAAGAGGTGATGGACAAGGAATAGGAAGTTCAAGAAAAAATAGATCAATCATTCATACAACATCAAAGAAAAGTCATCAAGGCGTCCAAAGAGATCATCCCGTGGACAATATTCTTAGTGGTCTACGAAGGGGAATAGCCACTCGCTCATGTCTAGCTAATTTTTGTGAATGTTACTCTTTTGTGTTCTCTTTGAAACCTGTTAAGGTGGAAGAAGCTCTTGAAGATGTAGATTGGATGATGGCCATGCAAGAAGAGCTCAACAACTTCAAAAGAAATAAGGTATAGACATTGGTGGAAAGACCGAAGCAAAATATGATCGGCACTAAATGGGTCTTCCGCAACAAGCAAGATGAGCACGGCATGGTCGTAAGGAATAAAACAAGATTGGTGGCTTAAGACTTCACACAAATCGAAGGTTTGAATTTTGGTGAGATGTATGCACCAGTTGCTAGGCTAGAATCAATTTGAATATTATTTGCCTTTGCTACTCACCATGATTTTAAGCTTCATCAAATGAACGTGAAAAGTGTGTTCCTAAACAGACCAATCATTGAATTGGTGTATGTAGAGCAACCACCAGGCTTTGAAGACCCTAAGTATCCAAATTATGTGTTCAAACTTCAAAAAGCGCTCTATAGGCTTAAACAAGCACCTAGAGCATGGTATGAATGACTTAGTGATTTTCTGTTTAAAAATGTCTTTAAAATAGGTAAAGCCGATCCTACTCTTTTTATTAAGCATTTCAATAATGATTTCTTTGTTTGTCAAATATATGTCGATGACATTATATTTGGTTCTACTAATAATGACTTTTGTGAGAAATTTAGTAAGATAATGACCAAGAGATTTGAAATGTCAATGATGAGGGAGTTAAAGTTCTTTCTAGGATTTCAAATCAAGCAACTCAAAGAAGGCACCTTGTTCAGTCAAACAAAGTACATTAAAGATATGCTCAAGAAGTTTGACATGAAGAATACTAAACCCATCAAGACCCCCATGCAAACCAACAGGTATCTTGATTTAATCCAATAAGGAACCGACGTCGATCAAAAAGTATATTGTTCCATGATTAGTTCTCTATTATATTTCTGTGCATCTACGCTCGATATAATGCTTAGTGTTTGCATGTGCGCAAGATTTCAAGCTGCACAAAAAAATATCATTTGGTTGCTGTTAATAGAATCTTGAGATATTTGTTTCATTCTCCAAACCTATGGCTTTGGTACCCGAATGACTCAACCTTTAATCTTATCGGCTATTCGGACTTCGATTATGTCGGTTGTAAAGTGGGTAGAAAAAGCACCTCTAGAACCTGCCAATTCCTTGGAAGATCACTTGTTTAATGGTCTTCTAAGAAACAAAATTCTATCGCTTTATCTATAGCCGAAGCTGAATATGTAGCAGCCGGTAGTTATTGTGCTCAACTCATTTGGATGAAACAAACCTTGAAAGACTTTGGGCATAACGTCACCAAAATCTATTTATTGTGTGACAATGAGAGCACCATCAAAATAGCCAATAACCCAGTTCAACACTTAAGAACTAAACACATTGATATTCATCATTATTTTTTGAGAGATCATGAGATCGAGGGAGATATAAGACTAACCCATGTGAAAACAAATAAACAGCTTGCCGATATTTTCACCAAACTCTTAGATGAACATCGGTTTGTGAGTTAAGAAATGAACTGAATATCCTTGATTCTCGCAACATAGCTTGATGAACTTGCATATAAACTATCCATGCTGGAAATGAAAAGGTAAATAAATTGCCTTCTTAATATGAAATAGACTACATTTTAATTAAATGCAAAATCTTCATATTCTTGTTTATGATTCATATGAGCTATGCCATGTTTAATTATATTTATTCATGCTTAAAATATTTGTGGTAAAATACTATTACTAACCCTAAAGTTCATGGTATTTGTATCTTTTTTTGAATTCCTGTGAGTTGAGAAATCTAGGGGGTTCCGGATCATCTGGTCAAACCTGGATGCTCTGGACCTGGGACTTTTTAAAAGTTCATTCTAGTGCATCCGGATTATATGACTATATCTGGATAGTCCGGCTCGTCCAGAATTCTAGATACTCCGGATAAACCCGGAGTGTCTGGGTTAGCCTCTATAAAAGGGGACCCGAACCCTCTGGCCTTCTCTCTCCTCCTCACTTCTCCTCTTCTCCCTCACTCCAACTCTTGATTTCTCCGGCGGATTTCTTCAAAACTTAACCGTGGGAATCACGGTATCTATTGAGGGGGAGCATAGGATCTTTCCGGGAGCACCGATCGTCTTCTTGAATCCTCCAAGTTCGTCTTTAAGGTATTCTTTGTTCTTGCCCTAGGTCGGCGATTTTTCCTCTAGTCTTTGGTTATTTCTTGATTCTTTTAGGCTAGAATAGGTTTTAGATGTGTTGTTGCGATGTTCCCTAACCACATTGTTGAGATCAATCGGTTTCGATTTTGCTGAACCCGGATGTTCCGGTCCTATCCAGATAGTTTGGGTTCCGGAGGCTCCGGTTAAGTCCGGAGGTTTCAGGTTAGGTTACATTTAAAAGTTTTCATTTCTTGATTCAACTTTTGATTCCTTGCTATTTTATTGCAGTTGTCACCATGTCTGACAGAAGGCGCAAGAAGGCAGGCACGACCCAAGGAACTCTTCTAGCGACGACAGAGGGTCTCCTTCTCTAGCTGCAAGTGTCGAGCCACAAGCTTCTAGAGGCCGTTTCAAGCGGTTGGCATCTAGAGCTTGCCGATTCCTAGACATTGGCATTCAAGTGCTTGCCGCCTCGTCAGTGCGGCCTCCTTCACCTCAAGGCAAAGACAAGCAGCCTGTCCCCGGATAGTCAAGCCACAATGAAGAAATTCTTCAGCTTGTGCGGAGAAAAGTTCAAGAGCCCTCATTAGCTGGCGGGGTCACTCTAAGATCTGAGGTCAATTACATGAGGTGAACTCTTGAGGCTGGAAGAGAGAGAAATGTGGATTCTCGGGATTATGTGAGAGATGCCTCAGATTACCGGTTCCACTCGGGCTTCCAGCAGGATTATTACAAGAGTGTCGTGCTGCCCAAGCGCACCCGGTTGTAGAGATGCAATGGATCAGCTGGACTTCCATGAAGAAGAAGAACAATCCAGTGTTCAATCAAGTGATTCACATCTGCTAGGTCTGAAAGTGCATCTTGATGCATCTAGGCCCCTAATTTGTTTTGGTGTATTAATAACATTAGTGATCAAATGCTACTGATATTGTTGCTAAGATGAATGCAGATATCAAAATCTAAAGTAGCATGTAGCTCGGTCAATTTTTGAAGAAATCGTTTCTTTAGTTTTACTTAGGCTCAAAATGTGTAAATTGCGTATATTTTACATTTTCTTAAGTCTAGGTGTGCCGTACTATCAAGAGGGATGCGTTGATCGTTGATCCAAAGTTAAGTGCTCAAAGCAAAATCTTTCTTAAAAAGTTTTGGAAATTTTCTAAGTTAGTTTTTGGCTTTCCAGCAAAGTCAGACTGTCCGGGTTCAAGCCGGACAATCCGAAAATACCTTGCATCCGGACCTAGGTCGGATGGTCCAAAAATACCTTTCTGGTTGGATTTATTTCTGGTCTAGAATATCCGGATTCAATCTGGACTGTCCGAAACACTGGTTCTGTTTCGATTTTTATTTGGTTCGGATTATCCGGTTAAGCCCGGACTGTCCGGATGTACAGTGTGCGATTTATTGCCCAACGGCCAGATTTGGGATAGGAGTATAAATACCCTCCCTCTCCATAATCAGGGCACATGATTGCAAACCCTAGCAACCCTGCCATACTTTCGCTCTCTCTTCCTAGTGTGTTGATTCTTGCTTGGATCTTGAGGAAAGAATTGAGAGTTCTCCACACAATCTCCTCGTGTTCTTGATTGATCCACTCTTTGGGAGTTGTGTTGGTGTGTGCTTGATGATCTTTGCTGTTTCTTGAGCACACGGCATCAAATCACGTCAATGGATTCATTACTCTTGAAGATCGAGGTCTCCTAGATGGCTAGGCGTCGATCCGCGAGCACCCAAGGATTGTGGGTGACCAGACACAATTGTACATGGCCTCGCCTCGGCTTCAAAAAGGTAACTTAGTAGAAAACCAAGGCTTGCAGTGGTGAGCGCTTGGTGAGAATTAGGGTTGAAAGAGACCCCGGCCCTTTGGGGTTTCCTCAATAGAGACGTAGAATTGTTGGATCCGAACTTCGGTGAAAAATCTATTGTGTCAATATTTATCTTTGCTAGTTATTATTTACTGTTAATTTATCTATTAACTAGCAAACCTAAGGTTTATTGAATTCATGTCTTTAAAGTTCATTGGCTAGATCGTTTTTTGCAGTCTTTATTGTTTCAGATCTGTAGTACCCAGATCATCCGGTTAAACTCGGATAATCCAGAACTCGGACGTTTTTAGTTTTCATCCAGTACCCCTAATATCTGACTAAGCCCGGATAGTCCGGCCCCTGGAAGTTTAAATTGATAAGTTTATTCTAGAATTTTCAGATTGCCTATTCACACCCCCTCTAGGCAACTTTTAGAGACTACTTGTAGGAGCTACCCATGTATGGACGTCTAAGCGTATCCAATACAATGGTTTAAATGCCTCGTTGAGTGAATGGTTGGTTTATCTCACGGCGTTAGGACCGGTGAGGGCCCCCAGCCTAGCGGCACTAGGGTTGCTCCTAGTATGGATAAACACTTGTCGGGCTTATGCAAGGTTAGGCTTTAGGCAATGAAGTAACTTCGTCATGAGCTACCGATTGGTATCGTGTGACATGGTAGACATGGTAGACATGGTTACTAGCTTGCATCATGTGGGTAAAGTGCACAACCTTTGTAGAGTATTAAAACTAATCGATTTGCCGTGCTCACGGTCATGAGCGGCTTGGTGAAATGATGCCAGTATAGTATTGAGAATTGTAGAGTAAATTGTAAAACCTGATATGATGGTAAATTGTGTTTAACTTTCTTTTGTCGGGACGATCGAGGATGAAATATTTACTTACTGCTATGGAGGGCACAAATATGGTGTCATAACGTTACATATGTACTATTACTATTGTTTACACATTGATTTATAAATTCCGTTGCAACTTATTACTATTTACTATTATGAATTGAAACTTGCTTTATGCTAAAAATACACTACAAATGCAACCCTCTTTGATCTCAGCTTGTAATTAGAAATATGTTTTCCCAGGGTGTGGGTAGGTGTTTACCAATACATTCATGTATTGACACACCTCGTGTGGATATTGTTCTTTAAGATTTGGATGCAGTAAACGATATGCCTAGCGACGAGTACTTCGCGTCTATTTCTAGGGATTTCGATAATGGCTCTTTCTAGAGTGGTTCCTAGCTGGTTGCCTGTGTGGTCTTGGTAGATGGGCATACCATGAAACTCATGTACTTTGGCTACTCTTTCCACTGCATTTGAACTCTTTTATTAGGTCGACCATATCGTATATATATTTCCAAAAAATATTACTTTTATATTAAAGTTGATAAATTAGTAGAACATTAAAAAGTTAAAGTGACATTTACAAATAAGAAATTAGTATTGTAAAGTTATAAATAGGAAATATTTAAAAGTAAGTGATTAAATCTAGGTCGGACAATGCCCATGTCAATGGAAGATCTCTTCACCTCCTCTCGAAGTCATATATATTTCCAAAAAATATTGCTTTTATATTAAAGTTGATAAATTAGTAGAATATTAAAAAGTTAAAGTGTTCTTTACAAATATGAAATTAGTATTAAAAAGTTATAAGTATGAGATATTAAAAAGTATTTGATTAAATCTGGGCTGGACAATGCCCATGTCAATGGGAGACTCCTAGGTACAAGTACATATCGTTGCTCTCTCCACATCCTCTCAAAAGCATATATATATTTCCAAAAAATATTACTTTTATATTAAAGTTGATAAATTAGTATAACATTAAAAAGTTGAAGTGTCCTTTACAAATAAAAATTAGTATTGCGAAGTTATATGTAAGAGATATTAAATGGATAATAATTCTTGATTGAGGATAGTCAAGATTTAGAAATAAAGGTTTTTTTACATTTTTTGTTTTTTATGACATAGAGGAAAGAGATTGTAGCTATCTACATTTTTTAGTCAACTATAGTATAGCCAGAGAGAATTAGTATTACTCCATCTATTTTATATTATAAACCATTTAACTTTCTTATAAGTTTCTCTAATTTTGATCAACTACATTATTAAATTAGTTTAATTAAATAAAATATATGTTATTAATATATTTATTTGATAATATAAATGTTAATATGTATATTGAAACTTAGTTAAAACTAGATAACTTAAAAAATAAAATAAATAGATTATAGTCTATTTCGAGACATGATGAAACAAGATTGCTCTTGGCCTCTTGCTATATGAAGGACACTTGGGGAAAAAGTTATAAATAGCAGCTGACCAATCGGTGCTGTTAGAGAGGATGAGGTAAGAGAAAACAACTAACTATTCAGCGTATACGAATAGCGTTAACCTTATTGGTGATCGGAATGGTTTCTTAGCATTAATTATATTAATATATTAGATAAAATCTAATACATCAAAGAATTTTATCGAGGTGAAAGAAAAACGATATCATAATAAGCTAGGTCTACACGATATCTAGGGAATTGAATAAGGTAATTGAGAGAGAAAATAGATGTTTGGATATAATTTTTTAAAAGAAAACCATCGAGAGATAGTTTTATAAGTGATATATATATATATATAAGTAAGACATCATCTATTATAGTTAAAACTACCCTTATAAATTCTAGTTGTTCATGTGCATTGTTTACATCAGACGGGTTGGCGTTGTATTTAGCTGTTCAAGTGTTCAACTGCTCGGGGGCCACACAAACGGCCACAGAAGATCCCGAGGCTCCTATCCGCAACCGGAGAAGCAGAGGCCCATGGGCTCGGAAACGATGGACTCACCTGGCTACAAATCGAAGGGTTGTACTGCACATGCACTCTGTAGTCCACTGTGCGGCGCTCTTACGTAGGTAGAAAGTGACCTTATATCTTAACCAGCTGAATCAGCTTTTATATATATATATATATATCACAAAATACTTAGACCTCTTTGAGATAATTTATTACCAGCCTATGATTAAAATAGAAATATGTTATGTTCCAAACAGAAAAATTATAGATAACTTAAATATTAATCATAGTCAATAGTATAATTAATAATCAGAATCAGTCATCTCCATACTTATCAAATAATCCTGATTATTTTAAATTATCCCGAGACCTTTATTCATCTGACTTGTAGCTGAGATATAACTTAAAATTTATTTGCTTCAAAAAACGCGACCTAATCCGAAAACCAATTTTCGTTTTGGTTTTTGGCTTTCGAAAAGTAGGATCACGGGTGGTTTTTTTTTTGTTTTTTTGACGTTGAAGTTGAACTAGCCCAGTTCTTTCCTAGGAATAACTATAGCTTCTAATTTTCTTACTACTAATCTTCTGCTAAACTAGTCTACAACCAATAAGATGTCAGGTTTAAGCAACGGTAAAACAGAATGGGCACTTTCTGCATGCGTAAACTAAATTGGTTATTACTACTGGATGGGAAATTGGGAACCTGCCTTGAACGGGTCACTTTTACTTTGCCTCGATTTATTAATCCAAGGAAAAATGGTCCTTTGCCATAAATTTCAGAGGCATTTGCTAATTTGTCATGAAGTTTATTGATTTTAACGAGTGTCATTGTAATTAAGTCTTTAAAATCGCATCCAAATATTCTAGTTTGGAGAAAAAATGGTGTGAAGAAAAAAAAATAGAGGTGGACCAAGACATTGTGTTTCCCGGTTTCCCCACGCCGCGTTACCCTTACGCCAGAAGCAACGAGCTCTCCTCCAATCATTCACGCCCACGTCAATTCGGCAATCTAGAAGGACTCATCCGTAAAATTCCCCGCAATACTACTCCCGCACGGTAGCTTAATCCATTTTTCTATTCACCCCCTTTAAATCTTGCTTTTTTTTTCTTGTTCTTCCTCGTCTCCTCATCTCCCTGATGAATCGTTCCACCTCCCTCCGGAAGAAGTAGAAGAAATCTCACATAGGATTCTTCTCCCCCTCTCGTTCGGTGATCTGACAGAGCGCGGACGGAATCGGGATCATCTTGGCGGAGGAGTCGGATTGCGTATTGGAGGCCGCTTCCGTCCGTTTGATCGTCGAGAAATCCGTGCGGGGTTGGTGAACCGGACGAATTAGGCCAAGAAACGTCGATCCCCTCCTCGGAGTCCACGCCCCTTGCCGGAGCTGCAAGAAAGCCGCCGCCTTTCGGTCGCTTCTCGCCGGAGGGATAAGGAATTGGGTGGGATTGATCGGAGGCGGCCGTGAGGCGTAAGGGCGGCAGCAGCAGCAGCTGCTGCGTGTCCTTGGGAGATTGGGAATTTGGCGTGGTTGGATAGGACTGCGGGTCCGGTGGTTGCCTTGTCTGGTGGATATGGTAGAACTGCAGATTTAATCTGAACTGCGCTGAGCAGATAAGGAAAGGAAAAGATCGAGTTTTGGGTTGACAAAATTGTGGGAAACTTTGCCGAGGAGATGAGTTCCGGGTCGGCGGTGACGGGCGGCGGCAGCGCCGGCGCGGAGGACGCGGCGGTGCCGCTGGGGCAGAAGCTGCTGGTGCACGTGGCGGAGAACGGCCACAGCTTCGAGTTCGAGTGC
>KE372939.1:191185-216189 GCA_000418225.1 Zizania latifolia | reverse complement strand
TCGCCACTCCCTGCATCCAAAGCCATCTTCATCGACATCACTGTAACCACTGCACCTACTGCTAATACTACAAATCAAAATGCTTTTTTTCTCTTGCAGCTCAAAATGCATATTGCTGCTACAAACGGCGAGCAAAATTTCAAGTTAGTTTCTAAAAAAATTGCTCAAGAGTCAAGACGGATTGATTCTTTGGTGAGCACAGAAATCAAAGTCAAGATGGCTACAGACATTTGCCACTTGGTCTTGTCTGCTCATCGTCTGTGCCAAATGTCTGACAAAAGCTAGTGCTGCTTATCGCAGGCGTCACTTCACCCATGGTAACATGTGGAGCATATGTGAAAATGTTGCACAAGTATCTAGCAGACTAGCACCAACTTGACTAAAAACATTATAGCTGAATACAACTGCTCGCGAGGTTTCCAATCGAGGAGGGAACAAATCAGCAAAGCAAAAGCCAAACACTCCAAAATTGTTCGCAAGCACAGTACAGTTGATTCCTACGTTTGCATCAGAAGGTGAACAGTCTCGAAGAGCACACTGCACATGGCACCAAAAACTCCTTGCCGCCTGTGATTGCAATCTACTGCTCATTTCACTACATTTTACGTCCTTCAGGCTTCAGTTGAAAACTGGCAGACTCTTTTAAGACCTCCTTCGGAACACAAAAATTTGCAGAACCTTTATAGGAATTTAGAAACATTCTTCTGGTTTCAAGGAGGTCCAAACTCCAAGAGAATCCAGAACTGGATTGACAAGTATTGAGGATATTGGCCAAATGATCTTGCTAACTCATCAGCATTCTTTGCCGTGGATGTCAATATGACATAGAATGCCTGTACCCTTGTACACTTGTACATGTCCTATCCTTGCAGAGTGCAAGGACAAGAATGCCATGTGCGTGCCACCACTAATAAGACCATAGGTCAGCGGAAGCTCTTACGGCCGTCCATGTCGCTTTCTCACTTCCTCCATTGGGTGGTGGGGCCCAGTTAGATTAATTAATTAGACTAACCATGCTTAATTAGCTTATGGCTGCAAGGCAAAGTGCAACTATATACCTGAATGCCAATGAAACCGTCCCATATTATCAAACCATGTGACCTAGGTTAGGTCATTGGTATGAGAATCTTAGTCCCATAGAAAATTATTTCCCGTAAAAATCCTATAAAAATGGAGCATATAACTGCCGAAGAGGATATTTAATCTACTGAGATAAGGAGACCAAAACAACATTAATTATCTAGATAATGAGCATAAGTCCGTGGTCTCCCAAAGGTAAAGAAAATAACCAGTACTGCCGAAAGTAATATGAAAACAAGACATATTCATATATTCTTAGATGCGTTTCTTACCGAAAGATCGCTAGTCTGCCATGAAGCATTGGCTGATCCAACCACAAATCTGCAAAGAAAGTTATGGATGGCACAAAATTAATGGGCGTTTGCGTAAACAAGAAAATAAGCCATCCTTTTTCTAGAGAGCTCGTGAAAGAAAAAGGGTGATCACCCCATGTTCTCAATGGAATCCCAAACAAATTTAGGATTTGCACAAACGGAGCCATTGCATTTGCAAAGTGACACTCCATATTATACTGTATTGTTTTGTTTTATTTATTACCGACAAGAAGGTATATAAAATGGATTGCATAATGTACTCAGCGAGTACATGTCTTGACCTCATTCTCGGACCATGTTTGTGCGATCCTCATACTCTTGGACAGTGATATATTCAACTTATCACATGGGCAGCATCTATCTTTGCCTGCCTACTATGATACACTTGCCAGTGCATACCAACAATTCACAATCACAATCTTGCTAGTGCAAAGTATCTTGCACCATAGTTCAATGATTCGATCCCAAACTTTAATGGAATTCAATATATAGTACCGTCAGGTCAACATTTATACAACTGCTTTATTTTTATTTTTTGTGATTGGTTGGTTCCTTTGTTTGCCACAACAAATTTTCACTCTCCTGTATGCTATGTGATAAGGTGATTTTGTTGTGGGATGTGAGCATTTCACCTTTTTATAAGTTTTGATATTACATTTTACAAACAGCGGCACGTGGACGAACGGATTTTGTTTGCAAAGTGGTTGGTAACTACACCTACTCAAGGTGGTCCTCTATGTCTCTAGTGACATCACAAAAGCTTGTCCCCAGAAAAACTGGAATTACAAAACTTTGTCTGAACAAATTTGTCTTTATGTGAAAATTTGTTGTTTTCAAATGAAGCTATAGCTAGCTACAACACCCACATTTTTGTCTCATAGTTAAATGATATTTAATCTTTTGTCAAACCTGTATGTATGGTAATCAAATGTATGGATTACATATTATAAGTGTATAGGACAAAAGAGTAAATATTACTAACTTATGTATGATATTAGAGCAAATTTGATCTGATCACAAACTAATTTTAAGAATAAAACAATAAATTAGTGAAAAACTTGTCAAAACAAAAGTAGTACTAGCAAACTAATAATCACTAACAAATCAGTCCATACGTGGAGTTTTTCAAACCTAACCGTAAATAAGTATAATTTGGAGGGTATCACCGCAAAAATTGCAAACACGAAAGCATTAGAGACCCTTTCAAGCTTTTGGCACCCGGTAATCACGCAGAAGAGTTGAAAAAAGAGGTAGTATTTTTCTACGATTATTATATTCATTTTTTTTCTGAAACGGAAATGTGTACCTCATGATCCCCGGCGCGACCTCGACGGCGGCCTCACTGGCGGCTCCGGCGAGCGCGAGCGCCAGGAAGAGCAGGAACCCACCCAAATGGCTGCACAAATTTAAGAACCGATCGATCAGCGATCGGCCGAGAGAGAGAGAAAGAGAGGGGTGGCCGGAGAAGAAAGCTAGGGATGGAGGAGGCAGCGGCGGGGAACTCACGTCCAGACGTTGAGCGTCTCGTTGTGCCAGGCGAAGGCGCTGAGGAGGGCGTCGCGGACGGGCCACTCGGCGCGGTAGTAACCCCGGATGAACTCGTTGTCCCGCAGGAACTCCGGCAACTCCTCGTACCCCACCAGCCTCGGCCGCCGCCGCCGGCTCTCCCCCATCCCCGCCTTCCTCTCCTCCTCCTCCTCCTCCTCCGCCCCCTTCTTCCCGCCGCGGCTCCTCCTCATCTCCGCCGCCACAGCCGCTCCCATCTCTCCCTCTTCCTCTCCGCGCCTGGATGGCGGCATGGCGGGCGAGGTGGTGGTGATATAGGGGCAGGAGGAGGAGTCGCGTGGTGAAATCTTGTCCGGGAGCGCGCGGGCGGCACGGGCGACGAGGCCAGCGAGCAGGGCACATCACATGGACTTCCCCTGTCGCGCGCAGGCTTTATTTTCGAGAAATTTTTCTGGGAACACTAACCTATCGATCGAAATTCGAAAATGTTTTCTATTATTATCTTAATTAATTTTAAATATCAATTTTTTCTCTTATAAAAAATAATAAAATTTAGGTTTGATAGAAGATGTGTAGAAAGAATATAATAACTTTGTCAGAGTGAATGAGTGTATGCACAAGAGTAGTTAAGTGAAGTAATGAGTAATAAAAGTCTAAGTGTATTATAAATATTTTCGATATAAAAGTTATCCTTTTATAATTATTATATTATCGGGGATATGACCTTGGTACCCCGCGGTGAGCTTGTCAGTCCAGATCAAGAACAGACCAAGCTTATGAAAAGGGGTTCGATTCCGATAAGGAATATCAGAACCTTATCTGAAAGCCGAACGTCATAGTCCGGTATAAAGAGATATACTTATACCAGGATCTTTGTAATTAGGAAATATAACTCAGATTCGGTATGTAATCCCGGATATTTAGGAACTGATTCGGGATAGAGTCTTGAGATTGTTGGACTCGCCCCTTGACTATATTAAGGGGGCGAGGTACCCCTAGAGGCATCTTGATCTCTTGATGCTTTTATGCTTTCATCAATTAGACTTATTTTTTTTGAGCTTATTACTTTGTAAAGCTTAGACACTTATTAAATCTACCAAAACACAGGACGTAGGCTATTATCTTTCGGGAGGCCTGAACCTATATAAATCTTAGCTTTGTTTCTTTAGAGTCAACCATAGGACTCGAGAGTACGGCACTTTCCTATCAATCTATTCACCATCTCGGTACCTTCATAGGTGGACTGATCGGCTATTCACCGATATATATTATTACGTTTAAGATAAATATTGAACTCTAAAAGGTGTGATATTTTGGGATGGTGGTAGTAATTTTTATTATCATTTGAATTAATATTTATAGAAATTAGAAATAATAAAATCATATTAAAAATAAGTAATAAAGGGATAAAATTATAATTTTGTATAATACGTGTGTTCAAAGAGAGGCTCCAAAATAATAATAATAAACTCTGATCATTATACGTAAAATATAATAATTAAATATGATAATTTACTCTTCTAAATCAATGAAAATATGGATTTTATTGGTATAGTATAGTATAGGAATGGACCGTTCTCTTGTTTTTCTTGCGCCGTTTCCCGCCTTACTCAAACGAAACGAGCCGCTCGACCGTCGGATCACACAAGATGCGAGGATCGGAAGGCCTACGATAATCGTTGCAGTTTTCTCTTTTGTTTTTTTTCTTTTATTTTTTGTGCGCCCAGCGATGGTGTGCCCTCGCGGGCTTTTGCTTTTTCTCTCTCTTTTTTTTTTCCGAAATGGCAATCCATAAAAAAACAAGTGTGATAGCTATTTGGAGTAATTTGGCGTAAGACATCCGCAGGTGTGTTGTCATGTGACAATTAAGAAAAACCTATATCTAAGTATGACCACCTCCTGATAATGACTAATTGCATATAAATCATATGGTTGCATGGTTGAAAATGCAAAACATGACGTATTATTCAGTGAGAATTTAAGGTGTAACACTTTGATGGTTTCCTGAAAAACAAAAAGGGAGCTCATTGAATATAAAATAATAATGTTAGGAAAATTCTAATCCTAGACGCCGCATAGTTTCTATTTCTTATATTTCATCCAAAAACTAGTTTAGAGAAATTAGGTCTCATTCAAGATCTAATTTTTTCTTCTTTACCACATTATCTTTTATCATAGGAAAAAGTCTAGAGAACTCCAAGTATATTCCTATAGACAAATATTTTTCTAAATTAAAAAATCAGACTTTTAACCCCCCAAACTATTCTATACTGGACAAATAACCCTCCGTAGTAGTTTGGGACGACGGTTTTGCTGATATGTCTGTCCACGTGACAGGAGATGCTAAGGTGGCTATCCACGTGACTGCGTGCTAGCATTTGAAGAGTGGGATCCGATTGTTATTTACACAAAAAATTCTCTCCTCTTCTTCCTCCTTCCTCTTTCTTCTTCTTCCTCCTTTCTCCTCCTCCTAGTCGGGGCGACTGGGGCCACAAGCAGGGCGACCGAGCGGGCATGGCGACGTAGGCGCGTGGCCTCGGTGACGCAGGCGCAGGGGGCTCGGCCGTGGCGGCGCAAGTGTGGGAGCGCACGGGGGCTCGGTCACGGGGGCTATGGGCGAGGGTTGGGCACGTGGGGGGCTTTGGCGTGGAGCATGGGCGTTCGAGCGTGGGGGAGACGGTGACACATATGGGGCTTGGACGTGGAGCATGGCGACGAGTGTGGGCTAGCAGGCGCGAGGAGCGAGGAGAGGGGTCAGCCAACAGGAAGGGGGAGGAGGAAAGAGGAAGGAAGAGGAGGGAGGAGGAGAGAGAGTGGGTGTCCACATTAGAATTTTAAGGGTCTGACCTGTCAGCCGCATGTACCGAGCCAATTTAGCGTCCTTGTACCAACGTGGACAGCCGCGTGAGCAAAACCGCTGTCTAATACCGTCTTGGGGGTAATTTCTCCGGTTTAGAATAGTTTGGAGGGTTAAAGTCTGATTTTATAGTTTAGGGAAATATTCATATACAGATATATACTTGAGGGTCCTCTAGACTTTTTCTTTTATCATATGTGATATACTATTTAATGTTATAAAAAACATCTAGTATTGAGATGCTCCAAAATGAATTTTATATTGTTAGGACAATTCAAATCCTAACGCCACATAGTTTCTATTTCTTATATCTCATTAAAAAGATAGTTTAGAGAACTTAGGTCTCATTCAAGATCTAATTTTCTCTTCTTTACCACATTATATTTTATATATTATTTAATAAACAATTTGGGGGTGATTGGTATTCCTCACTTTGGCCAATGCCATTATGCCAAGGATTTAATTGTTTTGCATGCTACACTCCCAATTTGTCGTCGTTAATTATCCCAATGAACAGCAACACAGAGCGGGATTACTGGGTCATCAAGTGTCGATCGAAACTCGATAGTAAGCCAAGCGTAAGGCAGATTAGCCCAACGACCCTCACCAAACTGGTCTTGCGGCACGCAATAATCGATAGTTCATATCTTATTTCAGGGTGGCTTGCACGCTCGGACAAGACCGGTTAGAGAGATGCCCACGGCTACTTACTCCGTTTCATATTATTAGTCAACAAATTTTTTAAAATTAAACTTATTTATTTTACTAATTTTATAGAAAAAATTGATCAATAACTATAATATAAAATTAATCTCATTAAATACACCATAAAATATTGTATTATAGTTGTTAATGTATTTTTATTTAGATGTTTTCAGATTAGAAAGTTTATTTTAAAAATCAAACAAGTTATAATATTTAATAGAATGAGTAGTAAATTCTTTTGTGGCACGAGAATTCCATATCATGTCGTCAACCTTGGCCAACCTATTAATTATCGTAGACTAATTTCGTTTTTTGACAATGGCATGGAGATTTATTTGCACACAACACAACAGTGTATTAAGTACTAACTGAACCTTATAAATTTGAGATTTGACTAAATGGGAGATGAAATGCACTTCGCATGACCGGATGTAAAAACTTCACCTGGGCTAAAATGCACAAATAAATATTAAACAAGGGCTAAAATGCACAAGTAAATGGTAAATGGACTAGATTGAAAACGAGCTGGGCAAGGAAAGCGCCACAGGCCCACAGCTGCACGAAACGAGGGGTAAAGTGCAAAAGACCGCGTCGCCCCCATTGGCGGCTATCTGAAACATGGGCCAAAATGCAAAGATACCCGGGCACACAAGAATTGGGCCCAATATCTAACTAGTCTGGGCCTACCTTTCCTGCCTATGGGCCGTAATAGGCCCAACACGTGGCCCACTATCCCGTTCCTAGACTTGCCGGGCCCACACATTCGGCCGCATTGCTGGCACGGAGCCGGATGTCAGGCCCATTAAAAGGGCCCGAACGGAATTACGACTCACGGGCGGCCCACGTAATTTGGGTCGGAACTGTATTACGACTCATCTGCGCCCATTATGTTGGGCCAGAACGGCCGATTTCTTCTGCCACCAACCGCCGCATGGAGGATGCCGATCATGCCGGCGGCCGGAGACCTGGCTCGCCTTTCCCATATGCGCGCCGGAGATCAGCGAAACGAGTCGAGTCGAGAGCTGATCTAACTTAAATAACGAAGAAGTCTTTTATCTCTTAGATTAATTTTTGAGGTATAGATAAAGCTCTCTCTCAGCATGGGCTAGAGGTTAGATCAATTTCTCTCGGAGTGAGCTAACAAATAATATCAGTGGGACCGTGTGGTCAGTCTGAGAGTACCAAAAGACACCAATATGTGATAGGGAAGATTATTTGAATAGTCTCACATTTATTATGGGGGAAAAGTTAATCCATCTTAAATAGTGAGGGAGTCCCTCACCTCTTAGACTATCTTTTGAGGTGTAGACAAGGCTCCCTCTTGATGTGAGCCAGATGTTGAATCAATTCTCCCCCGTCATGTTTAGGGCGTGCGTGGCCAGTAAACCGTGCATGCAGGAACGAAGCTGAGCGTCGGGCGTTAGTTGTATAAGATGCTGTATAAAGCTAGCTGCTGTTGCGTGAGGCTTGGTGTGTGAAGTCAGGTCGTTTGTGTGTCGAGTAGAGTCTTAAAAAAATACAAGAAATACTTCAGCGATTGTCGTTGCAGATGTTTGTCGCCACCAACAAGTGTGTCTCGAGTTCTTGTTCTTGTTTGTGAGTTCCTGTGATTTCTAACATTTGGTATCAGAATCAGTGAAGGTCGACAGCAAGCTGATGGCCAGCGGTCGTGGTGGAGCACATGGCGCGGGATATGACAGCATTGATCGTCTACCCCGAGTTAACGTGTACAAACTACAACGAGTAGGCGCTCATGATGGAGGTCAACCTTGAGGCGCAAGGGCTCTAGGAGGCTATCTACACCATCAAGTGTTGGGTTATGGGGAGGCTACGCTAGCGCTTAATTTCAAAAATTTACCTCGTTAGCCCAGGAACCATACGTGTAATGGGATCATGGATCGTTACCTTGAGCCTCGAGACGCGCTCGGGCAGCGGAAGTAGAGTCGATGAAGCGCGTCCTCGATCTGCTCCTCACAGCTCCGTCTGTTCGTCGGTGGCGAAGTCGGCGTAATCCGGCGTTCTCCAAGAAAGAAGAACAGCACCGATGCAGCAACGGTGCCTCTACGGTATCCACACGTACAGGGATGTGATCATCTAGCGCCGGCGTGCTAGCACCACTCGCGAGATCCGGAAGATCGATCACAACACTTGTGATCGTGGAGAGAGGAGAGGTGTGGCGGCTAGGGTTCTCCACCAGGAACAATAGGAGCAATCAGCAGCCTCTTCGTGCTTGGCCCACCTCTCTTTATACAGTACTCCATCATGGGCCTTTAATCTATATTAAAGCCCAACAGATCTAATCTGTTCGTCTGGCCCGAAACTTTCGGCTACAGCCGAAACTTTCGGACCCTGGAACTTCCTGCTACAGCCGGAACTTCCGAAAATGACCTTCTTGTATCGAATTAATTCTTGACCTAGAACTTCTGGTCCAACCAGAACTTCCGGTTCATCCAGAAAATCGAATACCGGGGCTGGCCTAGAACTTCTGGTCCTACCAGAACTTTTGGATGCTCCAGAACCCGGAACTTCCATCTACAGCCAGAATTTCTGGTTCCCCCAGAATTTTCTTGGGCGCAATTCCATCATCGCCCGTGTCTAAGAATCCAACGCCCAAAAGCTTTTCAAGGGGTTTGAGAACATCAAGTTCAAGGACGGTGAGATCATTGACGATTTCGCTATACGAATTTCCGGTCTCACCACAAATCAGTGTGAGCTCGGTGAGGTGTTCGAGGAGGATCGCGTTGTCAAGAAGATGCTCCGTGTTGTGCTAGAGAAGTACAACTAGGTGACGGTGGCGATTGAGATGCTGCTCGATCTAAACACCATGTCCATTGAGGAGCTCGTCGGGCGGCTCTGTGTGGCGGAGGACAAGTACGGCATCAAGGAGGTGGTGGACGACGTCGGGCAGCTGCTGCTCACCAAGGAACAATGAGAGACATGTTGACGTCAACGTCGCGGCAAGGAACATGTGCGCAAGGATGGCACCAAGAATGGCGGCATCGTCAAGCAAGGTGGTTGGAACGACGACGACGATGACAGCAGCGTGAGCTCGGAGGCAAGTCAACGTTCATGCCGTCAGAGAGGAAAATGCTATAACTGTGGCGTTCATGGCCATCTCACCTGTGACTGTCGCAAGCAGAAGAAGGAGGAGGCCTTGTGGATTGACGTCAAAGAAGAACCAGCGCTTTGATAGGATGGAGCGTGTGGCATGTCGTATTTAGGGGGAGTTTGTTAGAAAATAAACCCATCATGTTTAGGGCGGGCGGGCGTGTGTGAGTCCTAGCTGCTACATGCATTTTATTTCATGGACGTAGTCACGTGCAATGGAGCTGCTACTACATGCTGCATGCAAAAATTGGTGCACGACGTGGGGGCATAAGCAGGAGTGCAAGAGAACATGGCCAGTAAGCTGTGCATGCAGGAACGAAGCTGAGTGTCGGGCGTTAGTTATCTAGGATGCTATATAAAGCTAGCTGTTGTTGCGTGAGGCATGGTGTGTGAAGTCAGTTCGTTTGTGCGTCGAGTAGAGTCCAAAAAATATAAGAAATACTTCAGCGTTTGTCGCTGGCTGCAGGTGTTTATCGTCACCAACGAGTGTATCTTGAGTTATTCTTATCTGTGAGTTCGTGTGATTTCTAACAGAAAGACTCTGGATGGTCGCTGCCGCTGGAGTCGACACCCTCTAGCCTCGAGTACCACGAACGCCACATGTTGTTGAACTTATGTAAGCGATTTCTCTCTTTAAAATAAAATTAAAATAAAAAGCAGAGGTCGCCGCAGCCGGAGACACACACCGTCGGCGCGAGCAGCGCAGTGCCCAACTCACAACCAGAGTTCAAACTTTGGAGGCGCTGAAGCTCAAACAATCTCTCCCTCTCCCTCTCTCTCATCTATACTATTAAAAAAAAGTACTGGTGATGAGTCTACCACAATCGGCACTACTCCTATCTCTATCTGCACGCTGACACCCATGGAGCCTGCTCGGCCTCCTCGCCCGCCTCCAGTCAGCGCCCGCACCCCACCCCCCGCCCCCAGCTCGGCGCCGGCGCCGAGGGCCCAGGGCGATGACCAGGCGCGTGGCGCACCACCGCGCGGGCGCGTCCCGCGACCCGACCGCTCCGCCCATCCACCGTCGCCTGCACCAGATCTAGGCCCTCCCCTCCGTCCCCCTTGGCCCTCGCGATCTCCTCTCTCCTCGGCAGTGGCGGAAACAGCGGGGAGCAGGGGGCGCAGGCCGGAGCTACAGTCCGGCCGGAACCCCCCAGCCCAGTACCAGTTCGCCCGTCTCCCCGGCCAGCTCCGTCTTGCCCCTGGCCTGGCGCAGCTCGCCAGTCATCCTCCTCCGGCCCTCCGCCCGCTGCTCCGCCCGGCGCCACCTCGCTCCACCCGCCCCATGCCCCCGCCCCCGCCCGGCGTCGCCTCGCTCCTCCCCACTCCGCTGCTCGCTTGCCTTGGGCTCTCGGGGCACGTGTGAGACTAAGAGGAGAAGTGAGATTTGGCCTATGGAGTAACAGAGCTTCCTCCTCCTTATGTCTTCCATGGCGCGGTTGGAGGTAAAGACATCAGATGTGCATGTTTTTTCTGGTCTCCCTGCGTTGCAGAGTTTTACTTGCGCGGTAATTTTATTTGCAGTATCTGATTTTCTTCGGTCGGTTATTGCTAGAAATAAAACCGTTAATGCTAATCCAATAATGTTTAGCGTTTAGTATTTGTTAGAAAAAATGCTCGTTTCTCTTTTGGGTCACAATATCTCTTTAGAGGCTTCCACAACGATTAGTAGCAAATCCACAGACATTTCTCAAGGCTCACTGTCATTAGTTGCTACCCTACAAGTTTTACTTGCTTCTTTTACATGCGTAAGATGCTCAAATTGTGTTTTATCATCCCTCAAATGGCAAGATTTAACACGATTATGACTTATAAGAGACACCTGTTCTCTAAGCTTTAACTGTCTGCCGCAATAGCAAATCAGTAATACGCTTGCCCTTAATTAATACAATGATACACAGATCCTCTGCCCCGCTGGCCTCTGCCCCAGGATCCCAACCTCTAGCTCGTGAGTTGAGCACAGAGTGAGGATATTGTATGTATATAGACCATTGTAACATAACCTTCTTTGTTTAATTTCCAGCAACATCATTTTCAAAGACTCTGTTGCAGCCAATATTGCCTGTGTTGGAAGCAATGCCAAGTGATCTCGATGTTATAGTTCCGTATCTTCTCAGTTTTGTCATGGGTATACCTCTTTTTACCTTGTAAGTTCGTTAACTTGCATCCTAGCTTTGTTCTTTTGTGTATTTTTCTGATCAGATGATTTGATACACTTCTAATGAAATATTTTGTTGTTTCATATGAAATAATATGAAATTGAACTGCTGATAACCCAGGTTGGTCCAGCGTTAGAAGGCCAGGCTTGAGAATAGGCTAGCCTAAAACATCATCTATTTTATTACCGTAGGAATATGTACACCTTTCTATTTTATAGAACAATTTTATATTTTATTTTATCGGGATTCTTTTGGCTTCTGGTCAGCTCAATGTCTCAAAAAAGTGGCCCTAAACCTGGAATAATTCATGCTGGATCAGCATGTCCATAAGTACAGTAAGATTTTTTCAAAAACAGGTATAGTATGAATCATATTAATTTTATATTTTGCAGAAAATTAATCTTAATATGGCTATTAACATTCAACACTTTGTTCTATATCTTTTTCCTTTTATGATCTAAGGATGGTGTGTGAACAGGTGATACTCTTAAGATGTCCGTGGTTAGCATTGAAAACAAACTTTCTCCTCCAGAAACTCTACAGAAATTGTTAGATAGTCTTACTTCCATTCAATATGTTATCCTACATTATTTCCTTTCCTCCTCTGGCTCTCTCTTATTTATGTAATGAAGTTATAACTGAATTACGATAAATATTATTTTATCATGTTTTAAGTTATTTATATTATTTGCTTGATGTTTTTTTAATGTTGTAAAAAAAATTTCTAACGCGCGGCCACTTAAGTAGTCCAAAGGAAAAAGCTGAAACAAATCCAAGATTGGTGCAGGTGCTTGACACCATGAATTCGACCAAACTACTTCCAAAGCTGCCCTGTTTGTACTTGCACAATCTCTACTAACTAGTATTGTACCCGTGCTACGCACCGGTGAAAATCAAAAAACAATTATATTATTAGTTAGGAGTTAGATTCCTTAGAATTTTAATTTAGTAGTTAGAAAGATTATAGTAGCATCAAAGAACAATTACAGACGCAAATCAAACTGTCATATCCTCAAACAATCAAATAAAAGCACAAGAAAAATATTTGCTTACAGACCAAGCCATCAAGCTACATGATTTGGTGTCTGTAGTCTGCACGGGCGGCGACCTTGCGCTAGACAGGGAGCAGCGCGAGGGAGGGAGAGGGGACGACGCCGGTGATACGATAGAAGAGATCGGGAGGAGATCAATCTGTTAGAAAATCATAAACTTTAGCTTAATTCTTAGTCTATTCATGATTACCCTTTATGCGGAATAAGACATTAACTAACCGGAACGAAGAAACCATGAGAAAAGTGTAGTTGTTCTTCTCTGTTTATTTGGTGTAGATCTTCTAGCAATCGGTAGATGGCATCGATCCTCCGGATGCCATCTATACTGCCCTTGGACAGCCATTCGAAGTTTCTCAAGCGAAACTAATGATCGGAATAGTTTTGAGAGTAGGACTGCCGAACAGGAAGAAGGGATGTGTTCTGCTTGGGTCGGGTCTCTCCTTTTATAGAGTACACTGTAAAAATTGGGAATTTATCTATATAGAAAGAAAGCACATTCTGATCATGACGCTCATATTAGATGAAAAGAGATTAAACCGAAAAGAAAAGATTTCAATATGAGGAAAGTCATTAGATGGAGATATATCAGCTCACTAAGGAAAATTCTTTACATGAAAGGTCTTTAATCGGAAAGATATCCATCCACTAAGGAAAGTCTTTTAAATGAAAGGTTATTATACGAAAAGATATCCATCCACTGAGAAAGTCCTTTAAATATAAAGTTATTATACGGAAAGATATACATCTTATAAAAGGAATAATCTAGATAATTTGGAAAGTCTTGACTGGTCATTATGGAAATATGTGGGAGAAAGGAGATCGGTCTAATCTCCTATAATTTTGCCGAGACGCTGAAAGGAATGGGTGAGATTTAATATTTTTATTTTTAATAGATTAATAGAGTAAAGATAAAGGGTTGAGATTTTTTAGATGGTAGATGATTAAAGATGAAGGGCTGAGATTTACCAGAGGAGTGATGTGTCCACTCTCTCAACTTGCCAATTATATAGTAGGGTGATACGATAGAAGGGATCGAGAGGAGATCAATCTGTTAGAAAATCATAAACTTTAGCTTAAATCTTAGCTTATTCATGATTATCCTTTATGCGGAATAAGACATTAAACTAACCGGAACGAAGAAACCATGAGAAAAGTGTAGTTGTTCTTCTCTGTTTGTTTGGTGTAGATCTTCTAGCAATAGATAGATGACATCGACCCTCCGGATGCCATCTATACTGTCCTTGGACAGCCCTTCGAAGTTCTTCAAGCGAAACTAATGATCGGAATAATTTTGGGAGTAGGACTGCCGAACAGGAAGAATGGGTCTTGACTGGTTATTATGGAAATATGTGGGAGGAAGGAGATCGGTCTAATTTTCTATAATTTTGCTGAGACGCTGAAAGGAATGGCTGAGATTTAATATTTTTATTTTTAATAGATTAATAGAGTAAAGATAAAGGGCTGTGATTTTTCAGATGGTAGATGATTAAAGATGAAGGGCTAAGATTTATTAGAGGGGTGATGTGTCCACTCCCTCAACTCGTCAATTATATAGCAGGGTAATATAACATGACACTTTCGTCTGTCTGCTGGCCGCTTCCTTCCCACGCGCGCAGCGCAGCGTCGGCCCATTCCGTGCACGCAACCGCTTCCACACTCGTCGGCCCATTACGCAGCCCATTCCGCGCGCGCAACCCTAGCTCCCGATCCGTCTCGCAGCCCTCCCCACGCGCGCAGCGCGCAACCGCTGGCACACGTCGCCACGCTGCAACCGCCGGCACTCCCCTCCCTCCCCTCATCTCTCCCTCTCCTCGGATGGTTTCCCCCGCTGCCGTCGTACCCTCCTGCACGCGCGTGCCTCCTCTCTCCCTCTCCTTCCATTCCCCACCTCCCCGCTGCTGGTGCGGGCTGCCGTGTGGCGGCGGCGGTGGCCTACCTTTCGGAGTAAAGGCAGTGATTCAAGGCAGCGCGCGGCAGCGATTCGGGCGACGGCGCCGCGCACAGCAGAGCGTGGCTGGTGCGGTCTGTAGTGCGGCGGTGATCCGGCCGCTCCTCGAGGTGCACGTCGTCAACTTCTTCAAGGTCTCTCCTCTCCCCTCTCTAACCGTCTCTGCTACCCGTATTTTCGTACGGTCCCTCTCTGTTTCTCCTTTCCGCCCAAAGGGATTATTGATGCGTGCCGCTGAAGCTTTGGAGGTGTTTGTGTTGGGTTTGAGCAGGATCAGGTGTGGGAAATGGTGGATGCCGAGTGGATGGAATGCCTCGGGGGAGCCCGTGGAGAGCTTGCTCATGCTGCCCTCCGGATGTGTTCAGGCATGGACACACACCCTGCCCTGCTGGTTGGATACATTCTACAAATGTGCAGTTTATTCAGTTGTTAATTTGTTATTGCTGCTACTACTATGGCCAACTTATATAAAATGTATATTGTTCTACAGGAGCATCGGCCCAGTTCATTACAAGATTTCATAATCACTGCTAGGTCACTTGCTCTTCCACTCACCACGATCACTGCTATGTTCCCTGAATCTATCATATTGTTTCTTACAACTTACAAGGCAGGTTTTGGTCCACATGCCTTTGAGGCTTTGACACAATGAGTGGCATTTCTGTTAGTTGAAATTATTTCAAATTGGAACCATACTGTACAAAGTCAGGTCATCTTTTCTAGCTCCTAAAAATTGAAATATGTGCAGCCTCTTGCTTGACCAATCTGTGAAGTGTGAACCTATCATTTTTCTATAGAGATTGCACATTCCTAAATTTTCTGTTGCATGTCATGTCTTAGTTAATTTTACTGGGCTATTCTGGGAAAGTTTGAGTTTTGCCGTAATTTATGTTTTCTGTATTTGTTTTTTATAGGGTTATCTTGCCCAAGGTTTATCTTTTGAGTATCAACTCCCTGTTAGTGTTGTAGGCTTGTAGCAATACATGCCTCTCACATCATGCATCAGTTACAAATACTCACGCAGAGAGAATAAACAAGCACTGTGCTGCTAAATGGTGCAACTTTTGTCAACTTAATTTTAGTTTAACTAACTTTGAAGATGATTTCTGTAGCTATAAATAACTGGTCATTTTTTCTGCAGAGATGGAGAAGTCTCACTAAGGACATTGCCCTACAGAAATTTGATATGCATGCCTTCCTTGCTGCATTTCAAATGGTAAATGTTTTGTTATTTCAACCTTATCATGTTATATGCTTGATTTTCCATTCAGTCCTTCACTTTTGGTTGCTTTCATTTTATAGTCTTGTTTACAGTATTACTCAATGGGTGTACATGATGTTATTAGGTGACGCTTGTAGGCTAATCACAGCCAGCAGCTTATGGGACTACCTAATTTATCTTGGGAGTTTAAGCTAGAACTCTGGAAGCCTGGAACAAATGTACAATAGCTTATGGAAGGAACCTATTTATGATTGCATGCGTATCTGTGGGTCACATAAGCAGAGAAGCTGATATATGTGCCATGCATGCCAAAGTTTGCTTACTAGGCAAGTAATTACATTTCCTATTTATGGTTAAATGCCATGGTTCATGACATGAAACCGGATTTATGGTTAAATGAAAATATTAACTAAAATTTTAGTATTATTATCTTCTTGGCAATGATTCTTGATCTTGAATGAAGAGACTGACCACATGGGTTCTGGACTTCTGGCCACTAAAATGTTAGTAGTTTATCTCAAGTTTTGGATTTATAAACTGGCTAACTAGCACTTGTTCTTTTGTCTCATTCGACAGTTTAGAGTGACCTAACAATGCACATCAGTGTAGATACTTGAGAAATATTTCCTGGTGTTAAAGTTGAGTCCATCAATTGGAAGGCAAGGAAAAGCACTGCACCATCAAAGGCTTAGGAAAGTTATGGAATCCCGTATGGGTGAGGAGAAAACTGATGATTTATCTTGTGCCACTCAAAAGGAACAAATCATGACCAAAGATGGTCCACTGCCCACAGATCCTAATGGTTTTAAAGAGGTTGATGCCTTCTGCCGTCATGAGCAGTTAGATGAACCAACAAATCACCATGATATTCCATCAAAAGAAATGCTTGAGGTTAGATGCAGTTCTCTTATGTTAAAAAAGATGCAGTTCTCTTATCTTAAAAAAGATGCAATTCTCTTGCCTAATTTTAACAATGTTTTTATGATATATCAGTTCCTAACTTTTCTATTAATATTTCATGAACATGTAGTTACAATGAATGCTTTTGTGTGTATAACAGAAGGCGATTTCAGAATACACGGGCACTGTTATAACAGAGTTATTGAAGTGAACGATCAAACTATCCAGGACTATCTGCAGGGACTGGCTGGACTGCCTCTTTTGGTAATGAGAAATAGTTTTTGCTTCTGGTTGAGACGTTGTAGGAAATGAGAAAGACCCTTTTATGTTTTCGCTAATGATAATTGAATCTCTGTCTGAGAATTGTTTCAGACAAGAATATATCATATTGCTTCTTATCATCGCAACATTAATAAACACATTTAAATAAATGTTATGTTTTAAATATATATTCGCCATTAAAAATAAGACTCCGTTGCAAAGCACGGCACCTTACTAGTAAACAAAAGCTTCTGACATGTATCATTAGCCCTGCAGCTTTACTGAAGCGTCAACGTTACGACCCCTCTGTTCATCTCCTCACTTTGTTTATTGAGAAATTTAACTGTGTATTTTACTGCCGTTAAGCACCTTCACCGATCTCGGCGTCTATCTCATTCTTTCAAACAATTATAACTAAAATACCATGGATCAAACGTCTAATTTACTCTTATCAACTCATGCCTCCCAAATCCAATACTGGATATAAGGCCACCGCTCAGTAAACCGGACGAATTACCGTTGGGTCCAATTTGATCCTACGTGGCCAGCACAAGGTTAGCAAATATTTCCTCCGTCCAAGGAATACAATATATATACACACACACACACACACACACACACACATGAAAAAAACAGTTTTTAGTTTTTAACTAATAATTAAGGTATAATAATATATTTTATGATATATATATATATATATATGAAATAATATTATTCTTATATAATTTTTTTTACATATTCTAAAGATTCTATCAAGAATCAGTGTATAGAATATGTACAAGCGTACCATAAACTAGAAGGGTAAATCGACTAAGAGAAAAGTTGAGGAGTAAGGGTAATCCCAACCTATAATATCTATGGATGGTGTTTTAGATAAAAGAGAGAGTAAGACACCATCCATAAACACTACATTCTCAATGGATAGTTTCTTCAAAAAATATTTTCATCCAATTATCTATTTTCTCCCTCCTTCCTCTTCCAATCTCCTCATTTGCTTTTCTTGGTTCTCGTGAAGAGCTGATTTCTTATATGAGACATAGTTTCTATGATTTTTCTTCTCTTCTCGTTAACTTATTTGTTACATCAGCTTTTTACTTGTATGATAACTTATTTAATGTCA
The DNA here is from genome assembly GCA_000418225.1 of Zizania latifolia. Lineage (NCBI taxonomy): Eukaryota > Viridiplantae > Streptophyta > Magnoliopsida > Poales > Poaceae > Zizania > Zizania latifolia. The sequence goes on along the minus strand of KE372939.1, from coordinate 197,957 downwards.
TGGACACTAGGTGACACGGAGGGTTAGAAATACTTTAAAACGGATTTTTTCTCTTTCTTTTACTATGTTGTTTTCCGTGCTCTTTTTAGTAAACATCAGTTAGCTCTAGTATGCACCGCTAAAATAGAGTAAACACGTGTAATTTCTCTAAGGGCTCTTTTTTGGAACACATAAATTTTACAGGTTTTTTATAAGAATTAAATTAATTCCTCTAAAATTTCTTTAAAAATACTCCATTCTAAAGAGCCCTAAAACTTAAAAAAAAATCCTCCAATCCAAAGGAGCATTTGTACATTCTGTTAGACTTAGGCTCCGTTTGGTTCCAGGGGCTAAACTTTAGCCCTCATCACATCGAATGTTTAGATACTATTTTGGAGTATTAAATGTAGACTGTTTACAAAACTCATTCATAATCGGTGGATTATTGGCGAGACGAATCTAATGAGCCTAATTACGCCATGATTTGACAATGCGATGCTACAGTAAACATTTGCTAATCATGGATTAATTAGGCTTAATAGATTCGTCTCGCGAATAATCCTCTGATTCTGCAATTATTTTTATAATTAGTTCACGTTTAGTCCTTCAAATTGATGCCCAAACATCTGATGTGACATAGACTAAACTTTAGTTCATGGAACCAAACGCCCCCTTAACATCTAAATTCTCAGCATGCTTTCGGAACTGAGTAAATTTAGGGAGCGTTTGGTTCCATGGATTAAAGTTTAGTCCGTGTCACATCGGATATTTGGACATCAATTTGAAGGACTAAACGTGGACTAATTATAAAAATAATTGCAGAATCGGAGGATTATTCACGAGACAAATCTATTAAGCCTAATTAATACACGATTAGCAAATGTTTACTGTAGCATCACATTGTCAAATCATGGCGTAATTAGGCTCATTAAATTCGTCCCGTGAATAATCCACCGATTATGAATGGGTTTTATAAATAATCTACATTTAATATTCTAAAATAGTATCTAAACATTCGATGTGACAGGGACTAAAGTTTAGTCCCTGTAACCAAACGGGGCCTTAGATGATTTCGCTGGAATTTTGTGCTATGATAGAGATGGCTAGACGAGATATTGAGGACGTCCGCGTGCTGAATTCAAACGAGGGAGCACCGACCCAGCAAGAAGTACATGTACAGTTTGTACTACACCAAAATGGCAAAATCCAAGTAACAAAAGGTCAAAAAGGGCATCAAAATAATGGACACAAAACTCCTATCCCCAAGACGGCGACCGTTACGGCGTTATCGCCTCTCTCCCGAACCCATCTCGGTCTCATTTCAAATTTAAATCCTCCCTCCAAATCACCAACCAATCCAAACCCACGCTTGCACTCGAGCAGTCGAGCTGTCACGCACTCGAGAGTCGAGACCACGAATTGCCTCCAATGGCGGCGGCGGCGGCGGCAAAGAGGGAGCCCCTACGTCCGCTCAGCTCCAATGCCGGCACGGTCGAGAGACGGCCTCGTGGGGCGGGGGCGGCGTCGTTGGAGAAGGAGAACGATGGACGCGAGATTGGTCGAGGGAAGGACGGGGAGAAGAAGACGGCTGCGGCGAAGGTCGTGGTGGCGCAGCCGCGGCCGCTGAAGCCGTCGTCGCTGCAGATTCGTATGAAGGACGAGGAGGGGGAGAAGCCGCTGGCTGCGGTGGCGGGGGTGGCCGTGCGGGTAGGGCCGAGGGGCAGGGAGCTGCTGCTGCCACCGTCGTCGTCGTCGTACGAGGCGTGGGACCTCTCCGACAACGAGGCGGCGCCAGCGTCCTCCTGGGCGATCCTCCCCAACCGGGCGCTGCTCTGCAGGCCGCTGCCGCTCGACGTCGGGAGGTGTACTTGCGTCATCGCCAAGGAGGCGGCCGCCGGCGCCAGAGGGGTGGCGCTCTACTCCCTCTACACCAACGTGAGCTTCTTCCAGCCAGCCTCCTGCAATCTCAATCTTGCCCTGCTTGCTTGCTTGAGCTCAATTTACAGCGACAATGTGGGATGGGATGGCAGGAGGGGCAGGGGAGGCAGGACCGGAAGCTGGCGGTGGCGCGGCACCGGAGGAGGAGAGGGCGGTCGGAGTTCGTCGTGGCGCAGAACCTGGACGGCATCATCTCCAGCTCCGACAAGAACTTCCTGGGGAAATTGGATGCCAACATTGTTGGATCCAGGTACCAAATCTGGGGCCGGGTACAACCACAATCTCCTCCTCCTTCCTCTTGATGCTTCCAGCTTCTGCCAGATTGACGAACATTTGCCATTGATGGGTGCTCATGGTTGCCGGTGCAGGGCAACAGGGTGGATGAGATCAAGAGCCCATCGAAGCGGCTCCTCGGCGTTGTCGCGTGAGATTCAAATCTCCATTTGGAGTCATTTCAAGCAGGATTCATAATTTTTTGAGTGATTTTTATGTAATTTGATCAAGTTTCGGTTTGCGCAGATTTGCGCCGACTATTACCACGCTTACAGGGAGCTTCAGGAGCATGAGAGCATGGATACCCAAGAACCAATCCATGCAGCTGAAGAACAGCAATTCAGCAGAGGCGAGTGAAATTCCAGTTGGAATAATCTTAATCTAAGATCATTAAAAAAGGAATCTTAAGCTAAGCATGTGGGTTTTTGACTGTTGAAAATTTGCAGATTCAGCACATCGGCGGGCTCCCAAAAGATTGGCAAGGGAAGAAGATCAAGGCTGACACACTCTGCTCAAGATCTCCTTTCTACAACAATGTATGCAATTTAATCTCTAACATGTTTGATGACTCATCTGAATTCTGGTTGATATGGCCAACACTCAAAAGAGTTAGCTGATACCATGCTGTTCATCTTTCTGCATTGGCCACAGATGACAAAGCGCTATGAACTAGACTTCAGAGAGAGGGCAGGGAGGATGGGATACAGGGTGCAGGCATCAGTGAAGAACTTCCAGATGACTTTGGAGGTAGCAACTAGCAAATCATATGCTGCATGAACTCTAATCGTTGGACCTGATTGCGATGCATCGACATAACACGGAACAAATTGTTACAAAATTTTGTTTGGCAGGACAATGGAAGACAAACAATCTTGCAGCTTGGTAGGATCGGAAAGACGAAGTATATAATGGACTTCAGGTAAGAAAGAAACACCATCAATCCCGATCCTATTCGAGAGCAAAGATTCACGAGAAAAAAACATTTCTTGCTGTAGGTATCCCTTGACTGGTTACCAGGCGTTCTGCATTTGCCTGGCATCAATCGACTCCAAGCTGTGTTGCACCCTATGAGATGTTTCGGATTAGTGTTGGCTATTTTAGGATGTGTAGCAATTTTGTATGTTCAGTGTTCTCTCCTCGAGTTGCTAATAATACAACAGAGCTACTCTGTTCTTAACATCCTTTTGTTTACCTATTTGAGGTATAATGGATTTGATCATTGATTCATTGTTTTGAAAATGTTGGCAGCAAAAACGCAAATACCCCATTCAGAATTGCAATGTTTCGCACGTACCAGCTGTTCTTCAGTTCTTCCCTGCTACCCAAAATCATTCCATGATCTCTACCAAGTACCAACTTTACATATTTTCAGATCACGGTTCACGAATTGAGTAACATACTAACACGGACATACAGTGTAGAAAATGTGACCGTTCGCAATTCATATCGACTGATATTCCGAGCTAAAAACGGATGGGCAAGGAAATCGGTCACCCAGATAGCTCGAATAAATGTTAAGCTATGTCTTTGAATGCTAAGCCAGCGAGTAAACCAAGTCTTGTACAAGAGATAATCTAATCTTCATCAGCGGCATGTTCAAGAAGGTAATTTATAGCTAGTTGCTCGTTCCTGTCACATGCGAAGAATGCTTCGATGACACGCGCTCTGTCAAATCCCATGGCTTCAAGCTTAAGTATGAAAACAGTGCAAAACATTGTGGTCATGTAATATGATGTGTAATGTGTTTATGAGAAGAGGCAAGTGAGTTAACTAAGTCATGCATACCCGTCCAATCGCCTCTTGTTCTTCAGGTGTGACACTGATAGCATGGGGCATCTCATCCTGGTCAGGTTGATCTAAGAAATCACTGCAACAACAGGGGGTAGGGCAGGTAATTAGAAATGAAATACCACTGTAACAAGTAGTAATGGGACAGACCCATGGAAAAGAGTTGTGCGAACAAAGCACCGTAGTTGATTGTGCACAGAACCAAGAACAGACAGGGGTACGGAGTGCCTAAAACAGGTAAGAATATTGTGGCATACAGGTTCCCTAGAGTCTCAGGCTCTTAGCAAGACTAAAACTAAATATATGAGATATGACTTTGACACTACTATATATGAGGGACATGTCCAACTGAAAAATCCAGAGGAATTGATGCATAGTGGAATCCTGAGGCATAACAATAGTGTGGGAAAAGGTAGGGGAAGACCTAAATTAACTTAGGAGACAATAAAAGGAGACTTAAAAGGAGACTTAAAAGGATTGAATATTCCCAAAAATTTGGCCTTGAATAAGAGTGTATGGAGAAAAACTATTCATGTGCTTGAACCTTGATTATTTGCTCCTGTTGGATTTAGGGTTTAGGATTGTATGCTTCAACCCTAGCCTACCTTGTGATTGAAAGACGACTTTGTTGTTGTTGTACAGGTCTGTGAAGTAAAGTACATAAATATATAGGGAGAACTAATACAAGGAACTAATCCTACTATTATGGAAATCAACCTAATCTCTACATATAATTCCTAACTAAAACCAATACCTTCCTAACTAATAGATGTAATACCAAAATAACTGTATCTCTATCCTAATAACCTACCATATTATTTAGGCAATACATATTATCATCGTGGAAGGTATACTCTTTAGTCTTTCCTAATAGCACTGTTACAGTACCACGTGCTACAGGACAATGCCCATAGCACACAGTAACGAATAATATATCTAATCTACCAGAAAATTGAACCAATCAAATAACTAATTCTTACCCATCACCACCTTCGAAAGGCTCATTTATTAACTGTAGGAATTCAGCATGATTCTCCTGAATCAACCTCAGAAGTTGAGGATTCTGCTTACTCAATTCCTGGAGCATAGGCTATAATATGATACCAACACAAAGGTTAGGTAGGCGGTGATGTGGAACACAATAAGCCATATCATGTAAGAAAAACAAGATACAGAACCTGCAAAATTTGTGGATTAGTATGGACCATTTCCCGAAGCGCCTGAAACTGTGAAATAAAGGAGAAAACTGCATTACTTCAATAATTCAAGCAACAAGATGTTACAGCGATCAGATATTTTGGTTTATCAAAATAAAGTGAACAGTATGTACTGGTACACAAAAAACAAGATATGAACTGGAAGTTTCAGTAAGTTGATGCTCACGCCATACTGGGTCATGATCTATTCTAGGCTTCTAGCACAAAAAGATGATAGGGTATCCCGATCATATTAGAATAACAATAATAGATCATAAATAAAATATGTAGTACCAGCCAGTGTTCTTAAAGCGTCGCCTAGGCGTCCGGGCGCGATGTTGAGCTGGGCGTCACCATCAAGCCGTTGGGCGTCACCTAGGCGCGATTTGGCGTCGGCTGGACACCTAGCGGCGGTTGGCACCAATGGTGGCTTGGCACAGTGGAGCGTGGGAAATAGAGCATGGGGAGGGAAAAGAGAGGGAGTCTTTGGCACAGCACGCAAGCGGTGGCGGTGGTCCAGATCCGGCAGCGGCAGTGGAGGTCCGGTTCTGGTAGGCGGTGGTGAAGGTCTAGACTCGGCAGGCGGTGACGGAGGTCCACGCCCCTTGCCCGGTGAGGTGGCGGCGGAGTTCCGCACCCCTGGCCTGGCAAGGTGGCGGCGGAGGTCCACGCCCCTAGCCCGTAGAGGTGGCGGCAGAGGTCTGTGCCCCTGGCCCGACGAGGCAGCGGAGGAGGTCCGCACCCTTGGCCTAGTGAGGCGACGGTAGAGGTCAGCAGCCTTGACCCAGCGAGGTGGCAAGTCGGCGACACGACGAGGTCCTGCACTCAACCGCGACTGACGTCCTCACTCTTTTTCTCGACTTGCTTCTGGTCAGGTATTTATGTCTTTAAATAAAACCTATCAGTAACTATCTCTCAAAGAATGGATTCTCTCCCCCAGTATTAGTATAATCCTCATTGTGTATAGTAACAAGAGGAGAGAAGAGAGGTCAGATCATTGGCAACACCAAGGTAAGTATATGCAGCACTGCTACTAAAATATATAACAATTATATGTTAGAATGTGCATATCACGTCGCCTCGCCGCGCGCCTAACTCGCCTAGGAACACTGGTATCAAAAACATCAAAAGGGCATTATCATGCTTACAGCACCTCCATTGCTGCTTACACGGAAGTTAATAGGTAGTAATCAGCTGCCCTATCAAGCATTGATGACAAAAGAGATGTGGGTTGCCACAAGCCCATGCCAATTATATCTTCAAATATCACATTTTTTACTCAGGGAATCATAAAGAACAAACAGTAAAGAAATATCTTAAATGACAGAACAGAGAGGATGACAACCTGCTGGTTATTCCTAAGAAAATCAAGTGTTCCACCACCAGCACCACCTTCATCATTGGGATCCCCCTGCTACATTATTCAGTTGGTCAATACATGCTCTAATAGGCAACTGGTAATGAACAAAATGAATGACTTTACAAATAAACCTGTGGGAAAAGATTTAATGGAGCTGTGTTCGGAATTCCAGACAGACTGGCTTCCCCAGTAGAAGATGGCTCGGTTGTGTTTGCCCCTTGACCACCTGCTGGAACAG
>KE372939.1:158863-180375 GCA_000418225.1 Zizania latifolia | reverse complement strand
ACTCGAGATCGGATCTAGAGCTTTAGCCTTTCCCTTACGCTTTCTCTTCTTATTTTTCTTTTGAACTATCATCACATGACTAGGATTTTTCTTATGGCTTTTCTCGGCTGTCTTGAGCATCCCATGCAATTCAGCTAAGGTTTTCTTCATGCCATTCATATGAAAATTCATCATAAATGGCTCGAAGCTCGCAAGGAGCGACTGAAGAATCACATATGTGGTCAAATCTGTATCAAGTTTAAATCTGAGTTTTTCTAGGTTCTTAACATAACCAATCATCTTGATCACATGAGGACTCACTGGACTGCCTTTCGCCAAACTTCACACAAACAAGGACTTTGAGACATTATACCTCTCAGTCTATGCTTGGTTCTCAAACATGCCTTTGAGTCCCACGATCATATCGTAGGCATCCCTATCCTCATATTACTTCTAAAGCTTAGAGGATATACAGGCAAGCATGAGACAACTGATATCAATTGAATCACTGGCGTGCTTCTCATAAGCCCGCCTATCAGCAAGCGGTATATCATCCGTTGGTTTATCAGGGTGGGGTTCCTCTAGAACATAGTCATTTTTCTTCTGCTTGAGAACAATTCTTAAGTTTCTGTACCAGTCAATAAAATTTGTTCCAGACAATTTCTCCCTTTTAAGGATAGATCGCAGATAAAAAACGAAAGTGTTCTTTGCAGTAGGTGCTATGATCTATAACAAAAATACAAGGTTCAGCACTATGCTATGTTAATCTTCTATCAACTAAAAGATATACCACAATTTGTAAAATGATCGTTTTCCCTCTAACGACACATTGTGGGATAAGATCCATATTCAGCTAATTCCTATTGAGCTTTAGCATCATTGCTAGAAGATTAGTGACATAGGTAAGCAACATTTGCTAATCACATCATATGTGACTCTTTTTCGTTGGGGTAGCATCCAATGCCCGACTCCCAACTCCATGTCCTAAAGCCCAAAACTATTTTGATAGCTTTGTTAAGCAAACCAATACTATGCATGTGGTTGTCCGACATCCACCATAACTGGTCAAGATAAATGACGACACCCTGTTTTGGTAGACCCACCATCGATTATCGAGAACCTTGGTAGGTGCAGCTATTGAAAAGAGCATCAATACTTCATTTTCTGAGGGAAACTATTCTAACATGGTAACGATGCCTACCGCACACGGAACATAAAAGAATAGTATGATAGGAACATAAGTAAACATCACAGGTAATCATATTAACTGTGACATAGTATGGCTCTCTCGTATGGTGATCTCCATCTCCATGGTTCCTATCCGTCGGTTCATCACGTTTCAGGCCTCAATGAACTTGTATCAATCTATTACATCTAATAGCACTATACTAATTACATGAGCAGAAGCATCACATGTCGACGTGTAGGTCGTACAACATTTAAACAGCCTTGGGCTGTAATCAACCATGACACGCATGCCATGTTATTACAAGCTTGTATCTTATATATTTGCAAGGCTATACCAGTCACAATATTCCCTGCAAAAACGAGTTAGGCAAAATCTAGACGTGACTGAACCAAGCCCGAAACTTCCGACTCAGGGTCGGAACTTCCGAAATCAACCTTCTGACTTAGATTTATTTTGGCCGGGAAGTTCCGAGTCACACCCGGAACTTCTGAAAATAACCTTCTGTACGGAATTTATTTCTGTCCAGAACTTTCGGTCTAACCGGAACTTCCAAAAATAACATTCTGTATCGAAAATTATTTCGGCCCAGAACTTCCGGTCTAACCAGAACTTCCGAAAATCCGACGACAAAAATAATAGATCCAATCTATTTCCACCACATATCACCATATGTGATCGATTCAGATCGAACACTATGCACGTAGGCTTTGATACCACTGTTCGGTTATCGGGAGGCTACGCTAGCGCTTAATTTCAAAATTTTACCCCATTAGCCCAGGAACCATGCGTGTAATGGGATAATGGATCGTTACCTCAAGCCTCGAGACGTGCTCGGGCAGCAGAAGTAGAGTCGATGAAGTGCGTCCTCGAGCTACTCCTCCCGGCTCCGTACGTTCGTTGGCGATCCGGCGATGAAGGGAACGCAATCCTCACGCCGGCGAACTCCAATGAAGAAGATCAGCATCACTATCGGAGTAGTGCCTCAACGGTATCCACACGTCCGGGGACATGATCACCTCGCGTCGACGTGCTAGCATCACTCACGTCCAGGGAGATCAATCATAATCCTTGCAATTGAGGAGAGAAGAGAGGTGGTGGCTAAGGTTTTATCAAACCAACATCAAACAGCAGCCTTTTCATGTTAGCCCCTCCTCTCTTTATATAGTGCCCTGTCATGGGCCTTTAATCTGTATTAAAGCCCAACAGATTAATCTGTTCGCCTGGACTGAAACTTCTGGTTCTAACCGGAACTTTCAAAAATAACCTTCTGTATCGAATTTATTTTGACCCAGAACTTTCGGTCTAACCAGAACTTCTGGTTCGTCCAGGTAGGCCTGGAACTTCTGCTCCAACCGGAACTTCCGGCTCCTCCAGAAAACCAAAACTAGGGCTGGCCCGGAACTTTCGAATGCTCCAAAACCCAGAACTTCCGGGCTTAAGCCAGAACTTCCAGTTCCCCAGAATTCTCTTGGGCATATTTCCATCAGAAACGTTTTCGCCCGTCGCTATGTTAAAGTCTATCCGGATCATCCTAGCAATTGCTGTATTTTATGACTATGAGATATGGCAAATGGATGTCAAGACGGCTTTCCTTAATGGAAATCTAAGTGAGGACGTGTACATGACACATCCTGAAGGTCTTGATAATCTAGAGAATGCTAAAAAAGTTTGCAAGCTGCAAAGGTCCATTTATGGGCTGAAGCAGGCTTATCGGAGTTGGAATCTTCGTTTTGATGAGGTAGTCAAAGGGTTTGGCTTCATTAAGAACGAAGAAGAGCCTTGTGTTTATAAGAAGACTAGTGAGACCTCACTTATATTTTTGGTTTTATATGTAGATGACATATTGTTGATCAGAAATGATATTCCTATACTAGATGTTGTTAAGTCTTCGTTGAGAAAAAGTTTCTCGATAAAAGATCTTAGAGAGGCAGCATATATTTTGGGCATAAAGATCTATATAGATTGGTCGAGAAGGCTAATTGGATTAAGCCAAAACATGTACATTGACAAGGTATTGAAACGGTTTAATATACAGAATTCCAAGAAAGGTTTTTTGCCAATGTCACATGGCGTTTCTCTTAGCAAGAATCAGTGTCCTTCGACACCTGATGAGCTGGAGAAGATGAGTGCGATCCCGTATGCCTCCACAATCAGATCCATCATGTATGCCATGCTTTGTACACGCTAGATGTTTCTTATGCTCTAAGTGTTACGAGCAGATATCAGTCAAATCCGGGTGAAGGTCACTAGACGGTAGTAAAGAGTATCCTTAAGTACTTGAGAAGAACTGAGTATATGTTCCTGGTCTTTGGAGGTGAGGAGGAGCTCGTTGTAAATGGTTACACCGATGCTAGCTTCTAAACTGACAAGAACGATTCGCGATCGCAGTCTGGATTTGTGTTCTACCTCAATAGAGGGGCAGTGAGTTGGAAGAGTTCCAAGCAAGAAATGGTTGCAGATTTAACAACAGAGGCCGAGTATATTGCAGCTTGGGAAGCTACGAAGAAGGCAGTTTGGATCAGAAAGTTTGTTTCTGAACTGGGTGTTGTCCCTAGTGCGTCCAGTCCAGTGGATCTCTATTGTGATAATAGTGGTGCCATTGCGCAAGCCAAGGAGCCTAGGTCGCACCAGAAGTCTAAGCACATACTATAGCGCTATCACCTCATCCGTGAGATTATAGATAGAGGTGATGTGAAGATATACAAGATGCACATGGATTTGAACATAGCTGATCCGTTGACGAAGCCGCTCTCACAGCCCATGCATGAGACGCACTTGAGCTTTATGGGTATTGCATACTTGCGTGTGTGAGTCCAGTGTATGTGAGAGAAAGTGTCTTGTCTATGCTAATGTACATTTAGATAATTGGTTATCTTGTTTCTTGAATAAATATCTTTTACATTGATCAACTAGTGCGTGACTTGTTTGTGAACCTCTCTGTGTTACGATGTTATTCTAAACGATCCCTAATCTCATATCGTCATGTAGGACAGTGATGATTTATAGATTAGCACATCTGTCTGATTGATGATCATATTTCACAGATCATAGACATGGAGATGTCAAATCAGTGATGTGGACTCATGTTGGTAAACATGGAGTTGGATAGACCCACTTTGGGATACTGCTAAGATTGTTATTTTTAAAGTGCCATCAGTTATCATCTCAAATGGTGTACTTGCATAATCATTTGACCTGAGATCGTCAGTGATTTCAGAATATATAGTAGCACACATAGGGGCTTCCAAACGATATTCCGTAACATGGTAGTTATAAAGGTTGCTTTCGGGTGTGTCACGAAACATGTCGTGGGATGTGAGCGGTCAAGATGGAATTTACCACTTCTAAATAACGGGAGAGACGTCTCTGGACTCCTCGAGGTAGTCAGATTGGAAAGTGCATGGCCATGCCAATATGATCAAAAAGTTGATCATGATTGAATCCACTACTTGATCGAGTGAAGTGTTGAGCTATCAATAAGGGTGGCACGAATCTCGCGTTGAGCTTGACTGATGTCGTGTGGCAAATGGATTGGTGCGTGAGTATATCAAGGTTCAGAAAGTATGATTTTGACTTTGTATGCTTTCAGGGGTCAATATGTGCTGCTAGGTACCGCTATTGATCGATGATTCGGAAAGGATTTTTGGGTAGCAGCCGTTTGCATATGAATCTATCGGGTCGCACATTTAAGGGGATTGGATTTTAAAGCTTGCAAGAATTGGCTCTTGTGTAAGTGGGAGATTGATGGAAATGTGCCCAAGAGAATTCTTGGGGAACCGGAAGTTTGGCCTAGGGCCAGAAGTTTCGGGTTCTGGAGCATCCGAATGTTCCGGTTAGATCGGAAGTTCCGGGCCAGCCCCAGTTTCGGTTTCTAGAGGAGCCAGAAGTTCCGGTTGGACCAAAAGTTCTGGGCCTGCCTAAAAGTGAAATCTGGATGAGCCGGAAGTTCCGGTTGAACCAAAAGTTCCGGACATAAATAAATTCGATACAGAAGGTTATTTTTGGAAGTTTCGGTTAGGACCGAAAGTTCCGGGTCTAGACGAACAGGTTAGATCTGTTGGGCTTTAATACAGGTTAAAGGCTCATGATGAGGCACTATATAAAGAGAGGTGGGGCTAACACGAAAAGGTTGATGTTGCTCCTGGTTGAGAACCCTAGCCGCCACCTCTCCTCTCTCTTCGATTGCAAGGGTTGTGATCGATCTCCCAGATCTCACGAGTGGTGCTAGCACGCTGGCGTGATATGATCCTATTCCCGGACGTGTGGATACCGTGGAGGCACTGTTCCAATAGCGGTGCTCGTCTTCTTCCCGTGGAGTTCGCCGGTTCGCCGGATCGCTTCGTCTCCATCGTCGGATCACCGGATCGCGTCGTCTCCATCACCGGATCGTCGACGAACGGACGGAAACGTGAGGAGTGGCTCAAGGACGTGCTTCACTGACTCTACTTCCGTTGCTTGAGCGCGTCTCGTGGTTCAAGGTAACGATCCATGATCCCATTATACGCATGGTTCCTGAGTTAACGGGGTAAAATTTTGAAATTAAGCGCTAGCGTAGCCTCCCCATAACCCAACATAACTCTCTAGAACATTGCAAGCTAATGGGAAGAACACCATGCATCTCCAATGCCTTCTTTATGTGTGGGATGTTATAGTGCTGACCTCCATTGTGTTTCATTATCTCCACCATGCAACCTTGCTGCATTAGAAAAATCTGATTGGACCTATCCATCGGATACTCAAGAAATGCCTTATCAACTGTTCCCACAATTTGTTCAACATCATTTGGAGTTCCTTTTTGAAACAATGCTTGGATTGTTGCAAAAAAGCCAAGATCCAAAACATTAAGATCAGGTGAGTTTGGAGGTTGGCAAGTCATTCTTGTGTTCCACCTATCTGTTTGGGCAGCCTATCTAAAATTTGGGTCATTTACATCAATGTGCGTCTTTGAGTTGTCTTGCTGAATGAATATAGGCAAGTACCTTTCATCTGCTGGCCACTTTTCTTTGATTGCACGGAAGACTTAAGGAAATCTCGCCTTTTTCCCTTTTAACCGATGTCATCGCCTTTGTTATCAAGGTACCTACATATTAAAACAACTTTTAGCTTAATTGAACTAAGTATGATCATTAAAGCTACATACCATACCTCTAGGCTAGTTTGGGCTTTTCCTCTTTGTCGGCTCCACATATATGAATAGAAAAATGCCAAATGTACCATCAAATATGGAATTTCCATTCTCATCGAATCTGAGCCTAGTAACAGCACAAAGGAACATAACCTTCTTTATAAAGTTTTTGCTTTTAATCTCACTTTGAGGTCTTTCTTCATCATTGGCAAGATAGTACTTCTGATTATGCCTTGTATGATAGAACCACTTCTTGCCAATGTACACGATGTTGTACATTGGCTTGAATCTAAGAGTGTTTGTTAACATGGACAAGCAATACTCAACACGAGCCTATTTGTTCTCATTAGTCAAGGTAAATTTAAGGTCATTGGTGTGGCGACAAAATAACCTTCCCTAAAACGGTTATGAAGTGTGGTCTTATTTACACCAAGTGCATTGGCAAGATCACGGAAGGTTGTGCGCTCCCTCAAAGGCACGGCTTTGATGGCTTCCATGTCTGTTTCTATTCTTTTGCGGCCATAATTCTTAACAAACCTATTTTTAACACGTACTACCTTGCCATACTCCTATCCATTGCGCCACATATCCTGCACAAGTCTTAGAGGCACATTAATTTTTTGTGCACATGCCTTAGGCACTCCATGGCGTAACACATGAGGATTTGTCTTCGATAACAACTCAAGATATATGGCGATCTTCAAGTCATCCGAATAGTACTTTTGCTTTTTAACATTTGAGCCTGCAAGTATAGGAAACATGTAAATAAAAACACTAGCTACAATTTCATGCAGTGTCCAACTACAGTGCCATGCCATGCAATGCCTAGCTATGGTAACATGCAGCGAACTCTGAACTACAAAAATAATACTTTTTATCCTCTTGCCGTGCAATAACCATAATTGATACAAATCTTATCTAGCTACCATAATCAAATAACTTACCTTGCTCTCCTTTAGTAGTTGCACCTCCACTATTTTCCACAGCTACATGAACATAATGCTCTCTGGACAGATAATCTCCTTCAACAATTCCCTCTTCTCCATGTAGTACAGGAAGAAAAATAAATCAGTATTTTTAGAATCAACCAAAACTAGACTATCTTTGAAATAACAGAACAATACTCACCTTCATCTTCATCATCCCACACAAAGTTGTACTCTAGCTCTTGGGCAGGACCATCACACTCTTCAATGGCATCCCAATCAATGAGAATGGGATCATTTAGGTCCAAACCATCTACATGTGGCTCTAGGTTTAGGTTGAGGTCTCGAGCTACCATGAATAAAAGATGATGTTTGCTTAACTGATGCTTTTCATAGTACTCATGGAGTCATGGTGGCATATATAGGGCCATGGAACAAAGTAGGGATGTAGCACAAAGCAACATATTTCTCATTTTTTTGATTCTGATCAAAATGGCGTGATCATGAAATAGGGATGGCGCCAGGCGAGGTGCAGAGCGGAAGACATAAGTGCTAGGTGCGGAGAAACAAGGATGGCGCGCTAGGAAAATGTGGAAGGCGTCTAAATTTTTGAAGGCACCTGAAATAGGGGATGGCGCGTGATGGCCAGCATACTTATGTGCATGGTGATGAATGCACGGCCAGTGATGGCCAGCACACCGCTGTATGCATGCACAAGGATCTTGTCTTGCATGGCCAATTCTAAATTAATGCTTAGTCAGATTTGTTTTGATTAGATTTTAGGATGGCGCGCTAGGAGATGGAAAGACTCACGACAGGTGCAGAGTTTGGAGACATTTCTTGATCTTGGTGCCACACCCTTATACACAGATCAAAACTAGAGGGAGAGAGTATATTTTAGAGATGGCCTCTATAAATAATTTTTACGGACAATTGACTTAACTACACTTCCTCTTGTAAATGATTTATAGGGGTGGTCATACTAAGACGCGGTCATACAACGTTGCAACAACCGTCCCTAAAAATGGCCACCACTTTATAAAAGGCTTCTTCCTCAGACTGCTCCATTCAAACCAAGTCCACAAAGCAGGCCTACTTGATGCAACAATCATAAGATTATCAAAATAAAGGAGAATGTTTTGACGTTGAGTCTCTGCTAGATTTGGCCCTCTAACGTAAGAGCATGACATTTATAGTGTCTTTTTAAGTCTCTCTAAATTTATGGTATAATTATGGTTTTATGTGATAGAGATAAGCATACGGTTTTTCTATTTGGAGGTCAAATTATATTAAATTTGTTGCCAATCTTTCTTCAATTGTGTGCATTCACATAATTCTTCTACTATATTACCATAATATGATGTTTTTAGCCTATTATATATCTACTTAAAAAGATATGGGGATTCATCATGAATGAGGAATATTTTTATGTGGATCGGTATAGAGTTACATTTAGCGAGAATAATGAAATGATATATTGTAAGCCTTATTACATGACAAATTTATTGTGTGAATTAATTATTTATACCAATGTTAATGAATCTATGTATTATTTGACATAAGAAGTTTTTTTAATTTTTCTACAAAATTGCTTTTTTAAAGACAAATGATGCTTCTTAATTAATTTATTGAAGTATTTTATTTTTCAGTTGAATTTACAAATAGACAGGATATGGATGATATACAATACGCCAGGACCTTACACATCTCACATTCGAGAAGTCTCTAAGTTTATTAAAGAAGCACACTTTGAGTAAGAAAACAAAGAAAATACATTGTCATTATGTTAGCTACAAGAACTGCAAAGCATGGGTTAATTTGGATATAATCATATCTCACTTGGTCAAGCGTGGTTTTGTCAAGAAGTACATCAGTATGTTCCATCATGATGAGAAAAATGCATCCAAAATTAGTGACCACAAAATCGCTGCATATCAAGTAGACGGTAATCATTTTATGATGGATGGTGTTGATCATATAATGATGGATGTGGTTAATCATGTTATGATGGATGATAATGATCATTTCAATCTCGAGGAGATGCGCCATACTGAACCGAAAGTGTTAATGGGGACGATGAGAGGTTTAGAAAAATTCTAGATGTTATAAAATTCAGAGAAAGACCTTTTGTATGATGAGTCTAAGGGATGTGACAAAGTGTTCATGGTGTAACGTTGAACTTCTAGAATTGAATATTAGGAACAGTAGATTCGACGGTAGTTTCAATGATTTGTTGGGTTTGTTAGAAAACTTGCTTCCAAAGTCCAACACCTTGACTACCAACACATATCAAGCAAAAAAGTGTATATGTACATCGTCGTCGAGTGTAAAAAAACATGTGTATCCAAATAACCATATCTTGTACCACAAAGAGTTTAAATTCTTGGAAAGATACAATGTGTGGTGTCAGTCGGTTCAAAAGAAATGACATTTTTTGTAAAGATGAGGACCGTTCCTCTATCGTGAAGAAGAGCAATAAGAGTATTATTGTTTGTCATGGTGAATAAGACATTTATTAGGCTTGATAAGAAAAGAAAAATTCCCACTATGGTGATGTGGTATTTGCCAAATGATTGATTGTTTGAAGCATTTGTTCTCAAAAGTTGTGACATACGCTAATACTCACAATTGGAAAAACTTTGATATCATGTATCAGAATTTTGTTGAAGACCCAAATTAAAGAGTATTAGTTCCGCGCCGAGTACCGATCTAATAAGTCATTTTGTTGACTTGAGCAGCTCACACAACAATTAGCCAGTTATAATGATAATGTACAACATTCCTAAATGGTTGTGTCGTAAGCGAAAAATACATTTTGCTGCCCATTATTATAAAAGATCTTGGATAACCTAGCATTGATATAAATATGTTTTTGAAACCTTAATAGAAGATAAGGTAAAATTATAGAACAATGATTACGGGTGTGGGATGAGTTCTGACATCAGTACTTCACGCTAAAAGATATTATTTTCATTACCATTAATAATACCCACATTGTTTTCCCTATCAGGACATATATAAGGGATCAGGATGTGTAGTATGCTTGATCGATACATGAACATTATGCTTCGGTGGCCCATGTCAAACTCTGTGTAGTTTTCATCTGTTCGTTTTGCAGTCTCAACCCTATTGACTGAGATGATTTCTTAGCATTAATTACATTGTCATGCTAGCCAAAATCTGATGTGATAAAGAATTTATTAAGGTGAGAGAGAAAAATAGTGTCTTATGCAAAAAATCAGCTCTTCACGATATCTAAGTAAACAAGATTGGATGCAAATTTATTTTGAAAAAACTTTATAAGTGATGTCTAGAGTAAAACACCACCCATAAGGGCAATCCCAACCCATGGTTTCTATAAGTAGTGTCTAAATGTCACAGCCTGAAATTTTTAAAATAATAAAGTAATAAAAGCTGTGAATAAAAGAGAAGGAAATAAGATTTTTAATAAAAAAAAGAAAATGGAATTTTTCTTTAAAGAAAAGAAAGAGTTTTTGGGAATAAAAATTTGAGGAAGAAAATTTTGCAAGTAAAATATTGCTAGAAATTTTTGCAAAAGTCTCTAAAAACGTAAAGAATTTTTCTAGAATTTTTCAGAGCTAAAAATGCATTTTTCTGAATTTTTGGAGCCTTTTCTAAAAGAAAAAGAAATAAAATCAAAATTTAAACTAAAAATCGAATTCCCTCCGGTTGGGCCGGCCTTTGGCCAGCCTATTTCTGCGTGCCGCGCCCTGCCGGCCTGCTCCGCCCGCGTCGCGCTAGCCCAGCGCCGCAGGCCCACTCCCGCACGTAGCCACTATCAGGCAAGCCCCACCTGTCATCCCCAACCTCTCGCTCGCTTCGCTCGCGCCCTAGCACCGTCGCCGCCGTGCCCATGGGACCAATCTGAGCCCGCCATTCATTCTGCCACAGCGTCCTGGCCATTTTGCCCCTGGATTGAGCCCGGTCCAAGCCCCACAACCGCCTTGCCATGAACCCCGCCATCGGCCGACTCCGAACCCGCCGCACAGCCGTCTCCGCGTGGGACTCTGATAGACATCTGCTATAAAAGGGGATCCCCGTTATCCCCTTCGCCACATCCACCGCAATACCGCCGCCCTAAATGCCTCCTCCATCATCTCCGCGTGCGCCCGCGTCTCCGTCGCTCGTCGCCGCCTTCGGCCGTCGTTCCCCGTCGATCCAGTGGCCAACGGACCTCACCGTCACCGTCATCCACTCCGCCGTCATCCATCGACCCTCGGCCACCCCTTCACCATCACCGTCGGCCACCGGAGCTGGGTCCTCACTGCTGACCCGAGAGCCTCGCCGCCTCTTCTCGTCGTCGTCGCTCGTCGCCATCCGCTCCGGTGAGTTCACCGTCACTTGCTCTTTGCATTGCCGCCCTTGTCGCCGGTCAATGGGCCGCCGCTCACTGGTGACCATCGGTCCCCGCACCGGCCACGCGCTGCCCAAGCGTGCGCACTAACGTGGCCACCGCATGGCTGCCGCGTTGGTGCCACGTCTGTCGTCCCCGCCTGCGTGTGCGTCACGTGGCACACCCGGTGCGCGCGCATGTTCGCCCCTCGCTGACACCATAAATCAGAATTTTCTTTAGAAACATAATTCGGTATTGCGTCATAATTTGATTTTAATTTCAGAAAATATAGAACAATACTAAAAACTTTAAAAATTTATAACTAATTCATTTTAACTTTAAATTTAACCATTCAAATTGCATAATTTTTCTAAAATTGAGCTCTACCCAATAAAAATACTTTCACACACAGAATGATTTATCTTATGTACTGTTTTTATTTATTTGTATTTGTTTATATTATCGTATAGTCTCTTAAGTCATCGAAGAGGTCGTTTTCGTCGAGGAAGCACCTTTTTCATCTCTGTGCAGCAAGGCAAGTCATCTAAGTCCTTCTATTGAACCCATGTTTAAAGCTGTGCTTTACTTTAAAATAGCATTTGTTTTTAAATATCATCTGGAAGAGTATAAACCTGCTTGTATTGCCCCCTATCGTTTTACCTTATTCCTTGATTACCTTGGGACTAATAATTTGACTAGAATTAAATCCTTATTATGATTTATCTGGATTAACTAGGATTGCTTAGCCCCTGCTTAGAAACTAGTGTCACTCAATTATACTCATTTAATGCCACTCATACCTTAATACTGGTTTATATGGTTTAATGACTACTTGTGAACTAGTTCATGATTAATTCCACTAAAATATGACTAAGTAGGTTGTGAGTATATGGTTTTGCTAGTTGTATTCATGACACTTAAGGACTGGTTCGTGAGCAACTGTTGCAATGCTGAACAACACTTTTCACAAGCCAACATGGATAATGGTCTGACCTATAGCCTAGGGATCCCAAGTGGAGCATCGAGACCGCTGGTAGCCCTGTACTCTTCGAAGTCTCTGTTTGTCGTTGTGTACGAAACAACAGTATACCACGGGGGTACCCGTAGTATAGATTTGGTTAGGCGATGGGGAGTGCTGTGGACGAATCTTGATGGTTATCTCTAACTAAGAGACAGGAGGGATTTTTAGACAGGTTCGGGTCTCCCGGAGGATAATAACCCTAATCTTGTGAGTATTGAATGAGGTTTTGGGCGTGAATAGCCTTAAGCGTATGAAAATCATCTAGGAAATGTGCCCTTTATAGGCTCCCTCCGATCCCTTTATATAAGAGGGATCGGGGTTACAAATTATAGTTAATTTGCCCCATTAATGACTAATTATGAGGATAAACGGTCAGTTCGTGGGCAATAACTCTAATAGATAGCAGCAATAATAATTGTACAACGTGGAGCTTAATGACAGCCTGCCTCTTGATGGCGACCATCCGAGTACCTGTGGTCGGGAAGGCCTCCCGAGTGCTGGACTCGGGGAGCCTTTAGGTCCCCGACCGCTGGCTGTCTGGAGAATATTGACCGTTGACTGGTCGTCTTTAATGTTGAGTCTGTTGACCCCTCCTTTACTCGATCATCATAAAACCACTCGAGAGATAACCCGGGATCATATTCCCGACACTGCTATTGCTGAATTGGAGCATCGGAAGCATCATGACAGGATGTCTGGATGGATGGCTACCTAGGGTGTGAAGCTTGGAGGATCTAGGTGAAAGGGTCTTATCACAGCTCTTTTTCGAGGTACTGTGGTGGTATTGAGGCGCATGGTGATATATTGTAGGTCTGTGCCTTGTGGGTAAAGTTGTACACCTCTGATCAGAGTAAAACTATTTGAATAACCGTGCCTACGGTTAAGGACAAGTTGCGCAATGTTTTTCGTGATTAGTCCCACTGTTACTTAATTAACCCAATGTTTAATTTTGTTTAACCTGGTAGCTCTGGTTTAGAGTGGTTTGGTTGGTTTTAGGCCTGATAACTCTGGGTAGAGTTATTCGGTGAATGGTTAATTATGTTTTAAGGCTTTCGACATAATTAGTTCAACTCTTTACATTCTATCTTTCTTTAAATATTGTTTTTATGCAAAATAGCCCTATTATGTCTTTTTTTATCTCTATGTATTATTACTGTTCCGCTTGGATGGCTTGTTGAGTATTCAAAATACTCACCCTTACATTTCCCCACCATCAGAAGAGAAGTTCGTTAGTGAAGATGAAGGTGGTGCCTTTTGAGCTAGGCCCAGTCAAGTCTACCTATGGAGTGGAGTCAACGCTGCGTTGCTTATGAGTCGTTTATTATTCTCATTAGTGTTCTGAGGTTCCAATGACACCTCTGTAATAAAGTACTCTATTTATTTCATCGTAAATAATTATGCTTTTGATTTCCAATAAATTATCTATTGTGTGTTTCGGCTGATTCCTGGACGATGGTACTTTCCGCACAATAAATCGTCAGAAAATGGTTGGAATTTTCGGACGTGACACTAAAGGAGAGAGAGCAATAAATATGCATGTAGACACTACATTTATAACCCATGATATCTATGTATAGTTTCTATAAAAAAAAAATAACGATTACATGTATGTAGTACTAAACATATGTGGCAATTTATTTTGTGACCAATGTAATAGCCGGTTGCTACTACACATGTTGTGTTGAACTGTACTTTACAACATAAGTAGCACAAGAAGTCCGATTATTCAAACACGAGGTTATTTACAAATAGAGAAAGGAGTAGTAGTTACATGCTGCTATCGATATCAACAAGGAATTGGGACCAACAAGTTCATCTCACATAGGCAAAAATCACATCAAAGCAACCAAAGAATGTATAGAATTGACCTCAAAATGGACGCAAAACTGAGGACATGTGGCATCTATCAAAAATCAGATCAAAGCAACCAACGTGTGATTTCCTAGCGATGGCGGCATGGCGCTAGTTTTTACGGGCGCACACGGTGATTTGGTACGGCGAGGAAGCTGGCGCCTGGCATGGTGAGGGGTTGACGACACAGTGGATCCCCACAAAAGTCAAGGAGAAGAAACAAGGGGTCCAACCCACCTGTTTCCTATTTGTTAGATACTATGTCAATCCAATTTCTTTAGGAATACCTACTTTCTTCTATTTTTCTTCTCTTTCTTCATTAATTTGTATACCACATTATATTTTTATCTATATTGTAGCCCATTAAATACCTAAAACACCAGCTGATATACAGGACTAGAACTGCTCTAAATGCTATAGATTAGGACTGCCCTACGCATGTGTAGCGTTCTAGCCAGCCGGGCACTAAATTTGCATTGTCAGCTAATTTTTGTAGCTGGAGTGTGTTTATCAAGTCACCCTTAATATCCTCCCTAATTACAATAAAAACAAAGAAAAACAAAGATACAAATATCAACAGTTGAGATGATGGAATTCGATTGCCATAAGAACTGAATCAGTTGGTTTTACATCAGAACGAGGATGGCCCATGAACTTTCCTACTGAACCAGCATGCCGGAGGTAAGCTACAAGCTCCTTGACAGGATCCAGCACTCCAGCTTCAGCCAAAAAAAGAAAGAACGAACGAACTTGTAGCCTCTGCGACCAGCTGATCTCAAGCTTCAAGCTACGGGTCCAATTGTCTCAGAGCTAACAAAGACTGCAGATGAGAAGTTTAACAGAAATCTCGCGGTTATCTTTGGAAAAAGAAACACCAAAGGGGATTGTCAATTGCCATGTGATTGGTTAATTTCACTTTTTTCTTCTAGATGCGACCTCTGCTGCCCATGCTTTTCCAATGTCTGTCTGAAATTTTCCTGAACATGTTCAGATAGATTATGATCGACAGTTCAGATCATCTCACGCAGTTCGATTGAGTATACAGAATGCTCATGCAAATGGCATAGCAGAATTTGAGGAAGGAGAAACAAAACCTAAGACAATCATACCTGCTGTTGATTGGAAGAATTCTTCTAGGTCCAGCCCTTGCTCTGCACAATTTTATTACGCGTTAACTAACATATACTGCAAACCCCCATTTCAAGGTCAACAAAAGGTGTTTAAGAATGTTCCAAGTGTCTATTACTCTGCCCGCTATGCATTATATGTTAGTTGATGCTTGATAAAACAATGATGCAGAAGATAAGCGACACTTAATACTTGAGTTGCCTTTCCTCTATCCTTCTTTGATCTCAAGAAAAACACACGATGCATGTATTTAACAATCTGTAGTTTATAGCTATTGCACATAGGAAAAGGATGATGCTGGGTACGTTGAAAAATATTCAAGTACCGAAGTGAGCTTACCCTTTTCATACTCCAGTGCTTGAAGTATCATCTCTACCTAAAAACAGAACATAAAAACAAAAGGTAATTTTCATGTAAATGAAACCATAAGATCCAAAAATCAATGTCTCTTGAGCATCTTATTCAATTGTCTACACCAGGGACCAAGTTAAGAGTATTTCCAATTATGACATTGCTGGTTTAATAATATCACGAACTGACATCTGGGCTGGAACAAATGTTGCAATTATATAGTTCTCCTTAATAATTACTTACCTTCAGAACGAAGAGTGGAGATGCAGCATGCATTAGCAGGCTAGCAGTTCACGGTCAAGTAAATTGGCACTGAAATATAGGGGTTGGCATTTTCCCGTAGGGGCAGTGTGACAGAGCCTACTTAAATATAGACATCTATAGTGACAATCTGGATAAAGCAGTTTATAGCTGGAGAAAAGGTTGTACCTTGTCAAAATCTTTCACAACTTTTGCTTCCAAAGTGGCATTCTGCTCATACTCCATCCATAGTTCATGGATCTCTTCAGCTGAATAAAATGGCAGGCAGATAAAGCGTATGTTTACTGTATATCAGATATAGAAGGGAACAGAAACAACAGCATTGGTCCATTAATCTTCAGTCTATCCTTTGCAAAATGAAAATGCATTCCATTATCTTGTATTGAGAACAGTTTCTTCAAATGGCAGTCATTTTTGCCTCAGGCACATTACTATGGGAAGGTCTCTCCTCTTGTCCAATAACTTCTAAATTATGTTTTGGAGTGAAAGAAACACGACCGTTCAATGGTTAACTAGTCCTGAACGACTTTACTGATGAAAGCATAAGGAATTATTTGATGATATACGGATACCCATTAAAACATAAGGATGGCGAAGTATGGCTTCAAGGCTAATAAAGCATTATAGCTGGAATCAATGATTATAATAGTATGCACTTGTAACTTGTTCTCTTCTCCCTGGACTTTGCAAGCATATCATAGCACAAAGGTGTTAACCTGAGTTATCGGATCACCTAAATTGCAGGCTTATAATAGTGTTTGCAGTCACCAGGAAGTTTTCAGCAATTTATGGGAGGAGTTTACTCACTTCACATAAATATTATATGATACAACATAAATATAAATATAAAATCACGTCAATCAAATGGCAGCAGACTAACTCCCAAGGTAAAGAATGTTAATGTTTTGCTTTTGTGTTTTCCACAATTACCTCTGGGACCTCCACCGAGCAAGCCACACATATGGTCCAATGCTTCTTTCTCCCTGCGGCTCTTCTCTTCCTTTGGCACACCATCTGAAGGGGTGATATCACCAACAATAGCTGAAAAACAGATAACAATGTTTAAGCGAATCAACCAACCACACCATGCACAAATAACAAAGTTTAAGCAAATCAACCAACCAAGCATCTTCAAGCCATGGAAATGCAGCTACAACATAAAATTGTACCAAAATATACATGAAAGATGAGACATGGCACTGTGTTGGGAATGAAACACTATGCATCCAAGATACTAAATAGGAAAATTCAAACACATTTCCACCAAATCTATAGCATTTTGCTTACAGTGTAACTACGTAAGCATTTACAACAATTCTAATCGCAATAGTAGCAGCACTTTTGTGCTAGACCTTACGAAGTCAAATCCCCATTTAACACAAACCATGGCACGTACATAAATGTCATACCAAAATTGCATCCCCGTTTCAACACAGTCCACTGCATGCACATCCTAGAGATTCAATAAAACTAAACAAAAATGTTTGAAGGATACCTTCGGCTATGTCGTGCACAATCGCCATCTTGACACACCTGTACAGAAGAAAAATAATAAAGCTAGCTCGGAAGAGATGACGCTGGAAGCAAGGACGAAATCCCACACTTTACTCACCTGTCACGGTCCACGCCGGGAAGGTCCGCGGCAACGAGCGCCATGACGCCCATGCGGTACATGTGGTCGGCGACGGACTCGGGCCCCTGCACCCCGCGCCTCACCCATCCGGCCCTCTTGGTCGTCTACACCCACCACCACGCGTCACAGCAACAGCGTCAATGCCACAGAGCAAGCAGGAACACGAGAGACAAATTCACGGGAGCGGGAGGTTCCTGTCCTGTCACCTTGAGGCGGTAGCAGAGCGTGAGGAAGTCGATGGCGGAGGACGCGGAGCCAGCCGGGGCCGCGGCGGCGGGCGAGGAGGCGGAGGAGGAAGGGGACGAGGCCGACGACATGGAGGCACGAGGCGGAGCGGGACGGGGTGGTTGCCGTAGTGCGAGAGTAAGAGAGGGAATTTGGTGGCGGATGAGGCGGCGGCGAAGAGGGAGGAGAGGGTATTACGAGAGGAGAGTGAGGCGACGAGGGTGCTGTGCCATCCGCGAAGGCCGGGCCGCCAGGGTGGTGCGGCCGCCTGCCGCGGCGAGAGGTCCGGATGGATTCACGCCGTTTTGGGCCGGAGAGCGGCGGAAACCCCCGCGAATCAGCCCATCCAAGCGTGCGGCGGTGACAACGGCCTAGATCCGGCGAGTTTTGGGCCGGATCACGGTGGCCGGTGGCGTGGTTGCTGGATCACGGCGAGGCGCGTGGGCTTGTAGAACTGGATTATCGCGAGCCGCGGCTGCAATGTTGGACCGAGGGCTCGACGTACGACGTGGTATGCAAGAAAATGGAGAAATTTTGAATTCCAATTGCGAACAAGGCACAATATAATAACAGAGCAATAATAACTATTGTATTTTCCGTGAAATATTTTGCTTCGCCGAGTTTATTTGAAATTAGAATTGGATTTGATATATAACTCAAATTTCAGTTTTTGTTAATACTATAAATATAAATGTAATTTATATATAATTTAAGTGTTCAATCTCCGTTGTTATAATTTGAAGCCGCCACGATCTACAGTGTAGAAGATTGGTGCCCCTGTTGGCGCACACGCCAGTGTTAGCTCAAGCTTAAAGGTTTTTTGCACCGTCATATTTTTCTTATAAAGTGTTTCATCCAAAATATTATAAGTTACATAAATATAACAATGTAAATTCTATTAATTTCATCGTAGTACCCAAACTATAAGGTGTTTGCATTGGCTTCTTTATAAATCAAACTTCTTAAATTTTAAATAATTTTAAAGAAAACATACAAACAAATATAACACCAAATTAGTTGATTTAAATTATATATAGGGCTGTTTGTGACATTGTTAGGTATATCAGTTATCCTTCACTCCTAAGTACATCGTTGATCGGGCAGTAAACAGTTCTCTTATCCCCCGACTTCTCTTAACTATTGCTCTTATTTTTTTTTCTTCTCCCAGGCTTAAGCCTCACTCTTAATATAGTGCAGCGAGTCTCTCGTTTATCTTAAAAAAATAAGTACACCGTTGATCATAAAACACCAAATTTGCACAACCGTTGCGATCCCTTTCTTCTATAGAAGAACTCTATCTAATGTAGACAATATAATAAAAAGGTAAGCTACGATTAGAAATGAGACGCAATAGGACAACATTTTCAGAAACTAGTTGATTAAATAAGCGGAAGATATGAAACAAGCATATCTACTACACTCTTATGACAATAAGATCTACAATTCATCATTAGCAATTTACCATTGCTCAATATTACATCAAGCCACTACCTTACCTAGCTAGCTAGAAACTGCCTTAATTGTATTTTTTGGGACTAACTTAATTTGCTCTTGTGCTTAATTGCACTTTAATTTGCTATTGTAGTTGTGCGCATGTCATTGCTCCTTTCGTCTCTGCCAAACAACATATTAAACAAAACATAAACAGCTGATCTAAAATCAACTTGTATTAAAACTTCGTGAGAAGGTGGAATTAATTAACAATGCAATGTACCCTTTTCTCTAAGCCTCTGAACCTCATCTTGGGTAGCATGGAGCCTACAGATTAAGACAAGTGATTACAGATTATGGCATTTGAAATAAATAATTTACTTCCAATTGACACTAGAGAAATATATAATTAGATGGAAAAAATTGTTTCAAAATAGAAGGCGTACATTTGCTCCAAGCTAGCAATACGTTCTAGTAATTCCTTTTCTCTCGGTGTAGTCACTTCCAGCTGCCACAAAATTAAGAATCGAGATTGTAAGTGCTTACTTTGAAAGCAAATGTTGCGGTAAATGTTTAATAGTAGGATTGGATACATGTAATGGGCATTTAGCTATACCTACGATGCAATTAGTTGTGTACTAAAAGTAGATATGTGTTTCAGTTATAATTAAAAGCATACAAAATATAGACAATCATAATTACTAGATGAAGCAAAATTAAAGGTTAACTTAAAAGGTTAGGATGCAGACAAGATTCTATATATGAAATGAGCTTGTATCAAATAAGATGAGTTAATTAAGTTGGTAGTTCTTTTTTAAAACTATGGGAATACACTCTACAAAAAATAATTGTGATCTGTACCATCACGGATTAAGTCGTTTTTAACAATAGACCATTTTCACTTATATTTTGTGAAAATGTCACACGGTGATCATGTCAAAAATAATAAGATTTAAAAACCTAATCACATTTAGGAAAACTACATCAACAAAAGACTTACGTACCTTCTCAAGATCGGCACCTTCCACTGTTACTTTAAAACGACCTTTTTGGATGGCTGATTTGAGATATTCATCGAAATCCTTACAGTTGGACACTACAAAAAATAAATCAACCTTACTTGCTCTAATATGTATAAACTACTCCAAGACAAGTGTGTATTTACAAAGCAAAGATTTAAAATACGTACGTAAAACAATGAGAGGCATGCACATATATAAATAATTAGGAATAAATAGCCAACACATAGTTTAAAATTACTCATAATTAATTAATGCATTCCAATCACACTTTTAATTACATTAGGGGTAAAAAATTATACAAACATACCTGCTCTTGTGATTTGCTTAGCAGCTGATTTGGATCGAAGTTCAAATGACTCATGTCGCACGAGGCCATTAGGGCTCTCTTTCTCAAGTTGATTCGTACTGAGAATATAATTAGAGTTAGCATGGCATCACCTACTATACTATCAATACAATTAGATCAATACTATATATAACTAGTTGAGTGTCCGTGCGTTACAATAGAAAAAATTACAACATTAAAAGAGTATCATATCACTACATGTCAATGATAATGAGAAGTCACGTGTTAATGAGAAGGATTATAGTGGTGACACCACCACTAATTACTTTGAAAGTAGTATAGACACGAAATATCCTCAAAACATTCAAAGAAAATTTTATAATATAATTATATAAGTATAGTACAATCGGTTGTTGTAATACAACAAGCAATGGTGAAATAGCCAAATAATGCAATGTAAATATCTACTTAGAATATTTTTGAAAAAATGTTCCATCAATAATATATTTGTCTCAAAAGGATTAAGTGTCACTAAACTCAAGCAGTCTATGTTGGAGAAGAATTATTGGAACAACCGTATTATTATAATATTATGAAATGATTGCACAGATATTACAAAAAAATACTGATTGTATTAAGAAAAAAGATACAATATGAAAGGAAAATTATTCGATAACGAACCTTTGAAGTGTGGGTGTTGTATCTATTGAATTTTGATTTCTTGCGACAT
>KE372939.1:123912-135858 GCA_000418225.1 Zizania latifolia | reverse complement strand
TATCAAGTTTTTTGACAAATTTGGAAGGTAAAAATAAACTGTTTACTTTACTCATGGAGTAAGTAATCAAGCTCGCTCGTCGGTGCATTGACACGTAGCTGCGCTTAATCCGGCCCGTGAATGCGTCCGCCGGCCAACTGCGCTGCACGCAACACCTATCCATCGCTTCATTTATTGCACTGTACTTGTAGGCTGTAGCACTCCACAACAACGCCAGGCCAGGCAGGCTTCGCCTTCGCTTCCCTGGGCATTCAATTCCATCGCCGACCGGCGCCCAACAGGCAGACACATCGTAACCGTCCAAAAACAAGCAGACAAAACCCATCCATCCATCCCGGCCGTCCAAACACTTGTACTAGCTGACTAGCATGTCTCACGGCTATCGCCGGAACCAGATAGCTGAAAAATGGCAAAATTGCTACAGTGTAGCACTTCAGTTTGACGTTACAAGACGTTTGATTTTTTTAAATCTAACCTCTCCAACTTTAAGCAAATTTAAATAAAAATGTATTGATATTTATCGTATCAAATCAATACATTATTAACGTATGTTTTATGATTAATTTAATAAAACTAAATTGATACTATAATTATTAATATATTTTTTATAAATTTGATTAAAACTACATAAATTTAACTTATAATCAAACGAATTATAAGATATAATAGTACTTCTTCACAAACGTGGTTTTTATTAGAGTACGTATGGTTTTACCAAAAGACGATATAATTTCATGGTATTATATACCGATGGATACTTCACGCATTATCTTATGCTTTTTAGTAGTTTTAGGGAGAAAAACCGTATCTAAACCATGGCACGTGTCGTTGGCACGTAACTCGTGAAACTAAGTCTCTAGTGTAAGGTCGTGATTTTAATGTAGCAAATCTTAATGCTCACCTAAATTTCTCTTTTTTATTCATTCGGGGCTTTGACCACTTTCCTACAGCCACCGGTACGGCTGTATGCATTTCGGGTGTGTTTCGTTGAACTATAGGTTTTAAAAAAGCTACTGTGAGTTGTAAAAAAACTGAGAAGCTGTTTGGTTGAAATAGCTGTGGATTTCTGTTTTGGTAGCCCGTGGTGTTTGGTTGCATTATTAATATATAATTTTACATGTAAATCATTGTAATCATAAAATTTTGTAATTTTTATACTGAAATTATACATTTTTGAATTATACTAAAATGATATATTTTACTAAAATTTTGCCTTTTCAAATTTTACACGAACCGGCATGTTGTAATGGTACGGTGGATAATTTTCGTTCAAAGTTGAACTGAGAAGCTGTGAAAGTCGGGGTCTCCCAGCTTTCAGTTTGTACTACGAAAAAGCTGCTGCCACTATAACAAAATATTCCTATAGAGACATCTTATTTATCAAATAGAGACGTTTTAATTCGTCTTCCACGGAGAACTGAGACGTTTTTACAAATCCGTATGGATTGTCTCAGAATTATGGAGACGCTTTCAAAAGCATACCTACGTTATTAGAGACATGAAAATTACGTCTCTACAAATAAAAAATATGTATAGCGTCTTAATTAAATCTCTGCATATTCTGCGCTGCTGGGGATCGAACTTACAACCTGAGTTTCATTAGAAATGAGCTTACTCACTAGGCCACGAAGTTTTCACGACAATATTTGGAGTCTATCCAATATAAACCACAGAGAGGGTGCAGCCATAGGGCGTTGACCCAACCAACTTCTAATTTAAATAATTATTTTTCTGTCTAAATAATTATAATAGTATTTTTTATAGAACAATAACTATGATGTCTATTTTTAAAGCAGTCTAAATGATTCAAATATTATTTGATAATGAAGATAAGGAAGTGTCTATTTTACTAGATGAGCTTAAATTATTTACATTTTTCCTGAGAAAGCATAAATGATTTACATATTTTTCCATTTAAATAATTAATATTATTTATATGACAATGACATGTATATAATAAGAAGACGTTTTAAAACTCATCTCCATGGATGAGACATACCAAAATATCTCAATATTCATCTTTAAATGATTTAATCTTGTGCTAACCTATAAAGCGTCTCAAACAACGTCTCAAACCTATAAAACATCTCAAACAACGTCTTAAACCTACAAAGCGTCTCAAACAACGTCACTATTTAAATTATAGCGCTAGAAAGAGAGGCGACTTTTGGAACGTCTCAAATTAAACATCTTCATGCTGTGCTTTTGTTGTAGTGTGCTTTTAAAAAAGTTGGTTGACCCTTGAACCTATTTAGTTCAGCTTCTAGCTTTCTGATCAAGAAACTGGCACTACTACAGAAAATCCTATTAGTGACGAGTAATAACATTTATTAGCGACGTGTAAGTCTCCCGTCACTCTTATCGCGTCAGTGATGTAACATCATTAGTGACGGGTGTTTACCCGTCACTAAAGGGTCAAGCTTTAGTGACGAGCGGCAATATTTGTCCGTCACTAAAGGGGGGCCTATCGGCTCACCTGTTAGGGCTCTTTAGTGACGGGTTGTAATATCACCCGTCACTAAAGGGTTCTTTAGTGATAGGTGATTATTGTCACCCGTCATTAATATTATGATCATTTTTAAAAAAATAATAGTTTTTAGACTGTATCCTGAATCAAAGCTAGGATTTGGCAGCCAACATATTCAACATCCAAAGCACATCACAGACAATTCATCACAGAAGATTCATAACCAAATTAGTATCACATATATTAACTTCTAACTCGTTATCTCGAAGAACATGTCTAAAACAAAGTTCTATAAGAGCATCCACTAACTTCTAACTTCTAGCTAACTTTTAGCGATATCAAGAGCTTGAATAATGTCCTACGGAGATTCTCTCTGTCTACCCACCATGAATTGTTTAAGGCTATACACGTCTAGTTTTATAGCCTCTTTTATGGTCACCCTGTACTCCTTCTCCCTGAAAAAAAAAGAATCAGTACAATATGCACAATGGTTATCAGTGCAAAAAGGAAGATGGATAGGAAGACATCGTACTTCAGGTTTACACCACATACATGACAGCCTCAATTGCATCATTGTTGATGCTGAAATGGAAGACGCATACTATGCCAACTTCTAACGCGTTATCTCGAAGAAATTGGCTAAAACCAGTAGTTAGGTAGCACCGTCCATCCATAGATTTATGCACCATAATTGGGACTGCCTCAGACCCTGCTGCTGCCACTTGAATCTCGGTGGTGGTCTGCTGGTGTAGGTGAGGTGCGATGTACTTCTCACAGTACTGCCTTAAAAAGTACTATAACAATAAAATTTAAACAAAGCTAGTTAGACAAGGTTATCTGCATAGATAATCTAGTTAACCACCAACATGTGCAAATAACTTACCATCGACTTTTTGTTGATGATCGCGTTATTTATTGTGCAGACATATAACCGAGTCTCAGAGGATAAACCTACCGAGATGTCTTGCAGGAGAGCCTTCCTTGCTGGAGTTACATCTGTTAGATTGCCAAAATAATAGATGTGCTTCAATTGATCCATTTGGTCAGTGTCGACTTCCCTGGCTATCCGCTTTCCCTTCTTCTCCGCAACATTGCTAGGACCCTCCCTTGACATTATAATAAAACCATATTAAGCACATAAACAAAACATACATGTCTAGTAAGTAATATCAGTTCTATATATATACCACTATCGTTGTCCTCCACTTTTATGACCGTTGGAGTCTTCTCATCATCAAAGTTAGTGTAAAATTTGGCCATAACTGTCAATGGGACATGTCCCATTGTTATTACCACATAGTCCCGTTGTGTTAGGCCGCCTCTTTGACTAAATTCGAGCCACCCTTTGTGGAGGCATATCCTGCCTCCACAGCTCGCAACCTCAACCTCACTAGTGCACCCATCTCTTGTCAATATCTTAAGAGTGTCACCAGCACGAATGTTATTGATATCACCAAATCTTTTTGATAAAAACTAAAACAGTAAGATAATGTCGCATCAGTTTGTTAGTTTTATTAGCACATGAACAATATATGCAATGTACAATGTATAAACTTAGTGACGCCTCCCGTTGACTAGATAATTGATCTTTATGAGACAATTGTCAGGAACATAAGTTGATACCATAGGAACATAATTTAGGAGGCTTGCCATGTCCCTAATTCATATTATATTTCACAACGATGAAAAAAGTACAATAATACTTGCGAAATATTCACAAATTCACTAAGCAACAAACTTGCATGAATGTAACCTAATGTACATTGAACATGATTGCTGGCTATAATTTAATTCACTGGTGTGTGACAACTAATTCATTAAGTAATAGTACTGAGCAATAATAATAGTAAGCACGTAATGAAACTATGAAAGTCACGTAATAAAAAAAACGTTACATGAATAAAATATAGGAACAATAATATTAGCACATAACGAGAGATTTATGCATGAACAAACTTATGAAAACAAAAAAATGAATCTAAATTATCACACACATCCTCGTACTAATAGCATCATCTTCATTGAACCTAAATTGTCACACACATTCTCATACTAATAGCATCATCTTCATTGAGCAAATATTTCACAAATTATTCATAAAGTAACATTTTCACAAATTATCCACAGTGCAACAAATTATCTATAGCCATGTCGGAGGAGGAGGACCTTAGGAGGAGGAGGATGATGCAACTGAGGTGGCGGCGAGTATGCAACTGGATCATTAGTGACGGGCGATAGTTACCGCCCATCACGCTCATTAGTGGCGGATTGTAATTCAACCCGTCACTAATGGATGTGCCCCCTCTTTAGTGATGGGCTTAACTACGATCCGTCAATAATAAAGCGATATCACCGACGCGTCTAAAATGGTCCGTCACTAAAAGTGTATTAGTGACGTCCATCAATTATCCATCAGTAAAGTACCGTCACTAAATACTGTTTTTATAGTAGTGTGGTTAGAAAAACTGAACTAAACACAGCTTTAGAGTAGGGCATTCAACTGATATGACGCGTGGCCAGTTGCTGGCTGCTGCTGGTGCATTCCATGATGTATGACCGTTTTTAATAATTTTCTATATTAATTATAAAATTATTTAGTATATCTATAATATATATTACCTACTAATACTCTAGTATATCTTGTGTCACTGCTAGTATTTGGAGCTATAGAAAAGGAGAATAATAAGACACAAAAAGGAGAGATGAAGGAGAATAATGAGACACAAAAAGGAGAGACGAGAGCTAAGATACACAGTAGTAGCCGATAAGGACCGGAGAAAATTACTACATATGTTTCTAATAAGTATAACATAGTTGGTTGAACCAATTTTATACATGATATATAATGTATATATGATTTGGGGTCTAAGTTCCGTAGGCCCTGTATAATTGCCCCACACTATGGCTCAGCAACGGCGAGGATTGATCGATCGATCATGGCTGCATGATGGCATTGTCTATCAGTTTGAAAAATGCTGTATCCTCACTGTACTTGTGTGTGCCGTGAAGGATAGCACTGCATGTGCAGCGCATTGTGCATTTACTACCTCTGTCTGGCCAGCGCCGGTGTCAAGTGTCAACATCTCTAGCTAGCTGATAGTGTCATAGTGTGTGCCTTCATCGATCGATCAGTTTGGCAACTGTTACGTCTACGTCGTCCTGTTGTGTTCGTTATGGCCAGTTTGGCCGGTGTGGACCTCCCTCTGAATCGGTCGTGACAAACAAACGCATATGCTTTATTCGTCAGAAAATACAAGACATACATATATTTAAAAAAAATCTCAATTAGTAACTAAGCTAAAAGTCTGTATTTTGTATCTATACAAGATTGGATCTATATGTAAAAAATACTTTTATTTAATATTAATTTATAGTTGTTGATGATATATTATAAAACAAATTAATAGCTAAGTTATATGTACTATAAAATAAATTAATAGCTAAGTTATATGTATATACCGTGTGAAAAAATATAGTCTATTATAAAATAAATTAAGAGCTAAAGTTATATCTGAATACCGTGTGAAAAACATATAGTCCTTTTATTTATGTACAGAGTGAGTAATAATGACAGTGTACATCGGCTACGTGTGTGCAGAGAGTATTGTACACATATTATATCCGATTCATGCAAGAAATTACAAGTATGTCTGGTTTATTGGTGCCTCGAGCCTAACGTACCTTAATTAGGTACCACGTTAAACAGTCGAAACTATATAGTTAGCCATTCGGTTGAACACCGTAATATTTTTTAAGATAACGAACTCTTGGCTATTGTTTGCTACTATTTATGGATGCACACAATCATATTTAAAATTATCATGCTCTGTGATGCAACGAAAGTCACAAAATTCACCAAAATCTATCGAAATACAGACGTTATTTTTTTCGTGCGGTTTGAAAAACTCAAAATTCGAACGTAAATTCCTGAAGACATAAACATACAGTAGAGTTATACACTCGTAATTCCACCGTCACATCAATGATTCAATGCCATAATTCCACCGTCACATCGATGATTCAATGCCATAATGATGGATAGTAACCATGGTTAGTGGCGGAGACGAGCCTAGAATAATTAGAGCTTAAGCTCTAGGTTTGTCTCATTAATCACTCTTAAAATTATTAAAAATATTAATATTTTAATATAAATTGTATTGTTAAGTTATAAATTTAATAAAATTGTGACACCGTCCTCATTATGGTTTTAAGCTGTATGTGGGGCCAAGCTACGTTGAACTGGTCGCGTCCGGCGTCTCCTTGTTGTTTGATTGTGCTTCTGTCTTTTCACCTCGATCTTATAAGTACAGGGCCGCAGTGTGTGGAATCCAGAGCTCACAGCCAGAGGACGCAGCGCCCAGCAGCCACGCACACACGGATCGGAGAGAGAGGGAGATCGATCGAACGGCCGGAGCGGGAGGGAGACAGGGCGCCCAAGCAGCTAGCAAGCCGGCCGCCATGGCTCCACCTCTGTCGTCCTGGCCATGGGCAAGCCTCGGCTCGTACAAGGCACGTACGCTTCTTCTTAATTCCCTCCTCTACCGCTAGCTTAATTTCTTCCTCCTTGCTGACCTCCATGGCGGATGGATGGATGGATGGATGCAGTACCTGCTGTATGGGCCGGTGGTGTGGAAGGTGGCGGAGGAGTGGAGGGAGCAGGGGGCGCCGCCGGTGGGGTCGTGGTGGCTGCACCTGCTGCTGCTCTTCGCCGTCCGCGGGCTCATCTACCAGTTCTGGTTCTCCTACGGCAACATGCTCTTCTTCACCCGCCGCCGCCGCGTCGTCGCCGACGCCGTTGACTTCCGCCAGGTCGACGCCGAGTGGGACTGGTGCTTACACTTACCCCTTACGTCTTCTTCCTCTCGATCTCTCCCTTGCTAGCTCTCCCGGCCCGGCGCCCATCTTTGCCCTCCCAGAATCTCGGAAGGGTAGTACTAGTAGTAGTTACTGTTACTTCGCCGCCGGCAGCCGGCGCCGGCCGATTGAGTGCCAGCTCCGTGCGCACGCGCGTGAGGCCTGTGAGCTAGGCAACAGTAACAACTCGATCTAGCCATGTCAATCAAACTGCATGCATGCGACCCAGCTTTCCAAAAAATGCAACTATTGGTCACCAAACAACAACTCGGTTTTATGTTTCTTTGACTTGAATAAAGTAATTTAAAAAAGGTAAAAAAATTTAGTTTAATTCTAATAAATAACTTACAAATTAAAAAAGACCCTACTGTCCTCTTACTCTCATTTTCTTCTCTTGTGTAGTCGTACGAAGATCATATAGAAGAACCATTTTATATACATACTTTCCACTGTTACCAATAATTAATCTGATGATTTTTACTGCTTAAATTATCAGCACGGTAATTGATTAAATTAATTTTATTCTTCGCGTGCTAATTATGCTTTGTGACGCAGGGATAATTTTCTGCTGTTGCAAACGCTGGTTGCGGCCACCGTGTTGAGCAGCCCGGCGCTGGTGCTCCCAGACCTGAAGCAGCAGCCGCTCCGCCTGTGGGACCCACAAGGGTGGGCCATCACCCTGCTGCTGCACGTGGCCTTCTCAGAGCCCGTCTTTTACTGGGCCCACCGGGCCCTCCACCTGAGCCCACTCTTCAGCCACTACCACTCCGCGCACCACTCCTCCCACGTCACCACGCCACTGACAGGTGGGTACCACTCACCCCTAAAAATGGAAAAAAATAAAGTACACTATCTGTGACCAGTTTGGTATACCAAATTTGTTTCTGATTCATGTACGAATTAAACTCATTTATGTGCGTCTCGTATAAAATCCAAAATATATTGGATAAATATATCATAAAACAATATTATTATTATTATTATTGGGAAATTCTGACCGGTAAGGCGTGTCGCTGTTTGGTTGGTTGCAGCTGGATTTGGGACGCCAGTGGAGTGCCTGATGCTGACGCTGGTGATGGGGGTCCCACTGGCAGGGGCGTTCCTGATGGGGGCAGGGTCCGTGAGCCTGGTCTATGGACACGCTATTCTGTTCGACTATCTGCGGTCCATGGGGTACAGCAACGTGGAGGTGATTTCCCCCAGCGTCTTCCACGCGGTTCCCCCTCTCAGATACCTCATCTACACCCCTACGTGAGTACAAAAAAATACAGCAAATTTTGCCCAAATTTTGAAACTACTTCATTGCTCTTGCTGCAATTTGATCTCTATACAAGATTTCGTTTGAAGAGTTTTATATTCTAAGAAACAACCGACGAGTATTAAACTAATGAGAATATACAGATGCCGGTGTTTTTTTAACTTCTGAATTCTAGATAATTTCAAAAACACGCCACTATTTAATTTTATAATCTAAATCAAAGTATCTATAGTTTCCAAAAGCTTCCCGAACATATTCATAATTATATGATGCTTGCACTGTTGTTCCACAGCGGTTGGTACCAAAGAAAAACTGTACTTTCGTTCTGATTTTCTTCAGCTGACAGCAGGTAGCACTGGCTGCTGTTCTGTGCTTGATCATCTGTCAGAGTGTCACCCCTCTGTTTAAGCTGTTAGATGTGCTCCTAATTGGTTGTTAGAAAAAAGGTTAATAGGTTGGTGGTATGGAGAGGTGATGCATATATGCAATTTATATTGTAGGTACTTGAGCCTGCACCACAGGGAGAAGGACTCCAACTTCTGCCTGTTCATGCCTCTTTTTGACCTCCTGGGGGGCACCCTCAACCACAAGTCCTGGGAGGCACAGAAGGACGTCTACTTAGGTACGGTTCATGCATAATTGATTGTCCCCCACCACAAAAGTAGTAATTAATATGCTTCTAATTGTGCCCTGTTTCAATCTCACAAGAGGTACATCATATCCAATCAGTAACTGGAAAGGAAAAAAAATATGCTGTGCTGAACATGTAAAGTTCCTACTGTATTCCCTCGTCGTAAAATCTTATTAAAGGTCTTAGGCATGTTTGGAGGAGATTTTCATGATCTATATCACCACAAACGATCTAGATTTTTGTTTTAAATTATGAAACTTAAGTAGAATCTGGAATAGAACTATTATCGAGAAAATGAAGAACCTAGCTTTTTCAAATTCTTGTTATCTAAATACTCACTAGCTGATTTTTAAAATATTAAGCTGTTAACAAGATTAAGCTATTTGGTTATGCATATGTGTAGGCAAGGATGAGAGGGCACCGGATTTCGTATTCCTGGCACACGTGGTGGACATCATGTCGTCGATGCATGTGCCGTTTGCGTTTCGGTCGTGCAGCTCGACGCCGTTCGCCAACCACTTCATCTTGCTCCTTTTCTGGCCGGTCGCCTTCGCCTTCATGCTCCTCATGTGGTGCTGCTCCAAGACCTTTCTCATCAGCTTCTATCGCCTCCGTGGCAACCTGCACCAGATGTGGGGCGTACCCCGCTACGGCTTCCAGGTAAATTACAACATCAACTTTCTTTTTTCTAAGATGTAATGTGATTGGGATCAACATTTCGCAAACCGTGGTAACTGGATTCAGAGGTTTCTCGATTCTCCTTCAGTTAATTGAGAGATTTCTGTACCACGGTCAACTGCGACCCTCGCACCGTCACACGCACTACAGTAGCATTACAGTGATTTTGTCGAGCTGTTAGTTCGAAGGTTAATCTGAAGTTCTGAACTGTCTGACATTGGCGCCCTGCAAATGCACAGTACTTCATTCCGGCGGCCAAGAAGGGCATCAACGAGCAGATCGAGCTGGCGATCCTGCGTGCTGACAGGATGGGCGTCAAGGTGCTCAGCCTCGCCGCTCTCAATAAGGTCAGCCACTTAACCTGTCCATGAACAGTGCTACGTGTTAGCTGTATATCTGAACTTTTCCATGCCTCATCTTTTTAATTTTTTGCAATGATGCATGGCTCTTTCTTGCTCATGTTGTCATGTGATGCACTGCTGTGTTGTGTACATAGTTGAGCAGTATTGGATATGCAGTATAAGCTAGACCATTAATTAGTACAGTGCCACTGCTGCTTATAATTCAGAGTTGGTATTCAGTATTCTGCTTTCCACTTTTCTGTTCTGTTCTTCATTTCTTTTCTTGTATTTAAACATGATCTGTTCCTCTTTGCTGCTCATGTGTGTCTCTCTCGTACAGACTACAGTTGGGCAGTATTGGTTAGAGTATAGCATACACTGGATAGTACTCAATACTCCTCTGTATCGGTAGAATCCATTATGTGGAGCATGTGAAAGTCTTAACTCATTGGAGAGATCAGTTGCAGCAACAAAGCGAATGCCAAGTTGGCGACGCTACCGTGGCGTGTGTGATCGAGAAGCATATATAGATGGAGTCATGGAGACATATATATATGCAGTGCAGTTCATAGCTACCGCTAATTCTGTTTTATATTATAACTCGTTTAATTTTTAAAATCAAACATCTCTGAATCTGATTAAATTTAAAGAAAAGGTATATTAGCATCAAAATATCAAAAAAATACAATATTGAAACATATTTCACGATGAATTTAATGAAGCTAATTTAATGTTTAGTTGTTGATATATTTTTCTATAAAATTGATATGTTTGACTTATAAAAAAAGTCAAAAACATAATAAATATGGTTAATAATCAGCCCAGTTTTTCACATACTTTATAGTGATGGGATTTTATATAACCAGTGATTCCTTCCTACTGAAATTCTCTTTCCAATGAGGGATGGATTAGTCCTGTGATAAAAACATGGAGTTAGCAATTACTGAAAAGTGAAAATTCAATGGCCTAATGTTAACTGAAATTGTCCGTTAAATCTTCTTCTTTTTTTGGTTTTGTTTCTTGTGGGATCAGAACGAGGCACTGAACGGAGGTGGCACTCTGTTCGTGAACAAGCACCCTGACCTGAGGGTGAGGGTGGTGCACGGCAACACCCTGACGGCCGCCGTGATCCTCAACGAGATCCCCTGCAACGCCAAGGACGTCTTTCTCACCGGCGCCACGTCCAAGCTCGGCAGAGCCATCGCCCTCTACCTCTGCAGGAAGAAGACCAGAGTCCTGGTGCCTATATCTGAACGAATCCAAACACAATTTTCACACCATAATTAGATAACAGATAGTTTGTGCAGGAGTTTATAGGAAGGTTGGATTTAATGGCTGTCTAATCTCTGGTTTTAGATGCTGACAATGTCGTCGGAGAGGTTTCTGAAGATCCAGAGGGAGGCACCGGCAGAGTTCCAGCAGTATCTCGTGCAGGTCACCAAGTACCAGGCTGCACAAAACTGCAAGGTGATCGATTGACTCGTTGGCATTTCGATTGTTTTTCGATGCCGTGTTCATGATGCAATTGTACAGTTTATTCTGTTTATCGAGTTGCATGCGTCAGTCAGTTCACCGGACTACTTAAGTTAGCTGGATGATGGTGCAGACGTGGCTCGTGGGCAAGTGGCTGTCACCGAGGGAGCAGCGGTGGGCGCCGGCGGGCACGCACTTCCACCAGTTCGTGGTGCCGCCGATCATCGGGTTCCGGCGAGACTGC
>KE372939.1:79334-96886 GCA_000418225.1 Zizania latifolia | reverse complement strand
GCAGCAACTGCACTTTTCTCTCTCTTTTCTTCTTCGAGTTCACTGCCTGACACGAATGGGCGGCGGCGACGGCCGGCCGGGAAGCTGTGCAGTACACGATGGAGCGGGGGGTGGTGCACGCGTGCCACGCCGGCGGCGTGGTGCACTTCCTCGAAGGGTGGGGCCACCACGAGGTCGGCGCCATCGACGTCGACCGCATCGACGTCGTGTGGAAGGCGGCGCTCAAGCACGGCTTCACGCCGGTGTGAGCGGTCGTCTCCGGCTCCGGCGGAGCGGCTGGCCGGAACGGACGGCCGGTTTCTTGTGAGATCTGATGTACCACAGGATTGGATGATGGCCCTTGATTCAGAAATGTACGAGACAGATTTTTCTTGGGATTAAATTAATTAAATTTAATTGAAATCCCTAGGGCATGACACTGGGTTAATTATAGTTCCTCGTCAATCTCATCTCTTTTGTTGGACTAACAATGACGTAATTTACCGTACCTTTAAAATGCTCTCTGTAACACCTGAATTTTATAGAAAATTTAGAAAGACAGTTCCAAATAAGGTCGAAAATAAATGGAGATATGATATTTTGTCATCACACAAAATAAGTTTACATTATTTGCCACATGTTATTGACTTAGATAACAACATAATCAAGCAGACATTCTTAAGAGTGACAAATCCTCTTCAAAATTAGAAGATTTGATATTTTGTCGTCCACGTTTTTTTTCGAAGTTAAATTGGCAATGACAAGTTGACAACCATAGTCCTGCAGGGCCAACCAAGCTTCAGAATTCAGACGACCTAGGCCTTTTCATGCCAAACACCCAGCCCAAACTCAACTGAACAGGTTGCTGCTGATTACTGAAGCTGAATCTTGCCAGGCATTGCCAAAAGCACTAATGGCAGCTTCCACGCGAGATACTGTAGCAATGAAATCTGCAGAGCTACAGTTCAGGGACAGCGGCAAAGCCCTTTTTTAACATCTTCTTTAGTGTCACAGGCAAGGCCCATATCTGCCTGCCACTGACAGAGGCACAGAGCTATTAGCACAATACAGGCATGGATGGCTGAATGGATTGGACAGCAAGATCCACCATACATATGCTGCTTGATTCTCAGTTTACCATTCTCCCTTGCACATGTAGTGCTTGAACTCTCAGTTTACTTGCTTCAGGCCTGCAGTTGCTGCAAGCCTGCAACAACAAATCAGACTAACTTCATTTGTTTCCCTTGATCGTTGTGAAATGCAGTTTGTGTGCAAATTGCAGGTGGATCAGGGCTTCAGGCAAGCAAGCATAACAGAAACATGGTTTTAGCTTTATGGAAAGTTTCAGGGTGTATGGACTGAAATTAACACCTGAAGTTGGTTGTTTTTTCAGCAGTATGGAGTGGAGATTAGTTTAGGAACACAATTTCAGAGAAAGGGCACTAATTTCAGTAGCAATGTAGTACTATCTGTCTGATCTGCATTGTAATCAATCTCACTTTACTTCCAGTACAAAAGTGGCTATTACAAGTACCACTACCTTACAAATTTCCTCTCACGCGTCTCTGAACAAGACAAGATCTTGATCTAATCTCCACCAGTTATGCATATGCATGCTGATCAGGGACATAAATCTGACCATCTTCATAGACATTTCTCCCATCTCTGCAAGACATTTTGCTCCTCTTCTGAAAGATATGCGATCTCTGCAAGACATTTTGCTCCTCTTCTGAAGGATATGCAGCTAGCATGGATTCTCCGATTCGCCTGAGACCTGAACCGTCCCTTCCTTCAATTGTGCACTCGATGCAAACCTCTCTGCATGATGAACCAGGACAAAATTACATAAACAAGTTCATTACAAGGGCAAAATAATTCAATACACATGAAGACAGTTTGCACAAAAAAATCATTTCAAAATGCATGGAACAAACCTGAAGAAGCATTGGATCTCTGCAGGGCTTTGGAGACGAGGCGCAGCACGTCGACTTCCGCGTGCAGATGAACAACATAATCCATGGCTTCGTGCAGCAGTGAGATCTCATCCAGGAGCTCACCTCCAGGTATCATCCTCCTCAGCACCTTGGTCCTCTTCTTCACCAGCCTCCTTGCAACCTCGGTACTGCGATTCAATGCCGTCCTTGCAAAGAAGCTGGTGCCATTCCCATCTCTTCTCCTCTTGTGGCAGCATCTCCTCACGATGTTCTTGCATCTCTTCACCTTCGCTTGCATCTTGGATGGGCTAGACGACGACGACGACAGGATGGCCTGTGGCCACCGTGCGCCGGCGACGCCGCGGGCGGTGGCCATGGCGACGTCGGCGGATGACTTGATGGCACGCTTCCTCTCCTCCAGGCTCATGGTGGCCTTGGAGGATTGGAGGCTCACGAGCAAGCTCCCGAGGAAGCCTCGCTTGAAGGCCATGGTGTTGTTGCAAGGGCCTCTCATGGCTTTTGCTGAGGAGAATCAGGGGAGAGCTAGCTCTAGCTAGGTTGGCAGGCAACAATGGCGGACACCATGGCTAGCTGCTTATATATACATCCATGGAGAAATTAATGGAGATGGCGCCATGTGGTGTGAGCTAGCATGCATTGCCGCCATTTTGTGGTCCTCTAACTAGCATCTTTTTTGTTTCTCCTTTTCTGCTCTTGCCACATGCTACATTGTGCTACAATTTAATGGAACAGCCTGTTTAATTTATATCAAGGTTAGTCAATTATAACAATTAACTAACAAAACATGTAGTAGACTAGTAGTTGATGCTTGGAGAATACAAGGTATGTGTGTGTGCATGTCTGTATGATAACATACATATTTTTTTTTAAAAAATTATAATGCAATGTTATGTGAGCACATGATCAAAGTACAACCATAAGTACAAGTGTGCACAGCCCATGCATGTACTGAATTGATAACATAATGTACACTTTGATTTGCAGCCTATCTGACAGTGTGTGTGTGTGCATAGCTCAGTGATACAGCTGATAGGAGAGGCTTCTTCGGAGTGGGCCCCACCGGAGAATAGGCGAGCAAAGACGCACATGGCAGCACATGCAGCGTCGCCCCAGAGTTGGCAACCCTGTGAGTCATCAAGGTCCTCTTTGCTTGACATGCGGTTAGAGTTGGCAACCGGAGAATACTCTTTTGCTTTCTTATATAAGTTGTTTTGCAATTAGACACAAGAACTAAGAAATTAAATTAAATGAATTGGTTGTTCCTTATTTATAAGGCTTAAAAATATAAGTTGTTTATCTACGAGAGGGTTGCTATTTATTTGATAAGGGCAAATATGGAAGAGAGGATGAAAAATATTTAAAAGTTCAGCTAAGAACAATAAAATGATTTAGGTAAAAATTTGGAGGAGTACTAAACGAGTACACTGGATTAATTAGAGTGTGCTTAAATCACTTCCACCCTACGACGGTTTGGGGGTGAGAGTTTAATTTCTTGGAAACACATTTTGTCACTAATGCTTGTGCCGCAGGGACAGATCGGGGAATTTTAGTTTAGAGCTTGGACACAACCTACCAAGGCTAACCCATGCCCACCCTCTTGCCATGTGCTAGCGAGCCCAGCCGGTTGTCCGGGGTCACCAGGCTCAAGCCTCAGGGTAATCCAACGATGAGCTAGCTAGTCCGGATTCTAGTTTAATTTCTATCAATATAATTCTTGTGAACATAATCCTCTGTACAAGGCTCCTGGTTTCACGAAATTTCGCTTGAATTTTATAAATTTTGAGCTTTTGAACAGCCAAATTTTATGAATTTTGAGCTTTTTAACAACCGCCGGCATATATTTCGATAGGTTTACGAGAATTTCAAGGTTTTCATTTGTATTTTGATGATTTTCGTTCTACCGTTGGGATCGGAATTTTACCCCCTTATATACAAAATTGTAAACTCTACCTATCTACTAGATTCTAAACAATGTTTAGCTAGTGGTAGTAATACTCAAGCTAGGTTACCATGAACCCAAGCAGAGGTATATAGGTGGCATGAGCAATGGCGGTGGCTTGGCTAACCTAAGCCTTTTGTTGTTTTGGCAGCGTGCTTTGAGAAAGGGGGGAGACGGTGTGGCCTAGCTCACATGACGCCCACATGGGGTTCCTCTCCAAATTCGGAGCAGCCACATGACTCTCTTTTCCATCTCCTCCTTCGCTTCATCGATCGCACGGTAGCTAGCTGTGTGCATGGCACCAGTGGATGGATCGATCCTTCGACTTGCATGCACCTGTACATTTCGATCCGGCCCTCAGGTGCTAGCTAGCTCCGATCTCTCTCTCTGCATGATCTCTCCCCTGCATGCAAGGTCGTCTTTGATCTCTGCTAGCTCGTGCACATCACTGCAACTGCATATGCATCCTTGGAGGGTTGTGGTTGGACATGTGCGGGTTATGCGATCGTATAGAACCCTTATATATTGAACTCCTAAATTAGACTAAATACTCTAATATTTTTTTAGATAATCTTTTGCAATTTAGATTGAGTTGTTCGGTCATATTTGGAGTCGGGTTAGTTATTTTAATGTTTTGTTTCTTGATCATTGTGACCGTAAACAACGC
This sequence comes from Zizania latifolia, assembly GCA_000418225.1. Lineage (NCBI taxonomy): Eukaryota > Viridiplantae > Streptophyta > Magnoliopsida > Poales > Poaceae > Zizania > Zizania latifolia. Next base: position 92,346 of record KE372939.1, on the reverse strand, counting down.
ACATACCTATGTTATAATATATCATGTTATTATGTAGATTTTATGTCTCGTCCTATTTAGAGTTTAGGAAGGATACTGGAATTTTTCTAAATGGCCACGTGTCCTTGCATAATAATGGAGAAACCATGCATGGCCATGTGCCCATGTGATGTGAGCTCGGTTTTATACGGGCTGGAGATATCTTTCTGGATGTCACATGATGGAGCCAAGAGCCAAGCACAATCTCAAGAAAATGATTTAATGGATCGCTGGCCGGCTGCATTGCTCCTAAATATACGTATGTATCACAATTTTAATAGGCTCAAAACTATACCGTGAAGAGCGTGTGGATTTCCAAAAACGATCACATAGTTGCCATCGGAATATTAAGAAGAAGAAAAGCAGCAGCAGCATCAGAAGCACAGAAATGTCTCGTTGTTTGTAAGCTGCTTAACGAATTGACAACTAAACTGTAGGAGCTGTACCTAGCAGCGGGAATCTGGCGTGTTTGTTTGTCTCCCCTCAAACATATATGGATGATTTGTCTGCCTGTTCATTCTATTCCATTTCCACGTAAAAGCGCAATCAGTATTTTAAATTAATAGTGTCACCATAAATTTATTACGATTTTAGTAAAACATTGATATTACTAATTAGATCGTAATAGAAGAATTTTGTGTTACCCCTGAAATTTTGTAGACCGTCTACGATTTAATGTTTCAAATTTGAAATCGGTGATCTATTACCTCATAGAGGTAATATGTCATATAAACTTTCTTTCATACGTACGGGGTCTACATGCATATAAATTAATTTCTTTCTACATGTACGTAACAGACTTTCTGTTAGGTGATACCCACATACATATAGATTATTATTTTTCTACCCGGGACTTTCCATTAAATTATACATACAACAACCTCTTCTGCATACATGCAGATTACTTTTTATAATTTGCACACCGCCTCCCCTGCATGCATGCCGGTTACCAGATTTTTTTTAATTATTTATTTTAAGCATATTTAATCAATGGTCTATGTTACTTTGAACTATTATCTCCTACAGAGATAGATGTCATACCGTAAATGGCCCATAATAATAAGAGAATAATCAGCACTAAATTAGATAAAGTTAATTTGGCTAACGTGAAACAAACACTAATCCGTCCCTGTCGGCACATGCATGCAGATGCATGTAGCTTTCTGCATCTGATTCATATGGGGACTTGTGTTGCATTGTAAATTAACCTGATTCATCTGCCGCTTGATCGTCTTGTAGCCTTCTGATTCGGCCTGCATCATGCATGATCCCGGCAAGCATTGTTCATGTCTCGCTGTCCCTCTCACCCAGCTTGATCGATCACTGTGTTTTATTTCCCCTCTTGTCCTTTTTTTTAAAATTTCTCCAGGTGCTCTCTCCAGCGGTAATAGAATTAATCTGCACCCTTCAATTTTTTTCATCCAGGATGCCAGATTTATTTACCCTGTTTTCCAAACGATGGTTGTAAAATCATGCAGAGAGGTATAATTCTCCGGTAAAAAAGAGGGCAAAACCAAACTAACCTAATTTTGGTCTCTAGGTAATAAGCATGTAAATAATAAAATTATCCAAAATATAGATCTAAGAAAAATATACTAATTTATCACTATAAACCAACTACTAAATCGCCTCCACTCGTATAGTCTTCAAAGTTTTTTTTTTTGAGGCGATCAACTCGCAGTATGGGTCACTGGGCCTCGATCCATCCGCGAAGGTGTGAAAAGGAAGGTGGGAAGCGAGAGGCTCATGGGTTGCGGCCTGCGGGTCTACATTGGAAAAATGTCTCGAAAGTCAACCATGCCGAATAGTATATTTTTGACCCTTATCCATTGACCATCAACAATTAGTAGGAATACAGAATTGGACTATTGGAGACTTGAGTAAAAATCTTCGGTTACCACAGTCAGAGTTTTATAGTTTATTAGGTAGCATTTAGCTGAAGAACTAGAGAGAATGGAATGTGATGATTTTTTGTTAGATAAATGAAATTAGTTTGGTTGTAAGTGGGATGAGATCTTTTTTCTCTTTCTCCTTTTTTTTTTCTTTCTTTCCTTTCTCTCCTCTTCTACTCCTACGTCCTTTTCCTTCGGAGCAATAGATGAGACGACGGACTGTCGGTGATGCGATGTGAGGCGGCGGAGCATGAGGCTACGACTAGAATAGTAGACTACCGAGAGACGACTGAAGCAGCGAAGCACAGGACAGCGGCCAGTGTGGCTGCCTAAGACGATGACCAACGAAGGTGCAGGCCGATAGACAGGAAAGCGCTAGTGGAGGCGCCGGCAGCGTCACCGACCGACTAGGAGACAGTACTAGTAGAGGATGGATGAGTCGTCCGGCTCTAAATTTTTTATGGACTCATTCAATATTTAAGGAAATATTTTTCCCAAGATAAATGATCCTATTCATCTTATACAATTATCATCCACCAAAAAATAGATGAAATTGTCACATCCAAATTAATACAGACAACCAAACGCAGCTCATCAGTAATGACGTTAGCCGCTATAACTGGTCATTCGTCTACCGCAAGCAACCAGTCAGGTAACAATTTAGAAAAGACTTATCTCCGTTCCATTTAAAATTAGAGGGGCAGGATCATGTTTATATTTCCTAAACCTCTCACGAAACCAAACGTCGTCGGTTCACATTTCATATCAAATCAATGCTAAATAGGAGATGTTGACCGTGGAGTACATATGCAAAAGTGCCCGCTAGAGCGACGAAACACGTAAACTTAACCCCATACAACTCCTGTATAAGTGTATATGCAGCAGAGCCATCAGTTTGCCGTAGGCGATTTGTAAAGAAAACTGCAGCGGCTCTTGCAATTGAAACCAACCATTTTTCAGGCCCATACGTGCTAGGGGCGGAATTAGGCCCAGAACGACTTAAGCTCTAACACTATTTATAGTTTTTAATGGATTTGTATCTAAGTATTTTCTAAATATACTCGGGCTAAAAACATCTAGTCTTAGGCTGCAGTGGTGATCCAGAATTTCATCCATCGAGTACGAACTTTAGCGTCACTGTTCAAGATAACCAATCAAGCGGCAAAATATACCAATAAAATACTAAAATAGCTAATATAATGATGCAAATAGTGCAGAAATTCAAATAGAATAGGTTATATCTTTCGATTAAAGGTTTACAATCGGTGTCACAAAAAAAATGAAAGTTTCTTGAGCTTAACACGCCATTCCATCATGCCTTGAAAATGTTTGTGCCCTCACCAGTCGCCTCGCCTCCCTTCTCTGGTTCCCTTGTGCCTTGTGCCCTTATTTTATCGAGACCAAGAAAAAAATAAACTCTGTTAGTTATATTAAATAGTTGTATTGATCATAATGCACATGGCTTAGAAAGAGTTGTATATGCAAGACTAATTAAGCTATATCTACTCGAATCACGTGACGTCAGTTTAATCTAGTTGCTAAACGAAATAGTATTACTGTTTATTCAAGACTTTGTATATACACATAACTTTTATGAAAAAAATAGAAAATATAATACATAGGAGATTTTTAGATGGAGAAAGTACGTAACAAATTAATTTATTATATTTATATGTAATGTATTTTTGAAGGTTCTAGTTTAGGATCTTTATTTACTGTTAATGAGTAGTGAACGATTAATACACCATATTGTTAATTTTTAGTTGAATTTTGTGGGGGATAGCCCCCGGGTAGGCCACGTGGCCGTTTCCTGGCCACGTGGCGCGTGGCCAGGTGGCTGCGCGGCCCACCCCTGGGCGCAACGCCAGGCGGGGGACCCACCGCACGCACGCGCGCGCGCCAGCAGGAGTCAGACTCGGCCGAAAGGGGGTAGGAACGCATTAAATGCGACTGGACTGAAAGCGGACAGGAGGCAATCCGGGCGCGTCAGAAGATCACCCCGTCGGGCGGCGTCAGCGCAGAGGGCAGGCAGGGAGTTGGCGGCACGCCGCGTCCCATCTGGGCGTGCCATGTCCTATCGGCGTGCTGCCCCGTAGACGTTTAGCTGTTGTATAATAGGTTGCACCCCGCAGGGGTATAAATAGCAGGACGTTCGACTTAGAACGGACGGTTTTTAGGTCTGGAGATGTCTTGAGACGGCTACACACTTCTTCACACGTCTTTAGAGGCTCCTTCAAGCAAGGACGGCTTCTTCGAGTTGTAACACACACTTCACTACTCTCTGAGCCCTAGCTCGTGTAATCCGACACTGTGAACTCTATTCCCGACTAATAAACACCCCATCAAAACCCAGTGGACGTAGGCCTATTACCCTATCAGGGGGGCTGAACCACTCTAAAACCTCGAGTCACCTCCGGCCAGTTCTATTCATACGAGCTGTGCAACCATCGGGTTTTGAGTGCAGCGCTTCCCTGCCATCACAAATCACCCCCTCGGACCACCTCCGAGGAGGATTGTCCGACCACCCGTCGACAAATTTTATATTTTATCTTTCCTTTTCTTATATTTCGATGTGTGCATGGTTGTTTGTCACATGTAGTTTAGTCCTTAATTTGGCTTTAATTTGCCATTGCACGTGCCACTATTCTTGTTTGGGATCGAAAGCTAAATTGTTACAGCAACATCCTCCATTTAATTTGTCATATACCATGATATGATTTCCCACCGAATTTCCGGTGTACGGATTCTCTCATAATTTAAGCGAAGATAAAACAGAGAAAGCGGCCGCTCGTGAGTAGGTTTGGGAATGTTGTTTGGAAACGTGAACAATGCGACACATTGTTTTCTTAAATTAATACGGAATAAGGCTTTAAGTACGGATCAAGGTTCGCCAAATCTTACTCGAATTTCACGAGTTTTGAGCTTTGTGAAAAAAACATGTCAGTAATTTAAATATGTTCCAAACAATTTCATAATTTTCATTTGAATTAATTTGCTCAAACTTTACATCTTTTCACTTATTAATAAGGTCAAAATTTACCTCTTACACCTAGGAGTGAAACAGTGAAAATGGATGGGATAGTTTTCGTCTAGAACAACCGAAAATGGATGCAGGGAGCTTTGAATCGGATAATTTTTTGATACGGATGTGGATATATATATATTTAATACGGATACAAATATAACATCACTAGTATTCGATGAATACAAATTTGAATAATCTAGATAACTTTTATTTACATTACGGAAAGACCTATTATTCTCAACTCCATTCCTGTGGCTCTTCAATACACCTAGCTTGTCTCCATTCTCCAATCTCAAACACTACTTTCTCTCGCTCTCATCCTGGTGGCCGCCGCTCCACCTTGTCTAGCTGCTCTCACACTAGATCCCTACATCCCCGCCTCACCCCGATGATTCACCCGTCGCCTCGTCCTGCTCCAACGGCCCATCCCTCCCCCTCAGCTCCCTGTCTTGACGACCCGCCCTATCACCCAGCCTTGACTCTCCGCCCAAATGTCCTGCCCCATCTCCTCGCCCCCTCATCCTAGTTACTACCCGTCTCTCACGCCATCCTATACAATTAGACAAGGACATCCCTATATTTTTGTTTTTCGCTGCTTGAATTAATGATGATGCATGGCAAAGTTTAGCGGATTTTGTATGATTATTGTAATCACAACATACTCAATTTGCTACTTAATTTAACATCTATTGCCTATATAGTTATGTGTATTTGTCTATTTCTACCTCTAGTTTGTTACCATAAATATCTGTAACCGTATTTGCTCTATATTTGTATACGATAGTATCGATCTATTTTTGCCTCTAGTCTATTATGATAAATATCTATAATCGTGTTTGCTCTGTATTTATATCTAATAATATATATTCCAATTTATCCGTATCTAAATCATAATCTGTAAAAAATAAAAATAATATAACTGATATCCATCTGCATTCCATTTTCATCTCACCTACACGCAATTGCGAACCCTGGTACGCAACGAATCGTCCATGCAAACGCAACGCTTATACTAACCTATTCCCCATGGAAAAAAATCTCCACCTGACCGCCCGAGATGGCTCCGCCCGCCGTCGCCGGCGAGACCGCGGCCGCCGCGGACCAGGAGAGTGCATGGACGGACGGAAAGGGGAGGCGGAGGTGGCGGCACGACTGCGCTGGTGCTGGCGCGCGGCTCCTGTCGCTCGTCGTCCAGGCCGCGGTGATGTACGCCGCGCTCGCGCTGTTCCTTCTGTTCGCTGCGGCCGCGACTGTCCTGCTGCTCCACCTCGTCGTCACCGCGCGCGCCTTCCGGAATCAGCAGTATAGGGGCAGCCGTTACCGCGTCCCGCAAGCCTCCCCCTCTCCTCCCTCCCGCCTCGGCCTCTCCCCGGCGGACCTCCGCCTCATGCCCTGCTTCTCTGCTGCTTCCTCTTCCCCGTGCGACGACCCTTCCTCCTCGCAGCTATGCGCCGTATGTCTCGAGACCGCGCTGGAAGGCGAGCGGTGGCGCGAGCTGCCCGCGTGCGGCCACGCGTTCCACGCCGCATGCGTCGACCGGTGGCTCGCCAGGGCGGCCGCCTGCCCCGTATGCCGCACCACCGTCACCGTCTCCGTGAGCTGATGGCGCCATACTTGCCGTGAGATGGCACAAATGCGCTACCTTCGCCCAGCCGCCATGGTGGCGCCGCCCGTCGAATCCTCTAAGGTTTGGTTCCCGTCAGGTGTTCGGCAAAATACCTTTAATCATGCTGTGTAGTGTGTAGTGTTACCTGTATATTTTGCATGAATCTTTCTTCTGTTGTAATCAAAGAAGCAACGAAATCATGCATAAAGGCTTCTTCTTTCACAAACTTGCGGTGTTAACTTTGTACTATTGTGTAGTTTCTTAGAGTAGTATTGTGTACTTGATGTAATGTTGCTTGCCGTGCAACTTGTGAATTGTCTCACATTGGTGTGTTGAAAACGTGGGGATTTGGGAGTAATAATTGATTAATAATTTAGTTCAACTAGCTAACAAAACGAATAATCTTTGATGAAATTCTATTGCCGTACAATAATAGAGGTGAATAGTGTAAGAAACTTCTCCTAAACCAATTAAAAAAATGATAACATACTCTCTATTTATATAAAAATTGAGGATTTACTCTCCTGATCCACATGTCATTGACCTGAGATGATCTCACATATCAGTGAAATGTGGAGGGTAAATCCTCAATTTTCCATCTAAATGAGTCTTTATGTACTACTTTTGTTAAACACTAGCTAGTTGCACTGTGTTGTCAAGATTTCTAGACGAATGAATTGTTGGAAACTTCTGCCTTTACTCAAAAACCAGGTAGGCTGATCCATCCAGCCACTTGTTTTCTTCTTTACTATTCTCATCAGCCTTCTGGTTCTAGTTAACTACTTTTGAGGTGTTCTTTTGATTTTGGGGACAAATTTGATGCATAGTTCAGCTTTTCTATGGACTTTTTTGGGATAGCTGAAATTCCATATTTCATCTGTAGCATATTCTAAGTTATAACATGAGAAATAAGGATCACTTTTCCACAAATTCAAGATTTCCCTCATCCCAATCTGCTATAGGTTGTTTCTGTCTTCTGAATCTTGAAGAATTTCTCAATCCCGCCTTATTGGGGCTGTATAGATTCCATGTAAATTGCCTTTCAGGACGGCTAAAGACTGATGTTTGATTTTGGTTGGTCTGAATATTATTGTCATTTATGTATCTAGTTCTACGACTGGATTGGGTGCAATTTATGCTTGTCATGTTACCTACTGACCTGTATTCATTGAGCAGCCTCGAACAATCAATACTCCTTTTCAAAAGCCGGTTTCAGAATTTCAGTACTTAATAGATCATCATGTCTTCAATATTTGTCTAGGATGAAGATTCCAAGGATCTGGTCATATGGCAGAATTTGCTTAATCCTAGTGTTTTTTGATTGCTAGTCTCATGATCTTCTTTTACCATAGACACTAATATGTGCTATCAGATAGGAGTAATTCCCAGCTGAAGTAAATTTTTTCTCCATGAAGACTGCCGTTCCTACATCTCAAACGATTCATGACAAATCAGGTATGTACTTGACTGGGATGAATCACAAATGACATTTTAGTCACGCTGCCACAATATTGTTTATGCTGTGACGACTGACAAGCATAATTGTATACTTGTATCAGTGTTACACTTATCGCCGATGCGACAAGTGTGTTTTCTGATTTGGGTTTCTTATGCTTCTCCATTATTGATTTGTTCTTGCATCATCTTGGGAACGAATCGGAAAAATACCAGATTGGTCTGCAGTTCATGTTCCTTAAATTATTGTACGGCAAACTGCTAACTATTCTGTCATTCTGACATCCTAGTATCTGATATCCAGAATTACTTTCAAAATAGGCCCGGGCTTGCATATATTAAACCTATAAGACCAAATGGCACGCTTAAATATCAGTTCAGGGATTTTATATCTGAGAGAAATGAAAATGTTGGCTCAGTTGTTGTATTTGTGCAGTGATGTTTTTTAAGCTGCTGGAAATTAAAGTTTCTTATCGTATAGGGTGCTTTTTCACCTTAAAAAGTTATAGCAAACTTTGAAAAAAAGATTTTAGAACGACGACTTTACAGATAAATATCATTTATTATTTTTTATCATACTTAGTTATATATTACTTTCATGTCTTATAATATTATAAGCTAGACCGAATTTGATATTTTCTGACACTGTTCGGATTCCATAGAGTATATACATGTTCAGTAAAATAGTAAATAAAAGTAATTCTCTCATTTGAAAAAAGCAATTTGTGCTTCGGCGACTCGGCGTGCTCAGAGCCAGATCTCCGCGACTCCGCTCCTCTCCTCTCCCAAATTTCAAATTCGCGCACTCTCCCTTCCCTCTCCTTCCCCATTCGCCTCCTCGACGAAACCCTAACCGCCGCCGCCATGGGGGGCTCGCACAGCAGGGAGGACCTCGACCTCTCCGACTCCGAGGACGACGACTCCGCCTCCCACGCCTCGGACGCGTCCTCCGACTTCGCCACGCCGCCCCCGTCCTCCGCCAAGCCCAGCGTGGTCGGGGCGGCGACTCCCGCCTCCATCGACGCCATCGATCGCCACCTCCGCAGTCTCCACCTCAAGTACGCTGAGCCCATCTCCCCCAACCCTAGCCCAGGCACCAACCCCGGTGGCGCCACGGCCGCCGCGCTAAACGCTGTCAAGCTCTACCTCCACATCGGTGGGTCCTCCCCCTCCGCGCGCTGGATCATCTCCGACCGCCTCGCCGCCGCCTCCTTTGTCCGCTCCGGCGACACCTCCGACCCCGACGACGACGCCCTGGCTACCGGCCCGTGGTGCCTCGTAGTGGGGTCTAAGATCCGGGCAAGGGTCGGGCCCGAGCTGCAGCTGAAGACGTTCCCCGCGCAACGCCGGGTCGACTTCGTCGCCGATGGCGTTTGGGCGATCAAGTTCCTCCACGCCGACGGCTATCCAAATTTCCATGCCAAGTACCAGAGCTGCCTTTTTGAGAACAGCTACGGTGTTGCTGCCACCGACGAGGGCCGCGCCAAGGTGTTCGGGAAGGATTTCGCGGCGTGGGCACGCCCAGAGGACGGGGACGAGTCTATATGGGAAGACGCGACCGACGGGTTTGCACCAAGCCCGAGTCGCAGCCCGATGCCATCGCGCAGCCCAATGCTGAAGCCTCTGATGGAGGATTTGAGGGAGTATGAGGAGCCAGTGGAAGAAGGTGGAGGGATACAGAGCCTTGCGCTTGGTGCACTGGATAACAGCTTCTTAGTTGGTGATTCAGGCATTCAGGTAGTGAGGAATTTTGAGCATGGGATACATGGAAAGGGGATGTCAGTGAAGTTCTCTGGAGGTAGCACTAACTTCTCGACACCAAAGAAGGCGCTTCTTATGCGCGCCGAGACAAACATGCTTCTAATGAGCCCAGCAACTGATGGGAAGCCACATGCCAAGGGGGTCCATCAGCTGGACATTGAGACCGGAAAGGTTGTATCAGAATGGAAATTTGAGAAGGATGGGGCAGATATCAATATGAGGGACATCACAAATGATAGCAAAGGGGCACAAATGGATCCATCAGAGTCTACCTTCTTGGGACTGGATGATAATAGGTTGTGCCGGTGGGATATGAGGGACCGACGAGGGATTGTGCAGAACTTGGCTAGTGCAACAGAGTCACCAATATTGCAATGGACTCAGGGGCATCAGTTTTCTAGGGGTACAAACTTCCAGTGCTTTGCATCAACAGGAGATGGGTCAATTGTAGTTGGTTCACTTGATGGGAAAATTCGTTTGTACTCAAAGAGTTCTATGAGGATGGCAAAGACAGCCTTCCCAGGACTGGGCTCACCAATTACTCATGTTGATGTGACCTATGACGGAAAGTGGATACTAGGGACAACTGATACATATTTGATTCTTATATGCACCATTTTCATTGACAAGAACGGGACGGAGAAGACTGGATTTGTTGGGAGGATGGGGAACAGAATTGCGGCACCAAGGTTGCTCAAGCTAACTCCATTGGATTCTCACCTTGCAGGACAAAACAATAAATTCCGTGAAGGAAGGTTCTCATGGGTGAGTATAGACCACTTCATTTCAATCAACGTATTGATGCATTAGTCAAGCACCAATCCACATGCTTAAAACTGACTCTTTTGGGTTATCTTGCATATTCTGCAATCGAAAATTTATGAGGTCTATACCCACAGTCTCAAATCATGTGGACATATTAATCATTTAAGTTGTTCAGCTTTTCGCTTCTGCTAGATTCTGTATTTTAGCTTTTGCTCACTAAAATTTGATTTCCCGCCCCCCCCCCTTAATTACATAGTACATACTTGACCAGTAGATCACTAGGTCATGGCTGCTGTGATTCTGCTATTGTGTATGAAATTTTATATTGACTGGAGTAGTGATTGATGACCTGGATTTGCTTAGCAAAACATATGTTGCCTTGCTTTTTATTCCTCTCTACCAGCCAAATCCCACTTACAATTTTGGCTACAATGGAGTTTGCATGAAAAAAGTATAATGCTATGTTTTGCCAATGTAGCATACTGCATACTGTTAAAAACCAGCAACTCAGTTCAAACTTGATTCCTTGCCTAGTATAGCACTGTAGCTGCTGCAAATTACAATTAACCTTTTACCTGCATAAGTTTGATATCAAGGTATAGTTTGTTTTTTCCCTAAATGTAGCTTGCTAAAGGACTAAATCTTTGTTTCAAGTTAACTACTGAGTTCCTAGGTGCCACATCTTATTTTGATGCTCAGCACATGTTTGTCGTGTATGTATGGCTGAGAAATGTTTTTACTCTTGCCAAATATGCCCGTATTGTATGTTTGATATCATGATATGTTGTGCGAGCTGTGTAGAAAAGTTTGTCATTAGTGAACTAGAGTGGTTATGCACTTATGCTGATGGAACACCATTGGCTTATTGCATCTGCTGCTTCTTGAATACCTGCATGTTGGCCTTTTGTGGTAGGTGACGGAGAACGGGAAGCAGGAGAGGCATCTGGTGGCGACGGTGGGGAAGTACAGCGTGGTGTGGAACTTCCTTCAGGTGAAGAACAGCCACCACGAGTGCTACCAGTGCCAGGAGGGGCTCAAGAGCTGCTACTGCTACAAGGTGATCCCCAAGGACGAGTCCATCGTCGCCAGCCGCTTCATGCACGAGAAGTATGCCGTCAGCGACTCGCCGGAGGCACCGCTGGTGGTGGCCACGCCCATGAAGGTCACCTCCTTCAGCATCTCCAGTAAGCACTAGCTCCGTGCTGCTTCCTTTTTCCTCTACGTCGGCTGGCTAGTTGTCCCGTGTTGTCTTGTAACTCCCACTGCAGTTAAAAACTGTACGTTTGCTTGACTTTTAACTGCTCTTTTTTACGTTTTAACTGCTTTTTAAGTACGATGATTACCATCATCATGGGTTGGATTGTGTGATCAAGAATTATTTGTATTGACGAACGATCCTGAGACGCTAACTACTCTTTCGCTCTATTCTTGATGTTTTATCACCTGCATTTTTCTATCAACTGGAGTTGCAACACAACCTTGATGCAACGAGCAGTATGAGCTCAACCCTGGGATATGTAAAGGCTTGGAAGCCTCACAATATTTCACGGTTTATGGCGTTAACGCCATAATAGTGGCTTTTGTTGTTATAAATTTCACAATGTGTTTACTTCGAAGTGAAACCCACACTATTAACATGTGAGTGGACAAGATTGAGGAGAAAGAAGAATAAGAGATAATAATATTTTTATTTTTTTTATGGTATGTCCATTTGTATATAGATACTTGTCATATAAACTACTATATGTGCCACTCACTAAGTGAGACATGCCGTATAGAACTCTATGAACTACCTTTTCCTTTATGACCAGGGTTAACAATTCTGAAAGGGGGCCAGTTACCGCCTCGGTCCAATTTGATCAAATTTCAAACTCTAAATTTTGAATTCAAATCGGTTCAGTGAAACGGTAACCACGGTACGAGACTTGATAACCACGGTATGAGGATTTGTAACCACTAGAGCAGTATCAGTTCGGTAACCATAATATTCCATCTATCTCAAAATATAATCATTTTTACCATTTAAATTTTATTCAAAATATTATAATTTTAAATCTTCCTATTTTACCCCTATGTGGAGTACTAGTTATATGTAGTACTAATTGCTCGAAGTACTAGTTGAGAGGTAGTTGGAGTTTTTTTTTTCCTTCATCTTAATAAACACGCTAAAGTCTAGAAATAATTATAATTTGGAAGGAGGGAGTATTAGTTTGGTAACCGACTATATATTTTTTCAATGAAATTTGAAAATTATAAAACTGCAAAAAAATATTTTCTGAGATAAATTGAAAACTTACGATATCACAAATTTTATAAGTTCGTAACTCCACATACAAATTACAGGACAACATGGCCTAATTAGCAATTCAAACATTTTCAAGTTATCATTGATGGCTCTACTTATTAGAAACGACGTTGTATTCCTCTGTAGACATTAGTTGTAGACCATATAAAGCAAGAATGTTTGCTTTGTACTTCTCGCAGCTTTAT